>JAWWEE010000159.1:24909731-25083182 GCA_035221455.1 Xenops minutus
CCCCCCCCCCCCCCCCCCCCCCCCCCCCCCCCCAAGAACAGTGGGTGTGTGTCCCTGTTTTTGCCTAATTCTGAAATTGCAGTGACTGCTGCAGTGTTGAGTTCCCACTGGCATTCAGGTTCCTGAAGGGAGAAAGGGAATGCTAATTTCATGGTTGGCTTTACTTAATTAAATAAAAAGAATATTTGGGCAAATAAAGCAGAATTCTTCCCAGACTGTGCCCTGATGAAAAACATGTGATCTGATTATCCTCATTTGAGCAAACGGACTGTCAGGCTTTGTGACCCAGCAGGAAGATGGGCTGTTAACAAGTCAGGTATTTACAGCACAGATGTCAATGATTTGGAGCATTTAATCACAGCGTCCTTCAATTTGTCCACAGCTCAGACAAACGAGCTGCCTGTGCCAAGGGTCATGGATGTGCGTGGAACTGGTCTGGGTCTATCTAACATCATTAGAGATCTCCTTGTTCCTGTATTAAAAAGCGATAATGGACCTAATCTCTAACCAAGCAGTGCTGAATCAGCCCATCTCCAGCCAAGGCCAGACCCTGTCTATCTACTGAGTCTCAGCTCTGCGTGGTCTTAAAGAAGCCCAGGGTGGGGATGGGAAAGATTTGCTCTTTCTGAATAATGGCACGTATTTTGCTCTTTCTGAATGGCATGTATTTTGCTTGCAAAAGGCCTCTTAGATGTGAAATTTCAGAAATATTATGAAAAGGCCTTTTCCAAGTGCCCAGAGACTGCACAAGTTAATTCTGTAGCAGTGAGATGATAAAAGCACACCCTGAAGGAATGAATAATTGAAGCCCAGCCCTAAATATTAATAGAATACAAGGAGAAGAGGATACTTTTCTCAACTTTGCACTTATCAAGCTGCCTGTTTGGATTTGAAGCAGAGATATTCTCACAACCACTCCAAGCTCCTTAAATCCCTTCCTAGAAGACTGTGGTGCTCCAGACTAATGCTACCTTTGTCTGAAATTCCCCAGCTTATTTTGTATTCAAACCTCTAGAGGACTGTGGTGGTGTTTATTGGAAGATGTGCTCCAAATGCAAATGAAAGTAAAGGACACACTCTGAGTCCCCTATCACCACAGATAGGAGAGCAGCACTTGTGCAGGAGAGTGGATGCACAGGGAGACAGGGTGCAGCGAGTGGGGATTTGCTCCAGCTCCAGAGATTCCCAGCCAGGGATGTTTGACATGATGTTGGGTTGATGGGGGAATAGCAAAGGCACACAGTAGACCTCTTCCAGGTGGTTAATGTTCTATTTTGGGAGAAGTTTCTAATATGCTGGCCCCAGACTGTTTTTTATGCAGGATCCGTCCAGTGCAGCTTTGTGCATGGCAGTTGCAGGCTCTGATTGCTGCAAGAAAGGGCACACAGCCAAGCACACACACAAGAGGCCACCCATGAAACACTGCCCTGACACCAGAAGCTGGAATGAGCCATCGGCAGATACATGAAAAAATGGATGGAATTGCATTTTTTTGAATTCAAATGCCAACTGAGCTTGGAAATTGCTCTGCAGGCAGTGGGAGCAGGGCAACACTGTGCTCCAGGAGGCCACACTTCCAGAAGCATGACAGTGGGCCGCCCCGACAAAACAACTTCCCTGCAACTTTCACCAGCCTTCAGACCAGTAAAATATAAGGAATTTAAATAAAATGGGAAAAAAAGTGTTTCTCTTTGTCCATTGATATAGCTTAGACTGTTGTCTGCTGGCACTATAATAGCCTTAAGTACCTTCTGGCTGTAAATCAGAAGGATCTTAGGCATCAGAGCAGTCATGCTCTCTGACCACCTTGCACAAAGTGCAGCTGCAGGGGAACCTCCCAGCCCTACAGCTTATGATGGAGCAAGTGGAAACTCCTGAAAGGTGGTATGACATAATGATGGGACAGCCAGAGAACAAGGATAATTTGGCACTTCCCTTCCAAACGCCTGCTGTGAGCTCAGAGCAGCTGTCCAGGCTGTATGTGCCAAACCAACACACCCCACTGTCAATGTGGAGTGCCCCAAGACCACCAGCTCCCTCCTCCCACTGTGGCAACACAGAGAACCCTAAGAAACAGGAGGGATTTAATGGGGTCAGACAGCACTACAGTCCTGTTTCTTTCCCATGTTCATCTCCATCAGACAGACATCGTTCCACTGCCTTGCGGAAGCAAACACATCCATGGGCATCTGCCACATCCCAAATTTAGAACGATTTTTAACAAGCTGGAAGCAGCAAAATAAACAACACTTGATCTTCAAGCTCCCCGTTCTTGACAGCGTCCCCAGAGGTGGTGGAAAGCCGAGGAGATAGCTCCTTGCTTTAATTGGTACATCAAAATTCTTCCAGGCCACTACACAACTGTTAATAGGCAACTTAATTAAGCACTAACACAGTTCATATTTCTACCCTCCAGAGGATCTTGTTTCATTTTTTTTTTTCTTATTACATCCAAAGCCACGGGGAGTTTTGTCCTAATCATGTAAAACAAGCTGAGGGCAGTGACACCATGCAAGTTATTTAACTTCCAATCTCCAGACACCATTGCCAGATGTCCAGGACAGGCAGTTTTTTCTCAAAAAAAAAAAAAAAAAAAAAAAGCCAGAGGATTCCAGGGAAATGTATGAATTGCTACAAGTCAACCAAAATAAATATCAATAATCCTTAGCACCAACAGCTAAATCACCCCCTCTGAGTGCAAAAAGGAGATGGTGTTGGGCAAAGACAGGTCCTCTCTGAGTATCCAGACACTAAACAGGTGTTTTTGACAGAATTTTGCTGAATGACTAAGGAGCTTTGTTCAGCATACCACATACACCTTCCAAAATTCTCACACTACCCCAAGGAGACCCCTCAGTATGGGAAGTGGCAAAATAAGAAGGATGGCATCTCTGGATCCCCAGGAGAGCTTTAATACTTGGCTGTTCCAACCACCTGGCTCTCACTGTCACTATTTGCTGAAGGAAACACAGGAATAAGCAGCAGTGCCCCAAGGCACACCCCAGCCCTTCATCATTGCTGGGGCTAATTCACTGCGTGCAGTCTGAATGTCAGGCTGGTTTGGTGGGTTGGCTGAGGAGGCCCTCAGCCACAGTGTCCTCAGAAGTTTGCTTTTTCTTTCTAAAGCTGGGCTGGGGTAAATCAAAACTTACTCTGAGAGCTGTTGTGGAAAGTGACTGGTTTAATAGTCACTGAAACAATAGTGGGGTTTTCATTATAGGTGAGTTACGAGCCATCTAAGTTAACAAACAATTGCATTTTACTGCTACCAGGCAGCTTAAGGGCTGAGGAAGGAGGGGTGACTGTAGAGAAGCCAAGCAGTCACATGGCTTATGGAGGGAAGGAGCACTTGTTGCTGGTGATAAATGAGTATGAATCCGTCTGCTCAAGGAGAAATGGTCTATTTGCCTCAAAAACCTTGTACACCAACAGGCACATTGCCAACGCACGGATCATGATTCCTGATGGAAAGGGGAAGCTGATGTGGCTGTTCCTTCACTGCAAAATAGGGTCTGTCTCCTGCTGTAACATTTTTATTCCAAGGGAAACAAAACTTCCAGAGCTCCTAAGCATGGTAATAGTGTAGATTTCTAGCATAAATGTTGACAAGCAGCTGGGAAGGAGAAAGAGGGAAGTGCTCTGGTGACATAAATTAGGGTGTCCACATGGATATTGAGTATGTTTTGCATTTGCTGAAGTCCTTTCCCTTAGGTAGAAACAGGATCAGATGGTGGTGGCAGTGGTGGTGAGGTAGAACTACCCACCAAGCTCCTAAGTTGGTGAAGGGATAGGAGTGGATGGTCTTGTCCCACAAGGACAAAAGCTTCCCTGGCTTCTATGTTTCTCCTTTAGGTAGAAATACTCCTCTTCTACCTTCCTGTAAGAAACACCTGCCCTTAAGTCTGAGGAGATACCTACCCAGGCTGGCTCTTCGCCAGGACATCCAAGATGGCATTCTTGGGAACATCTGGGGCAGCAGTGAAGTTCCCCCCACAGGTCTACACCAATCAGCAGTCTTCTGCTTGATCTATCACCACTGCCCCAGAGAGCAGCTGCCTTCCTTCCAGCTTCCAAGGGCTCCAACAGCCAGGAGAGGCTGTGGCATTCAGCTGGCAACTCCCTGCTCATTCAGCCTTGCTGCACACACATACATTTTGCTGGGAAAACACACTTTGCTACATACAACCTGTTTAAAGATCCCTCAGTTGTCCTTTGATCCTGTGGCACAATAAGAACCTGCAGAGGCAACAGGCACCTTTGGTAGAAATCCTGTTTTAATGGACAGCACATAGTCATGAAACCCTTCGGACTGATTGTTGTGTGAGCAGGGTTTCCACAGACACAGCTGAGCTAAAAGCTAACGCTTCCAGCTGGTGGGAAATCACTTAGATATTTAAATACATGCACCTATCTGCAGAGTGTGAAAATGACTCTTTAAAGCACTTATTGTACACTTTTGTTTTGTCACCTCCTTGGATAACACAGCTAGGAAGTCAGGAACTTTTGTTTCACTTCCCAGCATCTTTCTGTTTGGCTACTTGATACTGCTTCCAGTTTCCAGAAATTGAGGAAATTTTCATGCCATTTAACAGAGATTAGAAATTCTCTCAGAAATTCCTAGGGGGAGAGGGGAAGAAAATTAGGTGCACAAACATTTTCATTTGCACAGAAAATTTCTTTGAAATATCAGGAATTTGAATTGCTGATAGCCGATTTTTGTTTTTACATCTAACATTGAACCTGAGTTTGGAAGTGTAAACGTTAAAGACTAACTTGAGAAAGTGTTCAGCTTGCATCACCTCGTTTAACCACCAGGTGTCCCTGCACACTGCAAGGCCCTGGCCGGGCTCACTGAAACCAAGCAGCAGAGTTCTTCCTTTATCCATTGTATGCATATTTATTTATTTTAACTTAATAATTGCTTTGTGTCCAGGAAGAGCTGCAATTCCGTGATACTGCCCACACATCCTGCACTGCCACGGGCTATACAAGTACTCAGTAAGCCATAACAATAGACAGAAGTACTGGCCCGGGTGCTCTGCACACACAAACCTCTGCTGGGCGACTCCATATCCTTCCAGGTCCTGTCACAGAGCAGAACTGACTGCTCCTGCCAGGCCTCTTCGTAACATCTGCCCAACACCTGGCACAGGGCAGTCCTATACGTACTTTTTTCCTGTCTGAGCTGGATGCATAGATAAGGCTGGAATGATCGGGATCTTGCCCTTCTTCAGGTTGTCAAACCCAACACAGCACTGACTGCAAGAGAAGTCAGACAGAGCAAACAGTGGGTTGGAATCTTTTATTCAGTAATCAGTCCTGCTGTGTGTGTAATATCTTAGCAACTGGAACCCAGGTATGCAAAAATACTGAGTTTTCACAGTGAAAAACCAGACAGTATAAAATATTCCAGTATTGCCTCTTAGAACCATTATTGAAATAAGACCCCTGTTTCAAAGGCAATGTGCTCATTTATTTTGTTTGCTTTCTATGCTCAAACCCTCCCCACAAAAAAAATTGTTCAGGCAGTCACCCTCCTTACCCCCACATTACCCTCACATGTCACAGATCACAGGGTGAGAAACACTACATGAAATCCCTTCCTGATTTCCAAAGGTTAATTGAAGAACATTCTCTCAGTGGTGTCAAGGTCCAAGAAGACACAGATTATTGGGACCCCGAGCAGTCCTGGTGTTCTGCACACCGCAGACAGCTGAGGTGCTACTGAACTTGGACCAGAGGTTCCGTCTCCCGGATGAGCCACCGAAGAGCTTCGTGCCGGCCTTGCCTCTCCAGTTCTGCTCCAACTACTTCCCTGCATTTCTGATGGTAGTCGTTCACCCAGTTACACTAGAGAAAGGGAGGGGTACAACACTCAGCATAAACACAGAAGAGTTCATGTCCTTAAGAGTTATGTTCAGCGAAAGACATTTGCAGGCCCTTGTGCTCTTTGGGTCTGAGCTGTTAGCTGGGATGGAATCCCGTCCCTAAGAGACAGACCTCTATTATATGGAAGTGACGTGCAAACTCAATGAGGGTAGGAACTGAAGCAATTTGTCCTCTGTTTTCAGAGGACCCAAGGTTCAGTTCAGCTGACAAGTAAAGCCTCTGCAAATCACTGCCTCCAGCAAGTCCAAATAGCTGCCTTGGACCAGTTTAATAAGCTTTGCAAAATTGTAACTGGACAATGCACTCCTAAGGCACAAGTTGCCCTATTGATCTGAATAGGTAATCCTAGGGCAGACCTTAGTACCCTTCACAGCCCTCTTCAGCAAATGGAAATTCAAACAGGGTTATAACTAAGAAGAGGAGGATGTGTTGAGGCAAAATAAAGAGTGGGGTAGAAAACCAGGATGAAACAAGACATAGTAAAGGTAGTGAGAGATGTAAACAAAAAGTCTAAGAGTACGAAGCTATTTAGGAAATAAATGCTGCTGAGCAGGTATCATAGAAGTTTGCTCAGAATTCAAAGGTACTGAGCTGGGGTGTGGCTGAATGGGACTGGGCACAAGCAGACACAGTCAACAAGATGGGACAGTCATGACTGCAGTCCCTGGGGAGACAGCATGATAGTCTGACAGAAGCAAATTAAGGCAGGAGTAGGAAAAGAAAAGAGATGATAGTGGCAAATAGCATATCAAGGGAACTACCAAACCACTGTAATAAGCAGGATTCTTGCTGCCTTCATCATAGAATAATTTCCATTGGAAGGACCTCTGAAAAGCTCATTTAGTCTACTCTCCCACTCAAAGATAGATAAAGTTTAAAAATAAGTCAGAGTGCTCAGGACTGCTCTCTGAATCTATGAAACGTAACAGAGGCCAGTGGTTCCTGTAGAACGAGGTGGCTGTAGTGCAAGAAAGGCAATACAAACCTTCAGTTTTACTTACCTCTTTTTGTGTCAGCAAATTAACATCAATCATTTTTGTCTGGATTGGAACAAGGGTTAAGGGCTCAAAAGTCAGGCTCCCTCTGTTTTTGAAATTGTACTGCAGCAGAAAGACAAAGGGATTGTAGTTTTAGAAACATCTCCAGACAGATCACACTTGCTCCTGATTTGTGTCATCACTACAGAACAACCCAGGTAACATTCAGATCAAAGTGTAGCAACTTACAGTAACATTTTTCTTCCAGCTCAAGCCAAGAATCTCCATATAAACAGTTACTTCTTTCAACAGTCCCTTTCTAAGGGCCATGTCCCAGGGCACAATTGTACAGAACTTCAGCTTGATGAATATATGATCATTTTCAGTTAGGCAGTTCTAGAAGCATAACCCAGCCAGGCTCGCAACTATAGTGTCAAAATTTGTCTGTACTTTTGTTTTTACTGTCACTGAAGGCTCTCTACCAGAGAGCAAAATCCCACCCTGAGAAGATCAACCAACCCTACAGCAATGATTCCAATGGGCTGAATAAAGATGCTTCTGGTCTTTCATCTCCAGACATAAGACATTTTAAAACAACTCTCCCACACACGCATTTCAACCTCTGGAAACTCTGCAGAAGCATAACTGTCTTCTGTGCCCCCATTAGCCAGGGAGACTTAAAATCAGTGTTCACTAATGTGGGGTTTTGGAGACCAGGAATCTTGAGTAGGATTCAACTATCTGCAGCATGATTCCACTTCAAGTTCCAATACTTCAAGTTTTACAACCAGCGAGTTATGGAAAAGGAGCATGTCAAGCAGGTCACTCACCTTGGTTTCAGCAGGGATCACAAGGACAACATTTTCTATTCGAATCCCAAAGGACCCGTCTTCATAATACCCCGGCTCTGCAGAAACAGACAGTAATTAACAAAGCCACATCACTGCACTGTGCAAGTACTTATTCCCTATGGCCAAACTTCCCCTCTATGGCTTTAGTCCACTAAGTCACTAAGTAATCTTGACATCAGGAAACCACAGAGGCAAACAAATTTCTGACTCTACTTCATCTGCACGGAAGCCCCGAGCAAGGTGACAGCAGAAGTTCTCAAAGAGACAAAGTTCTCAAACAAGACAGTCAGCCCTCAAGCTTCAGAAAGCCTCCATAGAAGTCAAGAGAGAGCACAGAATACATGTGTTCCAAATACTAGAAACTCTGAAAATATCGGTGTCTTTATGAAAGGTAGGTGGGTAACCCCTTTCTCAAAACACTTCTTTTAGAGAGTGTTCCCCTGACTCCCTGAAGGAATGTAACTCTTTTAGCAGGCTGCTAATTTACAACTGGAAAAATAAGCCATGGAAAGATTTAACAGATGCCTCAAATAGCCCACGGCAAAGACAGGATTAGCTCCTGAAAGCTTGGTGTCCACTTTGTACCACAGCCAGTTCTTCCACAGCATGCTAGACTGGGCTGGTCAGGAGCACAGCTCTCCTGAGGTTTGCACTGTACAGAGCAGGAAGCAGACCTGAGCACCTGACTGCAAAGGTGCTTCATGGATTGTGAAAGAGCTAAAATGAAGGTCTTTACCTAGAGAGCTTAAATGACAATTAAAATAACAAGAAGGCAGGAGCAGAGCTTTTGATCTGACCTTTCCTCTACACCATTATCAAATTTATTCCCTCTGCATCTTTAAGAGCTTGGTCATCCCTCCCCAGTAACCAGAATCACCAATGCTAAATACCATCAGAGACGATCATTCCAGCCTCCAAGGGCTCATCTGCAAAAGTTTTGTAGCTGATGCCACAAGGACCCTCATGCACATTTAGGAAAGAGCCAACTCCATGTCCTGTCCCATGCAGGTAATCCAAACCACAGTCCCACAAAGCAGAGCGGGCAAAGGAATCTAGAAGGTGACCTGTAGACAGACACGGAGAGAGAATTTAACCGTGTCAGGCTCCCACGGAGAAGCTGATATTCACATTGAAGGTTCAAACCTGGAAAACATGCAAAAAGAAACCCCCCCAAAAAAAAAGAACTACAATCATCCCCTCCAAAAGCCCCACTACCAACAAAAGAAAGCAAGTCATTCAATGGTTAGAAGTTACAGGGAGATTTGGCAAGTCTGATATTTAAGCCCTTTCTCAGCTAAAGAGCCCCTCACTCTCTCCTGTTACAGAGGTCATCAGAAGATGGTCTGTAACAGAAACACTGCACTGCTCCTTGCTCCACTGGTGTTTCCAGGAAAGAACACAGTGGCTAAATGACCCACAGAGAATTCAGTACCTTTCTTAAAGGGAGCTGCACTAATTAAACTCAACGTAGGAGACCTGTCAATTGTATCTAGTGAAGTTAATCAGCCAAACTTCTTGCCTGGATGGCCAATCATTTCAGACCATTTCAACCAGAGAGCCCAGAATTTCTCTTGGCTGCTCTAAGAACACTAAGCCCATATATCCAAGTTCAGACACCCTTCAATTTCAGTTTGGGTTTCTCATATGCAGTTGCTTTTAACTTGTCTACCCAAGAATGCAAACTGAAGAAAACTCTAAAAAGAGGTGGTTTTGTACGCAGTGTGACCAGGGAGAAAATAGCTCTGAAACAAATTCACCAGAGGTGAATGAATGTCACAGCTTCTCCTGCACAAAATCAAAATAGCTCCTTCATGTGTCATTTTCCTACTGATACAAAGGATTTCACACTAACTGGAAGAGAATTAGATGGTCCTTTTGAAGCTGGAAAGCAACCTCTCACTTTGATAGGGCCATTAACAAAGAATAAAGACCTCCAAGCACAGAAAGGCCACAGACCTGCTAGAGTGCCACTGACTGATGAAAGTCACTACCACCCTAGAACCAGAGCACTTCAAACACCCTTCAGACTATCCAGCACTGGCTGATGATGAGAGAGAAGGCATCAGTAATTCAGAATCGGAACTGTTGTGATGGAAATAGAGAGTGACATCAACATCTCTCTAAAACATCTAGCCCTGTCAAGCATAATACTGTTCTCAGACCACTTAGTGGTTCCTCAGACACTCCAACTCACCAACCTACCTTTGGTTCCATTTGGGAAGATGGCTGCACTCACAGCTATATGTCCCTTCAGGACATAGGTGAAGCATTCCTGTAAAAGAAATGTGTACCATAAGTAAAAAGGGCAAGGCAAAATTTTGTATTCCCCAGGAATGGAAGACTGCATCGTATAGCAAGTTGTGGAAGAACTGGAAAGACTTGCTCATGCTCTCCTGTGGCTGGTAATGCAAAAAAAAAAAACCATGTGCAGAAAGAGTTTAAATTACTCTGAAGATCCTTCTCTGGTAATTATGGAGAGTGCGTCACAAACTCACGCTGCAGGTTTAGCAGCAGGATTCACCTGATCTACATGACTGATTTTCTTTATGGATGTACTTTAACTTCCTGAGCATATCCCACAGCACATTTTTGTCACTAAGTGAACTATAATGATGAAATTAGTTTTAATTAAAGAAGTAATTTAAAATAAACTAAATTGCATTGCTGAATTTCCAACACAGACCTTCTCAGGTAAGTCTGAGACTGATTTTTTTATATGTTACACACCAACTGGAGGCTTGCATAAGACACTGAGCTTTGCACTAAATTACAGCCCCCTAACTCCCATGTTGGACAAGCCAGTAATGTTTATCCTCAGCCTGCTGACTTTGTTATTTCTTAGAGGGGATGTGTCATTTTGCAGATGAGAGCTGTGTATTTTAAGATAGAAAGGTGTCATTTCTCTAAATCACTTAGTTTATATTTTAGAAGTCCAAAGTCTGACAGTCTCCTTTTCAGTCTTTATTCAAATGCTGTCACGTACGAGTAAATAAATGATATTTGATAAAGCACTTTGACTATATAGCAATAGGGCACATTACTAATTTAAGTCATCATCATCATCATGGCTAGGCTTCTCGAATGAAGATTTGGGAAACTAATTTAAGTATCTTCAATAATAAGGGTCAGGTCACAAACCACACTGAGATGCCAACTTACCTTTTCATAGGCTGATGGTGTGCCAAAATGCATTGTCCTGGTCACATCTGTTGTACCATCTCTTCAGAGGCAAATAAAGATGCAGGAAGCAAAGGGATAGGGGGGGAAAGACAGATCAAAGTGAGAATACACAGAAAACCCAGTCACACTAAAGAAAAGCTCATAAACTGGTAAAGTCATCTGCTCTGTGCTACACCAGCCTGATGATGTAACAGTTCCTAATCTCAAAAATTCCTGAACACAATGCCCCAGATGCAGCAATAATGATTTACAATTCAAACTGTTGTCTTTCAACCCTAAGTGTCCCAAAGCTCCTTGCAAATTACGATCTAAATTGCTCATAAAAATGATGCTAATTTGAGACTTAGCAACTGGTACCTCTTCATTGAGAACAGGCCAAATTTAGCCTATTTGTATGGAAGGTGATTCATCAACTGCTTAAAAATATATACTTACGCACAAATGACATCTACCAGCTCAGGAAAAGGAAGTGAAAGAGAGTATAGTACCCCTTTCATCCTCAGGATGTCTTGTGCTAAGATTTCTACAAATTATCCTACATTTAGATAGGGGTTAGTCTGAGATGTCAAAAACTGGCTCAAAGTTCCTTCTACAAACACCATTTTGAGCCTGCTGTCAAAAACACAATGGCTCTTGAAATAACAAGTTCCCTTTGAAACGCTCAGTCCTGTCCCTGTGCTCTTCCCCAGAACACATAGGCCATGGTCACAAAGAACTCACAGTTTAACTTCTCAGCAGGGACAAGCAAAGCATCCCTGTCACAATGCTGTGGTAAGTGCCATTGATGTCCAGATTATATTGTATTCACAGGGCTGCTTTCCATAGTGGCACTAAGGAAATCGTTAATTAGGCCATCAGAGGGGAGGAAAAAAGATCTCCTTGTAAAAATCTTATCAAAGGATGTCTGTATGGTTCTTTTTCAAAGCTCTTCCTGACTGACATAACAAAAAGGCATAGCTCTAAAGACAAAGCTCATCTCAAAGGAGCAGCCAGGCTTGTCCTGCATCTTCCTGAACAAGCCACTTCTCATCTATTTACACTGGTTAAAAACATCATTTCTCTTATTTTCCATGGAGTCAGAGTTCTACAGTAAAGGAACTGAGGCCACTGAATGGCACTGTCAAAACAGCACTGAGTGCCTTCCCAAAAACAAACTTAAGACCCAAGTGGTCACTAGGATGAGGAAACCTGACTCTGAGTCTCTCTGAGAAGGCAGAGACCACCACAGGATAGTGCTGTCCTGCTCCTCTGCCTCACCTTGTTCTAACTTTAACATCAGTCAAATCTGCCTGCAGGGCAGAACCTGGCAGGGTAGGTGCCTCACCCAGCTACTGCCTCACCCAGTGCAGGCTACTGTGTAGGCAGCCCAAGGCTAAGCCAGGGCAGTCAGGCTGCTCCCTGTTCCAGCAATGTGTCAAGTGTGCAGAGCTGCAACAAAAAACATGCACCACCAGCTCAACCACAGCTCTCATCACACTGGGAATGGGACTCAGATGGGAACTGTTCCTCGACATCTTGCCCCCTACCCCAGCAAGGCTTGTCAGCCCTGATCTGCGGTCCTACTCAAAACTTGCTTGCCAAGGCAACTGGGAGCTGACCCTGCAGGGCACCACTGGGAGCAGAAAACACAGTGGTTCAACACCATTCAGCCCACTTACTTGTATTGTGCTCCTGAGTCCAGGAGGTAGATCTCGTTCACAGACAGCGTTCTGTTGGTCTCAGGAACTGGCCTGTTCAGTTAAACACAGTTTATGTTCCACAGTTTTAAGGTCTCCAGCCCACATTTGCAGTTCAGAAACTATATTTAAGTGCAAGCTTGGATGCATCAGCTCTAATTTCTTGTGGCAGTGATGGAAATCCCAGACATGCTGAGCCAGGGATCATATTGAGGAGAGTATTTGTGTACAGCAAATAGCACTACAGTACAGATAATAGCTGTGTTGCTTCCAGCAAAACCCTCAACATCTGTTCCTGGACGTGTTTCAGAACAGTCTGCACTTTATACTCGTCCTTCCCAGACTTCTAGCCCCAAAATAGCCCTTTTCTATGGCCCTGAGCAGATCAACATCATAATACATGCATGTTGCCAGCTGGGAAAGATCTTTATTTAATAAGTGTGGAATAAAGAAAGATAGTAAGCAACATCTCCATGGAGTATTCTGCTGTGATTCCATGAAGAAGTTAGACAGCTCATTCCAACTATGTTTGCTGAAGGATGAAAGGAGACAGTGTGTTTTTCTTACTTGTAGTGAATGATGGCTCCATTTGGACCTGTGCTTGATATAGTAGCAAAACTCAATTCAACAAAGTCTTTCTGTTGACTGAAAGAAAACATTGTGATCACTATGGCACAAGTGAGAGGAGCACAACAGGCACCTGGGGCACCTGGAGTGCCCCATCCTCAATCTCACATCACCTCAGCCTTTCCCTTGGCCTTGAAAGCCATCTGGGCAAGAAAATTTGGGTAGAATGGTATTTCTGAAGTTCAGAAGCCTGAACTTCTCCCAGCCATGTGGAAACTCACTTTCCATCTCTACTCTCCTTAAAAACAGAAAATTCACCATCCAAACCACCCAGAGAAGAGATGTACTGAATAATTTCTACTTTGTTACTTATTTACTCGAAGGCAATTTTAGAGGACCTGCAGATGGAGTAACTCTCAATACAAATGGTGTTCCTTCTCTATCAGCAGAGAGGGAAATCTAACTTTTACATCAATTCCTCTGTGGTAAGAAAGCAACTCTCTTGTGTTTAAGGGTCCTAACCTGCAGCACTCTTCATTGCTATCTCCCAGTGGGCTGGGACTTGTATCTCCCAAGATACCCAATTCTTCCCAATTCTTTCAAGTTTTCAAAGAAATCCTGTAGTAATGGTTTGTCCTCAGGTAAAATAGATCTGCAAATGAAATGTATTTCTAAAGAATAAAAAACAAAGGATAAAAATGCCACCCAGAAAACTTTCTTCAGAGTGGATTTCCTTTTTACCTGCGGAATTCCTCTGCTTTGTCTGCAGCAATTATTTCTGTTACTGTTCCCTTTGGAACCTAGTGGGCAAAGACAGGTTGAATTAGTACACCAACAAGCAAAGAAAATGCTATATGCTGAAGCACTGGGCCTTGTCTGTGCATTATGAAACCCAGCCTGCAAGTGGCCTCTTTCCAGGTTTTCTGTCCTCATTCCTCAGTAATGACAAATACAAACCAAGCAATATTGTGCAGGGCATGGGAGAAGCAGAAAGCAGAGATGGTCACAGCAGGACTGCTAAACCCTGAGCAGGGAGCGGCTGGCACAGTACTAACTTCACTGACATGTGTACAGAGGTAACACCTCACAAGGCAACATCTCCTTACAGACAGGTTACTCTAAGCTTGCACTATTCTCTCCAACAGGCCATAGCATTAGAAATTTTATGCTTTTAAATCAGGAATGGAAGCACTTACAGGGAAAATAAAGTATGTTAAATTTTACTTTAGGCATTTGATAAATTAAAACCTGTGACACAACTTCCCAGGACTCGTTAACAGGTGAAGGGGACAGGAGCTAGGATTCATAAAACCCTTGAGACAGACTTCTTGAGGTACTCAGACATGTAAAAAGGCACCTTCTGGAAGTCATCAAGCTATCTCCATAAATAAAGTCAATGGACTCAGACATGCAGTAGCACAGAAAGAGCACAGCTTAGTACGCAACACTTGGCACTCTGCACCTTCACAGTGTACTTCTAACCTAGTGAATAAACAAGCAATTTGTTTTTATCCCATTTTCACTGCACCTCTCCACTCATAAATGCCAAATCTCTTCATATTGCTGGACAATCCTGATTATCACGATAATAATTCCAAAGTAATCCATCAAGCTGGATATTATTTTGTTATTTACACCACCAAACCAGCAGAAAACAGTATAAACACTACAGTAAGCCTGTTCAGGTCGTTCCTCAGTTATTCTAGCTTTGGTCTGTGTAAAATACATGGGAGTGTATTTTCAAATTTAGCCTTGAATGACAGCATGATTGAAAGCTTCCACTAGATAAACCCCCAATTCCCCACATTTAGCAACAACACTATAAAGACTAGCTTAAAGTTTATGCCAACGAATAACTTTACACAGCAATAAAACCTCCAAGTTAAAAAAAAACAATAAAATACCTCCTTCTCCAGCCAGTTAAACAGTTCACACAGGGCAACAGCGTCTTTGATCTATGTTAAAATAAGCACAAGAAAAGGGAATTGAGGAGAAAAAAAAGATTTGTCAAGCCTCAGTATAAACAGATCTTGATGCAAAAGAAACCTGCAAGTTTCAGAAACGCAAAATAAGAGACGATCTAAGAAATCTTTTCAGGTTTTGCATCCTGTAATTAATATAAGCACTGGAAATGTATCTGGACAGCTAAATAAACTTTAATAAAGATTTATTGCTGGGACATCTCTTACTGTAAAGAATTACCCAGTACTCATAAAGTACGGGCTTTAGCCCACACAAGACTTGCGACTTTTTTGCTTCAACAGACAAGATCTTGCATTTCAGATAGCAGAAGGTAACCAGACAACACATCCGGTGATGTGACAGGGGAAATGTCCTTTGGGCACATGGACACCACACAACCTCTGTCACACAGCTTCTGGTTCTCTTGCCTGATGATCCCCATTTTTTGTTCCGTTTTTACTACATGCTTGCAGCATGCAGGGTCAAGAAGCAGGAAACACATATACAAGAGCAAGGCACAATTTTGTCTTCAGGTGGCAGGTGACAAAGTGTCTCTGCTCAGTACAACTATTTTCACTTCCTATTAACTAAGAGGGAGAAAAAAGCATTGAAATAGAAAGTACCAGTACCCAAGAAGCTAATAGAAAATACAGGACAAGCCCAAAATTGCTACTCCTGCTTCAACTGACACATTTCACTTGCTGTGAAAACTGCTGCTTAAAAACTAACATGAAATAAACAAAAGTTCAGCCCCACCATGAACCTATTTCACAGGCAGTTTCTTTGCTTGAAAATATTAAGCTTCCTGGGAAATCAATTTTGTTTCCAGAGTGTCATGATGACAAAATAGAGTGCTTTGAGGACACTGGCTGCTTCTGAACATCTTGGCCCATGTTTTGCACCATGTGTCGAAGAATTTCTCTGTGTTCTTTAGGCTGTGTTTATTCAAGTGATAACAATTTTAAAACTCCACTGACAAAGACAACAGATCTAGCAAAGGGGAAAGAACATCCCGTTAAGGGCCCACACTCCAAACAACACTTCTCAAGTCTGCACAGTCTTCCAACAGAGCAAGGCTGTTTCCTCACACTTTCGCAAATGTTGCTCTTCAAGGGAATGCAAAACAAGCAAAAAACCTGCTTCAACAGCAGTAGATGTCTGACAGAAAGCCTTTTTTATACTGTCATCCAAATTCTTATTTGCTTTATATCTATAACATTAAAATTGAAAGGAAAACGTAATTTCTTTCCTTAAACATAAAGCAAACCTCTTGCCATGTGCAATGAGACTCTCAAGGTTTCACTTACGTGTGCTCTTCTCATGCCTTCTGTTTCCGATGCATTCTTCACAGCTTTTGCAATGCAGATGGGGGTATATGGGGTGAGGTATCGGTAAGCCTGCAGCAGAAGGACAGGGATTACTTGTGGATTAGTCAGACTACATAATCCTACAGATTTAATAACTCAGCCTGGCCACAATTTGTACTCTGGCAGCCTCTCTCATCCTTCAGCGCAGTGAGATACTGGTTGCCAGCAGTCAGTTAAGTGCACTGGGGAACAAAGAGGAGAAAACAGTACCTTGAATGAAGGAAGAACAGCCACATGGGAATGCAAAGAACTCAAGAGTTAACAAATTGTCATGAAGCAGGGTGAAGACTTGGATATCCTAAACACCATATATATACATATATACACAGATATATTATTGTTTGAGCCATAGGTTTTCTGTTGCTGATGTACACTGAAGGCCCAGAAATAGCCAATGAGAAACAAATCCCAGACACTACGGTGGAACTTGGGCTGTGAAAACAGACCTAAAAGTCACCTTGACTTGCTACCAGACTGTCATCCTCAAGCAGCAGGGAAGCAAAAGACACCTAGCCCAAGTACCAAGCACTGGAGTTGAACCCCATGGCCCCCTCAGTGCTCTGTCTCCTCCAGTACTGAGCATCACCACTTTTAATGATCAGCAGCTCTCACAAACACATCAAGGCCTCAAGAAACATGGAAGACCTTTGCAAAGCTGAGATGTACATGCTGCCCATTCTGAAAGGAGCTTACATCAATGGTTTGAGACAAAGCTTTTGTATGCCTGTATGGGGTGACCCTGCATTAAGAACTAGTAACTGATCCCTTATTACTGCACACTTCCCCAAAGATCAGCTGTCCTTACAGTAGCTGGAATGCTTGGCTGGTTCTGAGCATGTCTTCAAAAATTCACCAGCTGACATGACTTGCCCAAGCCTTGTCATATTTGGCATCAGAAGAATGAAGAACAAAGTCTTTTGCGCCACAGTTCTCTGCTCTACCCATTATATACCAGGAGGTAGGATGAGCACTACAGAAGCACAACAAAATGTTTTCTTCCTGTTTGCAACAAATCAGCATACAAAAAAATATCACTCAAATTCCTGGAAAGGCCCAGTAGACCCTCAGCAAAGACCAATTTCACATAAATACTACAGGCTTACAATTTCCAATTTCTTAAAAACAGCAAGACAATTACATAATTGTCATAATGCAAAGTAAAAAAAGATGTCACAAAAATGTCAGGAATGTCCTTTTATCAAAGATGGGATAAATAGTCAGATTCTTAGATTGGCTTGCCTTTTACAGATACTAGTAGTTCTATTAATCTTCTGTGAAAAGCATATTTACATGCAGCTGTAAGCAAATCTATAAAGAGTTTAGAGATCTGTGTTTAATAATGGACTGGATTTTTGCCAGTGTCAATATTTGGCTTTGATGGAGACAGACAGTAGATGAACTTCCAGCACTGATGTTCTTCAAAGCACTGCAGGCCAGTTCTTAGCTGGTAGAGAGCCAGAGAGGAACTAGGAAAACTTTGACTCTCTCAGTGACTCTCTAAGTGGTTTTTAATCAAGACATTGATTTTTATTGCACAGAGCTCCTTGAGGGAGGGACTCTCCCCACTATAGACAGAGGGTGTGTAGCACTGTAATGACTCAGTATGAGCCAAAACTTCCAGTGTTCACAGGGTAAATAACATCACTCCAACTCACTGCATTCCTTAATCTAGGTCAGATCTACAGTTCTCCATATGGATGCTCTACATAAACCTACAGTAATTCACCCAAGCTGGGAATAGACCATGGACAGGATGGGGCTTTCTACTTTGAAGTCAAAAGGCCAACAATTTATCCTGAATCTTCCACAGACTCACAAAATAATATTTATTCATGGTATCTGTTACTTACTGGATATCACTGTAAACTGGATGGCATTCCAGAGAATGTGATATCTAGCAAATGAGATGTATACAAGATGCATGGAAACCAGCTTTTTTGTCCATAGTTGCTGTTGTATCCTTTCCCAAGTACCTCCTTTCATGGCTATTGGAATATTAAGTAGACTGTGGGAGTCCCAGACAGCCAAATTCAACTACAAGGGTAGCTAGACATAGCATATATGGCTGTACAGAAATTATTCTGATGCTACAACTGTCCCTCAGCAGATGCACTCACTGCATAGACAACGAATGCCTGCAGGTTATCTGTGCCCTCACAAGGTTCCCTGCTGCAACATCTCTGTTTCCTTGTCCCTCCTGCCTTTGGTACAAGACATTACATATTGCCTGATATCCTCAAGCTACTGAACTAAATAAGGGCCATCATCTTCAGACACTCAGATCAAGCCAAATGCACCATCCCAGAAGTCCTGCTCAACTTTTCACTTCAGCAAATTTCCAGTTCTTACTGCTGGTCCACGCAAGGCTGATGCTCTACCTGTGGCCAGAATGACCCGAGTTCACCCTGCTCCCTCTCTCCCTCCCCTCTCTCATTGTACTTGTTTTATCTTAAGCTGACAATTCTTCAGCTAAATCGGCTTAGTGAGTTGGAAGGGCAACTCCAGCAAGAGCAACCCCAGGATTAACAACCCCTTGATACCTCAGCATGGCTGGATCCTTTCTGCACAAGCACCAGCCGGCATTGTGATTTGCAGAGGGGAAACCATGGTCAGCTGCCCTCACTAACACCATTCCTGACAACAGTGAGCAGAGAATAGAAAAGTATTTTTCCTTGCAAGGGCCACTGACCTTGGGAATGGCCTCGGTCAGAGCATAGCTGGCTTTGTCGCTGAGCCACACTTTCTCCTTGGGTGAGAGGCCTGCACCAACAGCCTGCAGCTCTGACAGGATAGATCCATAGGGCATCACCTGGATTTTAAACTCGGGCTCTAGGGTGGAGTCCAGCTGTAAGTGCTCCCTCACAGCTGGGTCCATCATCCGGTCACCATCAATGAAGAGCCTGAGAAATAAAATGGATAGAATTAAACAGATGGGACCATATCTGACAGAGGCTGGAGTAAAGCAGGGAAGAAGAAACCATTCTGGCGACATTTCAGAGAGAAAGGAGTTTGTGAATTGTGCACAATACTGTGTCGAATGTTGTTTTAACCACTGGCCATCACCCAGCTTAAATCCTGCTTTGAAATTAAGATGTGCTACCCTGTTGAGAGGAAAGAAGCTGATAGTATTTTTGTTTGTATGACATGTTCAAAATGGCTACACATCCCACCACTGTGCTTGAAACAGGAGAGTAACGGAGGCAAATAACAGCCAGTTTCTAATTTTTAAGGGCAACATCTGGAAATAGAAAAGCTACTGCTGTTCTAAGTACCACTATGTTCTCACTTTCACTGAATTGAAAAGTTCAACTCAACCTTCACATACAACCTGTACTCATCCAGTCAGGTTTCACCTTAGATGGATGTAGGCAGGAGCTTGTAGATTCCTCTAAAAGACTTTTGCTTGTTGCAAAGGCTCAATATATGGGGCAGTCACAGGAAAGAAGCCTTAATAAACCAGTCCTGAAACTTTCCTACACAGTCTCTGCGGTTTTGAAGTGACTCAGCAATTAGATAGCAGAGAAAAGTTTTCCAATGTCCAGGCCAGCATTGGCTCTTACCCACATTTCACCCAGAGCTCCAAGGGCCCTCCACATTATCTCAGAGTGACAGAGGGGTCAGCCATCATGCCCAAGGTCACCCAGCAAGTCAGCCAAGGTGCTGAGGAGCACAGCAGAGCTCTTTATTGCCTCTCTAGCTCTGGTCAGGGGAGGAGAGTGATTAATGTTGAAGACAAAACTGCTCAGAAAGGACACTAAAGCACCACAGCGTAAGCGTTTGAAAAGACAAATGCTTTGCTAGAACAGCTCTCCCACAGAAGAATGCATCTTGGGAAAAAGAATAAGGGAATACAAGCACCTGATTGTGTTCATTCCTATGACAGCGTATGCAAAAAACACAGGATTGTACTCAACATCAGAGCCTCGAAGGTTGAAAAGCCCTGAAAAATAAGAACACCAAAAATCACAGTCCTGGTTAATTTTTTTGCAACATTAGAGAAAGCCAAAAAAAATCTCAGCAAAACACAGTCAAGCAACAAGACATCATGTTGCAGGCCATGGCTCCAGCTCCTACCCAATTGTCCCACGTCCTGCTGCTTTCCTGGTAATCCTAAATTTTTAACAGGAGATGGCACCAGAACTGCAGTTTAAACATTCTCATATGGAAAGAAAACTGGTGTTTAACTTCTAAAGGAGGGCTGGCTTGGAAGGAAGCAGGTATAGGCAAAGAAAGACAGGGACACGTGTACAAAAGTAGTGCCTGCCCCTTCTAGTTTGTACAATACAATAAAAGCTCACTTCTTAACAGCCAGAAAACTTCAAAGTTACAAGTTATCATTTCATTCCAGTCCTTCTTTTGATACTTGAGGGGAAGAGCAAGACACAACAGGCAAGACTAAAATACCCCAAAAAGGCCTCTCATTTGGGCACCTCCAATTTCTCAGATTCAGACTATATAGTCTTACCTATTTTTCACAAACATTTTATCTCACACAACTCCAGACAAAGTCAAGAGTGAAAGCAGATGTTCAGCATCTCCAAACTCCTGATTTTAGGATCAAATAAAAACTCCAGGGTACCCAATTAGCTGAAATTAGTTACTCAAGGCAATAAGGCCAGCCAGCAGGACAGCTGGGAAATGAACCAATGTGTCCTAAATCACAACCCAGCACTGTATTCATCGAACTGTGCAAATTCTGTCATGAAAGTAAAAATAGAGTTTAATTCTCCCCAGGGAAGGAATAGGTCACTTGAATGCAGGAAAGAGCCACAAAGAACTCCTTACTGCATGGGTACAAACTTCCTCGCTCAGCCGACTCCCAATGCAGTAAGGAGGCAACAGTCTCCTTTGTGGTTCTCTTTCTGTCCCCAGAAACTTATCTGGAGTTTAACACAGTGAATTCAATTAGAAAAAATTAAAGACAACTTCTCCCCTTCCCACTTCAGGATAAGAAATGAACCAGGCACCTGACAATGAGCTTGCTTCTCTCATGACCTTTTCTGGTCCTTCTTAAAACTCTCGATTCATAACCAAGCTTGGCTTTGCTGTAGACATTTAATCTGAAACCACTCCAGGACACCAATTTATCATTAATTTAATTGGAGATGTGCCTGAAAAGGTGAGACACACAGTCTCTGCTCATGTAGGCCTCCCCAGGGAGGAATCATATTTACCACTCTCCAAACTACTTTTTTCATGAAGCAAACTCTTTACACAGTGTCCCAGATCCAGGAGAGTTTTACCCAGTGCCAGAGACATTGTGCTGGCAGTGCTGGAGCTGGGAACACACCACCTTCATTTCTACCTTTTCAGACCAAACACGGAGCACAGGCATTAGCTGCCAGTACTATGTTCCTACTGCACCAGTCTGTGCACTGGTGATTCCTACACAAAGGACACACAGCAACTCCAGGGAAACCACTGCTGTTTCTGGCCATTCTCCTGTCCTACATACTGGGCTGGGAGCCAGGCTATGGAGACCTAGCCATTCTGGGGCCCCAGACACAGAGGGGACTCCAGTGAGACCCCAGGTTGAAATGATCTAGAAATACAAGTTGAGCCCACACTTACCTGTTTTAACCCAAGCATTTGCTGAACACAGGAGAGGTAAAGACTGACTTAAGAAGTTGTAACAATTAGGAAGATTACTATGAATGCTGTGCACCCCACCCTTGCCTTATGTATACAAAGCCACATGTTGCACTGCTTTGTTTATAGCCCAGACTTCACAGCAGAAAACAGTCTCCATCTTTGCACTGGGTGAGGCACTATCAGGATATTTTACAGCCAGAAAACCTCACAGTTCTTTTTTTCCATCAAACTGCCTCAGGCTTTATATATAACCTTCCTCTCCCTTTGCCTGGGCTGCTTTTCAAAGGTGAGTTGCTGCATTTCCTGGGCCAAAAATGTACTCAGGAGCTGCACTGGTGCAATAAGGCACTGTGCACAAAAACAGGCACACTGTTTATGACCTGTTATCACCACTGCACTTGATACACAAGTTAAATAACGTCTCACAAACACACTGTCTGTCAAAGTGCCTCTGACCCTGGCATGGTTCTTCCTTTCCACAGCAGGAAGAACATGTCTTTTGTAGGAAGAACTGAGAAAGGACATGCAAAAACTTACATGCTACTTCATCCAAGGCTGTTACCACAAACCACATGACTTTCCTCTCAGCCATTTTTGAACGGAGGGCTACAATTTTGTCTCTCCAGCTGACTCCTGCAAAACACAATATGAAAAGCTACAATCACTAACTTTACTGAGAAAGATCATTTGAATACAGACAAACACACTGGATTTTGAAGGGACCCAAAACACATTGTGCTTCTGCTCCTCACTCCTTTCTAATAACTGACAAATTATCTCAAATGAGCTGTCCTTCAGACATCCATGGATTTGCTTTGAAGTCACCCAACTTCTAGCAAATGGTTATTTGGGGTTTTGAGGACACCTTCTTGACCTATTCGTAGTGTATCATATTGTGCTGCAGTACTGTTTTTCTCACTACTTTGTAAGAGAAAAGCAGAAGGGGGATAGGGCAGTAGAAACAACCCACATCTATTGGGAGTTAAGCTTCTCACCTGTGTAACTCAGGTCAAGCATGATGAGAGGCTTGCAGGGGCGTTGAGGACAATCTGTCCAGATTGTATCGATCAGGTTTTCTTTGACAGGCACAAGGTCATGGCCAGCACTTCTCAAGACTTTGGACATCCTCTTCCATTGGTCTGAAAAAGGGAAAAAAGTCAAGAGGTTCAACAGTTCAGCAATAGCCCTGTTCACAGAGCGTAGACTCAGGAATCTGAGTCATCCTCCTTTCCTTCCAAGACTTCTTCTTCCCATTCCCTTAAAAACAAAAATAAAATCAAAATCTATTACAGTTACAGTTCCACAAACTGCCACAACAGCCAGCGGTCGTAAGCAGTCATAGTTCCGGAGCCTCAAGCTTGAGCTGGACAGAAGTCCCTGGAAAAAGCCACCGCAGAAGCTGCTGTAAGGGTGTCCTCTACCCCACTGCAGAACCGTGCTAGATCTAAGGTAGATGAGAGATGTGAGTCACTTCCACACAGCCATGAGATGGTTCCTTAGCCCAACTGAATCAAGCAAACATATCCCCTTGCCTCCAGTGACCTTTGCATTGGGCCTCACGTTTTGAAGCATGAATAGATGGGTACTCTGATATAAATGGTACCTCTCACTGTGCTTCCTGCAGGGAAAACTGCAGAGATGCCAAGACCACCAAGCAGAAGTAGCAGCATGGATTTTGCCAGGGTGTTCTTGCTCACATGCTGGCCAAGGCATTCAGCAGCTTTGTAGTGAAGTGCCCATGACAAGCCAAAGCACAGACAAAAGGAGACAGATCGAGATTCTGCTTATCAGGTAAGGTCACTGCAAGCCTAGAAAGCAGTTCTCATCCCTTGTGTTTTGAAGTCAATCCATTGCTGTGGAGCCCTCATCATACACACCTAAGCCAAAATCCAACCTGTTTTGCATAACAGTTTAACCTACCATCCCATCTGGGCTGAAACATGTTTAGCTGCACACCATCACACAACAGCTTAGCCAGAGAAGCAAGGAGCCAAAATATAGTTGCCAAACCCAGAACTATAAAATAAAGCAAAACCAACCAGCTGGAATAATGAAAGGGTCCACTCCCACCTTGGAGCCTTCTGGGAGGACACTCACTAGCCAATCCTCCTGAGTTGGTGTATCTTTCAGACCTACATGGAATTTAAAAGGAAAAAAAAAGAGAGAGGGGTTCAAGGAAGCAGTCACACTGACACACTGAAACATTCCCACACTATGCAAAAATCCAAGCTAATGCATCTACTAATGAACATCTAGACCGCTTGGCAACAGTCTTCACAGGACACTAAAGCAGGAATAGTGAACCCAAGATGTCCCTAAGTCGCTGCATGATGGGGTATCCCTAGAGCCCAAGCTGTACATGTGTGAAGTAACCAAACAGCCTGTGACTGTTCTCTGTTTCAGTGGAGCAGCATCCCATCCTCCTGCGTACCCATTTTCATGAGTGTCCAGTTGTTATCCATTTGATGTGCAGCCTGCAGGAAGTAGCGTCCATCAGTCCACATGGCCGCGTGCTGTTCAGTGATTATGGCAGTACCTAGGGAGGAAGGCAGAAAGCTGGGGTGATTCAGGGGTGGGCGGCCACCACGCAGGGACAGTGTTTGTAATGCACTCTAATTCCCTAAAATGCACCTCTGCTCACTTTTCAAAAGCTATTCTGTTTCAGTGGAGATACTGTTTCCCCTGCACTATGACTTTCCAAATCCTATCTGAGACAGAATGCACAAGGATGCACCCTAATGGATTGCCTCAGATGAATTTGACTTAAGAATATCTCAGCAAGTCAGTGGAACTGGGTAAATGGGACTTTCCAAACCTTCTGTAACAGACACTGTGGTCTCCAGTTGGCTGTTGTCACAGTAAACATATTGTGCATCCCTGAACTCCACTGCATCTTCTTTTTAGGGAGGAAGCCTGGGCTCTGGCCATCCACAAGAAACAGCTGACACTAGGCCTGCAGACGTGGGTATCACTGCCAGCTGTCAGCTGCACCTCTTTCCCAAATGTTACAGCTCTAACAGAGATGGCTGAACAGGAAACATGAACATAAACTTTTGTTGGTTCCACTATCTGTCCTATTCCACTGAGTCCAGATGGAGGGATGCAAGCAGACAGCTGACGGGCAGTGACATCCCAGAAAGGCACTTGAGCTGCCCTGCCCTTGGCAATAAAAAACAAAACAAACCATGGCACAAGCAGAAACTGAATCCAAGTCTTTTGAGTCTGCATCTTGATCATACTTTCTGTCACCAGAAACTGAAGCCCAGATTAGCAGAGCAGAGTTTCCAAATATGAATTCATTGTCTTCTACCAAACTCCCCCAACACAAACCACATTTTAAGCTGCTTCAGCCGGAAAAGATGAAGCAAGAACACAATACGAGCCACTGCATGAAACCTCACAGACTTGCTGAGCATTAGGCTGGGAAGATGGACCTTTCAAGTACACAAGGGCACAAATTAGAGAGGAAGGTTATGAAGAGGTCATGCAGAAGGCGCGAAATTAATACAGGATTCATATTAGCCATTAACGGCAGTCCACAGCCCTGGATTTATCACCTTCCATATGAGATCCCACAGCTCATAGGAACTGATGAACAGACTCTCCAAACACAGAGGTATCAGTATTTATTAAGCTGATTTACAATCAGAGGGGGAAAAAAGAGTTCAATAGACTACAGTGACTTTCCAACAACCACAGTGCAGAGTAATTTGCAGAGTTTACGGTACAGCTAGGGTAAAAACTAGGTCTCTTGAAACACAGACCTATCCTACAGCCAAGAAAACATCCTGTCTCGGCAAGATAAGCAAACTTTTCCACAGCGTTCAGTTTCCAAATGCAGTGTTTCTGGCCCTGTCTCTATTTAAACAGAAAGGCCAACTAAAGTCCATCTACTATTCACCCAGCCCAAACGGGCAACATAAAAATCTCTTCGTACTGGCTGCACATCAAAAGAAACGACCGCGGGTTACAAGCACCACATTAAAGAGTTAACAGGATTTTACTTTAAGAGAAGTTCATTTAGGGGTCAAACATTTTCTGAAAACTTGTTATTCCGCTGATATTACATAATTCCAGTGGGTAGCCAAGACATAATTCTACAGATGCTGAAATGGGAATAAAACAGTCCAAACAAGCTGAATAGGTTTCCTTTTCCATTCTGCCTCAATGCCATGAATGGAACTATTTCTTTACAGGATAATTATGCAAGAATCCAAGTTCTGGAAAGGTACCTGCAGAGCCATCAAATCCAGAGATGAACGCCCTTCTGCAATCACAGGGTGCAATGTATTCACTCTAGAAAACAAAAGAGGCAGCAATTATTTATAGCAGCAGGGGAAAAAAAACAATCAGCTGATGACAAATACTTTGATAAGCTTTTTCTCCTAAAGGACACCAGAGGGAGAACAAAATGAGTTAAAAAATCCTGGGCTCTACTCCACTGGAACATTTAATCATCTGTGATTATACTGTATTTATGTTCAACTGGTGGGTTTTTTTAAGCTGCAGCACTTTTCTTCCACAAACGTCTGTAAACACTGAAGTGCTTCAGAGTTTGCAGACCTTTATTTCACACAGCCTCCCCTTTGGGCAACAAACAAATGATGCCTCTGAAGCTGCATTGTGAAAGGAAGAGAAAAAAGAAGCACCGCTTGATCTTGGACACCAGACTAATCAGCACATAAAATCTGTAAAAATCACTATCTCCAGTGAAGTCCTCTCACTGGCATTTATAAGAATTCCTTTAAGACTTTCTCTTCCGTAACAATGACATTGAAAAAAAAAACATCAGGGTGGTAAAACTGTAAAATATTTAACCCTGAGGACCTTTCATAAATAGATACTGATTCTCTCACTTCTCCCTGCCTACTCAAAATCAGACTACAGCAAAAATCGGCAGACCATGGATTGATGGATGAGAGGGAATCAAAGGCTACTAGTCCATCCTCATTGCAAACCTATCACAACCTGTGTTTGTGGACACATTTCTTGGCAGTATTGCAGAAGAGCCTGAGAATGTTCAGACATCTGATATGCACAGGGGATGCCAAAATGAAAAGAACTGTACCTTTACATGGCCCACAAGCCTTTTTTACGGGATCCCATTCTGGCAAGTTTGGAGGTCAGAACTGCTGAGTAGGCCTGTTAATTAATTAGTGCAGCTCAGCAAATCAGCTTAATCCAGACTGACAGCATCAATGTATGAGCTGTAAAACCCCTGGATTTGTACCTTACAAATGGTCTGAAACCCAACTCTGTTCCTTGGCCCATAAAGTTTCTCTGCACCTAGCTGTGCTGGGGCAAAAGAAACATCTTAGAGACTGAGCTAAGAAATCACAGCCCACTTCTCAGGTGGTTTTAGTTCCTACTGTGATAGAATCACCTGAGCGTTAGAAAATACTCCTTTCAAATCTGTTACTCTTCACCATTCCAAAGAAGGCAGAGGGTTCAAAGCACAGCAGTGAGGAAGCCCAAATCACAGCACCTGGGACCAGCTCTTTATTTCAGCTCCAAATCATGCCATGATCAAACTTCCTTCAGAACAGCCACGTTTCTCCCCTCCTGAGAGAGGCCCTAGGCAGCAGCTACAGAGCATTCCACACTAGCATTTTGAAATGGAGCCTTGCAACAGCAAATCTCATGGTCCAAAAGAGGATCTTGCTGAGCAGCTTTTGCTACTGATATGCTCCAAAGAAATCCTCCATTTTATCCAAACACTAGTGAAAGTTGGCAGAAAGGAGCGGGGTATGGAGACCATGGGTGCCCTCATCTCTGACCCAGTTAGTTTCCCATGCCTTTTCTTGTCCAGCCCCACAGGGCTGTGACATATGCGCAGTAGCTGTGGGGAGGAGGGGTCAGGATACCCACTTCAGGAAGGGATGACTGCCCTCTGCACAACGCTAGCTGATCCACCCCAGCCCCACACAGCGCACTGTCACCACTAACCCCCTTTAAAATAATAACAAAGGCATCAGCAGCCAGAGAGAACAAAGTCATTCTGGGAACAGAATCAAGTGTCTGTTTCCCGCTGTCCATTTCACAGCAGCAGGACAGAACACAAAGACAGAGCAATGCAGGACCTGAGGATTCCCCATTTCAACATTTCCTAATGACTATTCAGTCTGTTGACTGCTATGACTCCCCTTCTGCTACACTTCACAGCTCAAAGGTGGGACACCATCTCCCAGGGTCTGACACCTAAAGAAGATGCTGGAAATTTTCCACCATGGAATGTATCACTACATCCCAAAACAGACCAGTGATTTTTCTTCCATTTTTCTTGACCAACACAGCAGAGACTACAGGCTAGTTTGCTTGTGTAGACAAGAATCTCACATTCATAGGATGGGTTAACACCACAAAACAGTAAAATGGATGAAAACATTTTTAAAAATATAAAAGTAAAAAAAGAAGTGTATCAGTTTTAGATCTGGTAAAAGCTGACCAGAATTAGCAAAGACCTTGTCTGCATGGAAATACCCTATGCTGTCCCATTCACAAACAAATGCAGGGCATAAGGCAGATGGACTTTAAAAGGGAGTATGAGGGATCTGAAGGGAAAGATGGTTCATTCATCTGTCAGTCTGAATTCTTCCAGACCCACCTGTTCTGTTTCATGCAGCAACCCCCACTGTGCAAAGATGAGCCCATGTTTTGCACGAGCTAAAATTACTAGGGGAGCACCTGTGTACAACACACAAAGCAGTCAGAACAAGGTATTTCCCTGGGGCTTGTCTTGCAGCTCTGACGGCCTTCAACCTGGCCCTCCTCAGGCCCTTCACGTCTGCTTTTCACCACACCTGTCAGTCTTGCAAACAAAACTACATCACAGAAATGCTCTGCTAAGCCAGAAAGAACCCCCAATACCAGTGGTGCTTACCCCCAGAGCCTGCAAGGTTGAGTCATTAATATGTTAGAGCTTATTCCAGCCTGATATCAACAAAGATCAGCAATGAAAAGTGCAGCTCACTACCCTTAGAGGTATGACACTGGTATCATTAAAGAACAAACACTGCTGTGTACCTGGAGGGAGGTCAGTATTCACTGCCAAAAACCAAACTGCATTGGTAAGATCCGGAACAGGTCAGTGCAACCTGTGCACAAGCTGCCTCTTGCTTTATAGCCCCATTGATTCCTCAGCTCAGCACAAGTGTGCGTGAGAGGAGCCAGCCCTGAGCAGAAGACAGTACCTCTGCCAACCCAAACACAGGGCCCTGAGCTGGGCAGGTGCTTCCTTGATGTGGAAGACCAGCCAGATCTGACTAAATTTGTTTTGAGTCAAGGCCTGGAGGTAGAAGCCAGCCCCAGTTAAGCGGTGGCTGGCTCCAAACCCAAGCTCTAATCCAAACATCATTACCTCCCATTAAAAAGCTCCTCCAATCTCTGAATATTCCCAACTCTAGGGCAAATTCTAGATTCAATGTAAACTGCATGACTCAACATAAATAAATGGATCCTGCATTTACCACTGCAACACCCCAAAAGTTCTGACAGACATTTTTAACTGAACCACAAAGGACTTATGTGCCTCATTCCCAAAAGCAGGCTTTCCACCCCTACATGATCCTTGGACACCTACAGCCATAAGATCCACCTAGCACTCACAAAAGGAAGTGGCATTCTTTGCATGGACTTTATTCCATTTATGACTGGGTCTGCTCTCCATTCTCATCAGCCTTTGGACCACACTCACAAAAACAGTCTGTTTCTTCAGACTTATCATCAGCATCAAAATTTTCAAAAATTAAAGCAGCCAGACAACATCTAGGGCTGCAAGACCCACAAATCCAAGGTATTAGCAGCTTTGGTTAAGCCAGTCAGAGCCTGCTGAGTTTGAGAAGCTCTGCAAGTCTTTCAGTTCCTTACACAACTAAACATGGAAAGCAAAGGATACAACTGGTGGCAAGACTCCTGGCAGTAGTATAATCTAAACTTCTTAGCCTTGCAGGAAAACCAATATTAAAGGCTTTGCAGAACTCAGAGCTCAAACATTCCCAGTGTTACAAAGAGAAATTAGTCAGGAAGTTGCAGCATCAGGGTGTATCAGCATCACTCTAATCCAGGAGTTCCTTTGCTACCCAGAAGGGCATAGATCTTCCCCTAATCTAACCCTGTGGCAACACCACAGGAGGGAAAGCCTTCTTTGTTGACAAGTTCTGTGATGTGGATCCCAGGACAGCCTCAGGAATAGCTGAGGCAAGGACAGCAATACACCACTTGCTTAGGCTGTGGGGGAAAGAAAGGTTTGGGCCACCAAATGCTTGGGTATCACTAAACCACAGTGTACTGAGTCATGGAGGGAGCTGCCCAAGAGCAAAATCTGACTGCAGGGCTGTAAAGTTCTTGTTTGTGCACAGGAAACAAACTCTTGCTTGGAACATGGGGCAGCTGCAAATCTCAGGTTATCTCAATTTACCTGGAATCAGTAAGGCTGTTCTGGGATCAACAGGTGCCTGTCAATGCCAAAAACTGCACCAATTCCCAAACCTCACAGAAAAAAGTCTGCACCAGCTAGTCAGGAGGCACCAGAATCAGCAGTGTACAGTAATCATTTCCATTCAGATAGATTCGCTCTGCAGAGAAACCTGACCAACTCGCCTGGCAGGAAATAGCAACATGGGGTTCTCTGCTTAACTGCACTCTGTCAAGGAAAAGAAAGCAAGAGAAAAACCCAGAAGTCCTGAGGGTCACATTCCTCAACTCACATGACAGCATTTAATGTCTAGTGAAATGAAACCAGAGTTATATATGGACAGAGGCAGCTTGAGGCAGGAATGCAGCAGACAATAGCAGCTGCAGAAAACGCCTTCCCCCTACCTGCCCAAGTTTGGATCTCCCTAAGAGGAAACACGATGCTGCACATATGGTCCCAGGGCACAGGCAAGTCTGGACCCAGCTCACCCCAGTGCCAAGTCAAGGGCAAAGGTTCCGATTCAGTTGCATTTTCCTCTCATGCACCCTGGGGTGAAAGGGAGCTTTGGGTGTGAGCCAGGAAAGCTTCAGGTCTTTTGTTTCCTGAAAATGGCTGAGGAGGGAAAAACCCATGGCAGTTCTTGGATCTCCTAACAGAGTGAACAGAAGAGTAAACCCAGCACATGAGCAGGGGAGGTAAAAGGCAGTTCAGCAATTTAAAATTTATTTCAGACTACAAAGGTCTTAGCAGTGGAAGCAGCACACACCACAGTTACTGCCATGAGTTACCACTCTCGGCCCAGACTTCCCTCCTATCTTTATTGCACAGAATATGATGCAGAGCAGCAGGGAAGGGGAAGTGTCACTGTGGCCTGTTCCTTCCCTGTCTCTCCAAAGGCTCCTCCATGTGGGATCTAAAGGGCTTTAGCATAAGGCAGCAAATTCCAGTAAGAACTTGATCTAGCAAAGGGAAAGCTCTGCAACTAATCCTTCACCACCTCGCTTAAGAGTATGCGTTGATCTGGAGGTGCTAATGGGCAAACTAAAGCCCAGATAATGTTCTGTTCCTCACCCAGTAAATCCATTCTTACCAGCAGCCTGGATGGGTACAAGTGTTTTGGCAAGCTCCCTTTTCTGCAGCGTCAGCTCCCTGGAGACAACCTGATGAGAAGGTTTTCATAGACCATCCACCACTCTGATCTTACAAGTACCCTCAGTCTCCTGAATAGACCCCAGAGACATTTTCCAACATGATATTTCTCTGGTTACACAGACTTTTATGCTAGAACCATTAAAGCAAGTGAAAGGAGTGGGTGATTTTAGTTATCCCTTGCTTTTATCTTTTGCAGGGAAGGAAAATGAGACCATTCCCATAATTCATCCATCTATACCTGGTGGGCATCTCCAGAGGGCACTACGTAGGCTTGGACAGGCTCCTGGACATACTTGGGATTCTTCATCACCTGCCGCAGTTGCTTCAGCAGCTCCGTTGTAATTTTTGGACTCATCTTCCTACCTGCAACTAAACCAAAGCACAAAACCTCAGTTTCTCCAGCCATCCCAGGTCACTCACATGCACAGGAAGAGGGCCGTCACCACTGGAAACTCCGCTCGAGGACAACTGCGCAATGTCATCCCTTTCAGACCAGAATTTCACCTGTTTTGTCACTTTGCTCATTTTCCTTAAGAATGAGGAATCAGGTTAAGGTCAGAGAGTCAAAGCTGGTTTGCCCTGTAAAGGATTTTTCTCACCTGGTAAAGGGTGGCATGCTCTGTGGTGACATACATGAGCAAAACACACTGACCAACCCTTCTTGAGTGTGGACAGGACCAGGACCCCCAGCACCTCAGACATTCCCTATGACAGCCAGGAAAGGGCTTGGCATGTGAGGCGGATGGTTTCAAGTACCCACAGATCAGAAGTAGCCCCACCCGTGACAGGCACTGAGAGAAACTTTCAGTCTTTTCACTTATATGCCACAGGAGCACAGGCTGCTGGGAGAGCAAGACATGACACCAGGAACTCGGAAATGGACCAAATATAAAAGCAGTTTTTACAAGTTTCACTATAGCCCAGAATTTCATGGTGGGCTGGAGAGTGGATTAACTCAGACAAAAGAAATCTGCTCCCAAGGACATATAGAGAGATGCATTCACTGGCCATATTCACCTCTGGGCTGCACGCTAGTTCATCTAGAACACAAGTATAAAAGGAGGAACAGCCCAATGAGCTCTCACAAGGGACTGCCAGAGGACAACTAGGGAGGCTTATGGGAACCTCCTCTAAAGACCTTTGGCAAATGCTCTGCAGACCTCAGCTAGTGTCAGACAGGGGTGGGGCACAGCCTGGATGGAAGATCAGAGGGGAAAACAAAGGCACAGGCCAATCACCCTCCCTGGCTGTGTTTTTTCTAATCTATCTTTGGCACTGCAGTGAACATCAGCCTCTCAATTTACCCCAAAAAGTGTCACCAGCCAGGGCCCGCTGTGAGCACCACATGCAGTGACGCATCAGGCCCTGCTGCTGTGTTGGCACAAGAGAAGGCTGCAGGGGAAGGCACACACTCACTGCAGGGGATGTTCAAGCTGTTGGGGGTGCCTGGCCAGAAAGAATATGAAAATCAGGTAACGTGGACCTCCTCAGAGATTCTGTCCATCTTTTCCTCACTTGCATCTCCAAAGGGTGCTCAAAGGGAGCCCCTCCCCAGTTAAGAATGCGTTGGGATCTTACAGCTTTAATGCTGTCACTTTCCAGGGCAAGGTGGGTAGGCTGTGTGCTGCTTGAATGCCATGCTATGCAGTATTTTATTCTGACCAGTTAATTTCACAGCTCATTTCACAGCCATGTCTACAAACAGATCATAGATGGGAGAAACAAACAGAATGCAAGACAAATATTTTTTGCTTATGCAGGCATTTACCTAACTATTTACATCTCAGTAACTACCAGGAGTCCCAAGTGACATTACAGTCTTATGCCAAAACACAATAAGGCACAGTCCCTGATTGCCATCTAAACGGGAAGGCAGAAAAGCTGCCTCTCCTTCACAAGCAATATGAAGACACAATTTGACCAAGGTCAGAGAGCAGTGCTGTGACCACGTCAGGAACTGAACCAAGGTCTGATGCAGTCAGGTGTAACAATCTAATCTCAAGGCCACCATTCAAATGTCTCATCACAGGAAGTTTAGAGCACACAAGACTTGTGTGTGACTGACTCTACCCACAGGTACACTGTGTTTCAAAACCCAGGCCAAAAGAAGCAAATCACGGTCAAAAGGCACCGAATCCTCAAATTGGTATCTTGTCCCTTTGCTGGGATCAGATTACACCTCAGATTTAATTCCAGGACACATTTCATAGTTTTATACAGTGTTTACAAGCTACACTGAACTTTATAATGCTGTGATTGTTTCTGTCTGTCCTCTGCAAGCAGCTGCTGTAACATTCTTTAACATTGTTGTTGATTTATGTTCAGATAGAGTAAAATACAAAGAAGAGAGAGCAACAACATAGCGACTAGCCAGCAGAAAAGAATCTCTTTCTACAAACTCATAAGGACACAGCTTCCGTTCTTGGCCTGTGCTTTGTCTCCAGGAGTCTAAAAGTCTCATATAAACAGGCAAGGCATGACAAGGCTTTGCCTTTTAATAAAGCTCCTTGCTGACAAGCCATGGTTTTCTTAGCAAGCAAGAGATTCTCTCAAGGACAAAAAAAAAAAAAAAAATCATTTGAAAAGTAGTCTCCCTGTTGAAAGATTTGCTTGCAATATTAAAAACAACTAAGCTAGATTAGCAAAAAAACCCATACTAAGGAGGACATATATTTTAAATAACCCCCACAGTATAAGAAATCACTTAAAAAAAGTCATCCACAAACTTTATAATAAAAATTGTCTTCAGTTTCCAGAGAAAGGGAAATAATTTTCTCACAGATCCTTGGTAGTCCCTTATTCTGGTCCCCCCATAACTCTTAAAAGATGACTTTTCCTCCCTTGACCATAATTATAAACCTCTACAAAGTTAAAACAGCTTCTCAACTGTTATTTAATCACTCTGGTGATTAAAGCCAAATACGGCTGAAATTAAGGCAGTGGACTTAGCAGTGCAAGGACCAGTCCTATTCCCTGCCCTGACCTTTTCAAAATTATCAGGCTCCCTTGTTACCTGTCTCTGTAGCTCCCCACGTCTGGACGCCACTCGCCTCTGCTCACACAAAATACCATCCAGCTCTTTGCCCAGCCTTCATAAGCTCCACTGTGCCTGAGAAAGCAAAGGGCAAAACTGAAGTGGCTAATAAACTTTGCCCTCCCATAAAACATTCTCATCCCCCAGCATTAAGCTGAAAATGCATTAACATTACATTCTGCTGGCATGATTAGAGATGCACTGAGGGTGAACCATGATGGAACAAGGATCGTCAAGGGCCTGGCATCTGCTTGTCAAGACTTATGATTAAATCTTGCAAGTGTGTGCTGTTTTATGCCAATCTGTTTTCTCAGTCATTCTGTCAGAGGCCACTCTCCATTTTACAGATGGAGAAACTAAGGCAGAGCAGAAGTAACATGCAAAGTACCCCTGCAGCATGACGACAGTCAGAGTTGGATCCCAAAATCTGTCACTGTCTAGACAAATTTTATCTACACCTCACTCAGACCGCAGGAGGCAGTTCTCCAAGAGCCAGACCACATCATGCCTGGACAGCATCTGCATCAGACACATGGGGCAAAGAGCAACCATGAAAATGCTGCCAGAGGGACCAGACACCTCCTCCTGCCTCCCACATGCACACATAGCAATGGGCTGCTCAAAGGCCAGGTACCAGCAAGGGCTGGGGACACCAGGACCAATGTGTCAGGGTGTGTGTCAGTGCCATGGCAGGGAAGGGAGGCGAGGCCAGGAGGTCTGGCTACAGCTGGGTCTGCCTGTGGCTGCTTTGTTAGACCACCCTAAGTGTTTATTCCCCTTTTGTTCAGATACACTCCTCCTTGTGACAAGCTCCTCTTCATTTTCTCCTTTATGAATAGCCTTGTTCAAAATAAGCAGAGAAGCCTGCACAGTTGGGAGCCAGCAGCAGCATCCCAAAGCCAGGCCTCTCTGGCTGGGTGTCTGCAAGGCAGCCCAAGCATTCAGAAACCCCATTGCTCGCCACCCCCCCATAGCTGCCTGCACCCCAAACTCACCCAAGAGAATCACAGAATTGTTAGGGCTGGAAGGGACCTCTAGAGATGATCTAGACCAACCTCCCTGCCAAGGCAGGGCCACTGGAACAGGTGGCACAAGAACATGTCCAGGTGGGTGTGGAACGACTCCAGACAGGGAGACTCCACAACCTCCCTGGGCAGCCTGTCCCATTGCTCTGCCACCCTCAGTAGAAAGAAGTTCTTTCTCATGCTGGGATGGAACTTCTTGTGTTGTAGTTTATGGCCATTGCTCCTCATTTTGTTGCTGGGCACCACCAAAAAGAGCCGGGCACTGTTGGCACCCACCTTTGAGATATTCATAGGCATTGCTGAGACCCCCTCTCAGCCTTCTCTAGATCGAGCAGGCCCAGCTCCTGCAGCCTCTCCTCCTAAGAGAGATGCTCCTGCCCCTCTGAGCCAATCGCCTCCCCCAGCCCCACACAGACTGCCGGGCCCGCCTGGGCCTGGGCACCGGGCCTGGGCACCGGGCCGGGACACCGGGCCTGGACACCGGGCCTGGGCCTGGGCCTGGCTGTCAGCGCCGGATGCCCTGGCAGGGCCTGGGCCTGGGCCTGGGCCTGGGCACCGGGCCCGCCGGAGGGGACAGCCCGGCGCTGGCCGTGCCCCGGCCCCGGCCCCAGGAGCCGCTCGGAGCCGCCAGCCCTGTGCGGGGCCGTGTCCGGGCCCGGTGCCGCCCCCGCCCGCCGCTGCTCACCTGGTGCGGCCCGCCCGCCCCGCCGCTCGGCGTCAGCGCCACGCGGGCCGCGGCTCCGCCCCGTGACGGCTCCGCGGCGCCGGGGGCGGCCCCGGGCACGGGGCACGGCCCACAGGGCACCGGGGCGGGACTGGGATCGGGAGTGGGACTGGGATCGGGATCGGGCTGCCGCAGCCGCGCTGCAGCGGCGGGACCGCCGGGCGCCTCCCCGGGGAAGGCCCGGAGCGCAGCGATGCCGCTGTCCCATCGCCTCGCCTCGCTCTTGAACTTCCAAAACCACTCCCGAGACAGCCAGCGCCGCCGGCCGGGGCCGCTGGAGCGTGGGCAGTGTCCGGGGCGGGCGGAGGAGCAGGGTCCGGGGGCTCAGAGCTGCCCCCCGCCCCAGCGCCGCACTGGTGGGCAGGGTGGGAAGGGCTGGGCAGGAATCCAGCGCTGCCGGGGTGCGGAGGCACGGGAAAGGGTGCCCCACGGAGAGGCTGTGGATGCCCCATCCCTGGAAGTGTGGAAAGCCAAGGCTGGATGGGGCTTTGAGCAGCCTGGGCTGGTGGAGAGGTGCCCCTGCCTGTGGCTGAGACTACATGATCTTTAAGGTCCCTTCTATGAAAATCTGGCCATTTGCCATGTGTGCTCCCCAATGGAGATACCTTCCACCACCCTGCTCTGCCCCGGCACTGTTTTACAGCTGGGCTATCAGTAAACCCTACTGACAGAAACACGAGGCTGTTACAGAAATGGAGACACCAGAAGATCAGCACCACGAAAGGCTACAACAGAACTAAAAAACATGATTTGTCACTGTGTCCAGGCAAGAGGGGTTTGCTGGCAGCAGGGAGTGCCTGGGGACCCCTGGCCCCAACATTGTGACAGTGCTGCAGCCAGCCCTCTCCCATGGGGTTCAGCACTGCACCGCAGCTAGCTGTGACACTGCAAAGGGTGAAGAGAGGAAGAAAATGTACTCAGTGGGACCCATCTTTGTTCAGAGCCTCTCGCACATCCTGGGGCCTCAGTAGGGGAGGAGGTGCTCTGCTGGCTGCACAGTGCCCAGTACTGGGCCCTTGAAGATGCACAGGCTGAGCACTACACCCAACATCCTGCTGGTAGAGGAAAACTGTGTGGGGTACATGGCCAGCTCATTAAAACAGTCCCCAGACCTTAGAGAAGAAAAAGTGCAGCCGGAAGCTACCCTGCGTTCCCTTCTCCTCTCCCTCGGTCCGCATCAGTGCTGTAGCCTGCAGAGCTTTACCCACAAACTGCCAAACATTTGCTGCTCCATCTCGTGAGTAAACATGAGCCAGGCTTTTACTAAACCACCTGGGTCTCCCCAGGTAGTCATGTACTTCCAGGGGAGGCATGAAGCAAAACCAGGATGAGATAAGTGTAGAATAATTCACAGGAAGAGGCTTTTGGAGGTCACTAGCCCAACCCTATGCTAAAAGCAAGGCCAGCTTCAAAGCTAGAGCAGGTCCTGCTGGGTTTTGAGTATCTCCAAGAAAGGAGAAGCATGGCCTCCCTCAGCACCACCATGGAGCAAAGACGTTTAGTCCTGATATCCAAGCAGATTTCCTTCATTGCAACTTGCCCCTTGACCTTTTGCTGTGCACATCTGGAAAGGGTCTGGCTCCTTTTTCTCTTTGTCCATTCTCCAGGCTCAGCAATTCCAGCTCCCCTGCAGCCAGCCCCAGCCAGCAACTGTAGCTCTCTCCGCTTTGCAGATCTCTGTCTCATAGATCTCTGCAATAAAATTTAGGGCATAACACAGCAAAACAGAATAGAATAAAAGGCCTGTCCTGCAACCAGCATTGGGAAGGGTCATTGGAGAAACCTGGAGTTGTAGACTGTCCCTGAGGAGGGACAGGAGAGAGGGGAGAGGGAGGCTGGTAACCACAACTGATATAGCAGGAAATTTTCTTTCCTTGTTAACCTCCTTGGGTGAAGCTAATTGCTGTTTCCCAATTATTCTCACCCTATATTACAGCCTTGCCCATAAGGGATTCCTACAATCCTGGCAGTCTGGCCCAGAAAGGCCTGTTTAGATCATCACATCAGTGTCCCCCTCAGGGTAGACTACAGCCGTGTTTAGCATTTGTGTTACAGACCACATTATGCTCACCCTGCAGAATATTTGCTGAGGAGATTCATTTCTTGGAAACCAGCCAGAATCTAGAAATGCTCATACTAAAGCACGTGTCAGGACATTTTAAAAGCACTGCAATATTGGCATGACTATTACAGAGATCATTTGCCAACGACGTACTCTGCAGCTGAATCCAATCAGGGAGTGAAATGGTCCTTTCAGCCTCCTCTGACTCACAATAATAATAATAATAATAATTTGGGGTTAGATTTTGCATTTGGCTGTGGCTCTTAATAGAGGGTTGTGGAGAGCTGCACCTGCCAGAGCTGTGCACCAGCCCAGGGAGGGGGGAGGATCAGTATGAAACATTTCAAATGTTGGTCCAGCTCTCCAAGAGGGGATGCCTTTTCCTCTCCTGTTCTTCTTGGCTTGTGCATGTTGTACCCAAACAAACAGGAGACTCTGATCTCCCCTTGGCATTGTCCATGTGTTCTGTGCTTGATTCCCAGGGGCAGAGCTAAGGGTGTCTCACTTCTTTCCTTCCTGCTCTGCAGTGCTTTCAGTTTGGTTGAATTTAGGACAGTGACTAAATACTAGGTAGTCTTAATGCCTGTGTCAGTGAAATTGTTTGATTATTTTTCGCCAGTGAATCATTATTATATCAGTTTGGGCTAGCTAACGGACCGTGGGAGCAGTGGCAATCAAATACAGGGAGGAAAGAAAATACTTCTCCTATGTGGGAGTGTGACTTGGGGAGTGTGCACAGCATAAAACAATCAAGCTGCTGGCAGAGCCCAGTGTACCAGAGGGAGGGAGGACAGGGCAGGGGAAAGCTCAGCATGCTCTCAGAACTTGCCTCAATCCCTCCAGGAATTGAGATATCTTTCAGTGTTCTCAGCCAGAACTACTATGTGAGAGGAGCTCTGTCCTGCCTCTTTTGCCTACTCTACAACCCCAGCATGAGAGGAGAGCAAACTAGAGGCATTGAATTTGATTAACTTTCTCTACTTTGGTCTGAGCTCAGGGCAGAAATAACAAACATTGCTGTGGACAGACTATCAATGTGATATTGATGTCTCTCTGTAATTTAAAATGAAGTAAGCCACCACTCAAAAACACCTTACTGCATTGTTTAGTGACCAAAATGTGTCCCCATTCTGTCTTTCTGATCAAGATCTTTATTTAATAAAGGTTAAAAAAAAAGTCTGCATTCCTATCTCCTAAAAATGTGCTAAAGGAAGCAGAAAACAGAAGGGAAAATATTGATGTCTGCAAGAGCTTCTTAGTTGCTACTGAGTGCCTGGTACTGCAGAGCCACATTGTGAAGGCTTCTGTACCCAGAGGTGACTTCTAACTGGTTCTGACTCATTGAACACTAAAATTTAGACTAATTTGCTTTCCTTCCTGGTAGAATTAATAATGACAAATGGACAGGTACTTTGCATAGGAACCTCATTCCAGGAAAGTAATGATCTTGTAAGAAAAGATGTATTCAGACCACAAAGCATTTTGCAGACATCTCCTGACTATGCTCATGACAAGTCCTCTGCAATAAACAGCCATTTTACAGGTGGAGGTGTGACTGTGCCATGTGGGTTGCTGTCCTGCCTGTCTGCAGAGACCTGGGTCTAAAACACTGTGAGCTTCCCAGCACCACCCATGGCCTGAGCCAGCAGGACCAGTGTTAAGCTCATGGATGAGCCCTGAGGGGGTCTGGATTGCATGGGGGGCTGGTGCTGAGACATAGCCCATGGCTGATGGATGCCCAGGCTGAATGAGCCAGTGGATTGTTGCTAAAGGCTTTGCCCAAATGAGCACAGGAGGTAGCACTATATTTAAGTTGAATAATACATGACTAATTGGTTAAATAAGAGAAAGCAGAGTGAGCTTTCCGGTTAAGCCAAAATGTTTGATGCTTGTTTCCTGGGCATTTTGCGTCTCTGGGAAGCTTTGAAGTGGTCCTAATGAACTTGCCAATGTAGATAATGTAAAATCTTTAATAATTAATTTATCAGGCAGTGCTGTCTATGAAATATATTCTCAAATGTTTACAGAGATGAAACTGTCCTTTCTAAGTGGTTGTTTGATCTCAAGTAAAATGGTGCAAGTTCTGATGAAAAGATCTTTTATGGAAGCATTTCAATCTACCTTGCTTTGAATTAAACTGTCCTAATTGAGCTATCTTTTACATTTCTATGATGCTGTATTTGCATCAGATTACAAAACAAAGGGGTGAGGGAGAAAGACCTGAGGAGTAGCAACCAAAATCCCCTGAGACCAACCTCACTAAATGACAGAGTCACTGAGTCTGTTGTAATCTTGATCTGTAGCAAGTGATCAAGGCCTGGAAATAAGCCAAAAGAACTCACTTTATCTTATCAGTCCTTCTGTACCCATGATACCTTTATCATGGTTGTAACTTTCATTTCCTTCACCTTCTCCTGTTGGACACCTATGAAATTTAGACTCCTGCTTTGCAATCTAATCTCAAAAAATGATCCCTGCCCACCCTAAGCAAGCCCACAGCCTTTCCACAGCAGAAGCTGTTTGGCACCTTGGTGAGACCATGGTGTCAGTCTGTGACCAGGACACTTTTTTTCTTGTTTCAAAGTGGTACAGGATGTTGTGGGAGACAGCACTAGGAAATGGGGATTTGTAGTGGGGGGCTGAGCATCTACACAGCTCTTGCTGAGGGCAGGGGATGCTGGTGGTATTTGCCAGTGGCTTGGAACGTTTCCTGGACACTGGACAGGTGAAAGGATGCTCTCAGCCCTGCTTTCCTGACACAGAGGCCAGTGCCACCAGCACTACTGGGCTCTTCCTTGCCATGGTCCCAAAGTGCCACAGCCTCAGCACTGCTTTCAAGCTGGGAAACTATATTAGGAGACACATAAGGGGTTGGAGCTGAAGATGGGGATCGCTTCCTCCCTGCCAACATGGGCCCAAAACACACTTTTACAAGCTTGCACACATGGCCAAACAGCCCCTCCCATCCGTTTGACAGTGCTGGGATCGCGGAGACAATAACCCACCCTCTTGTGTTTGTGTTTCCAGGGGCTGTCCTGCAAACAGTCACGTGCAAGTTGTTTTACTCACCAAAGGACTGCAGTGAGTCTGGCCGCATTCACGTCTCTGTGCCGGCTGGGCAGGGTCACATCCTCCCAGCCCAGAGACCCACCTGTGTCCATGCGGGGGAGAGCAAGTATTCTAAGTCCAGTTTTCTTCCTCTTTCCACCCTAGAAAATTACCTAACAACAATTAATGCTGGTGTTTTGGTAGCATATATCAGCAGTGCTGTAATGTGCCTAAACAAGGAAGGGCCCGAGAATAGCAAAAAATTGTATTTTCAGCTCTCAGCTCTGAGTTAAATGAAGGTTTCAAACATGTGAGTCCTCTTGGATCACGTTTAAAATAAATTTTGTATGTTTGGAAACACTGAAACTGGAAACTGCAACAACAAATGGTGTGTTTGGGGAAAAAGATAGCAGGGAGAGAAGAAACAAGCCTATCTAGAGATCTTATCTTCGTTTTTCTTGGGAGGACAATTTATCCAGCCAGCACTGGAAGTTGAACATGGTTGGGTGGTTCCCGGCAGCTGCATTTGGAAAGGAAAGGGAGGCAGCAGCAGGCCAGGTAGATATCCAAGTACTTCCATGTCTGCTCTTTTCAGTTAAATACCAGATGTTCGGACTTTGCTTGTAAACCTTTAATGACAGGGATGAAAATGAAATGCTTGCTGCATTCTCTGCCTGGCTCCATTTCAACACCAAACAATGCTCACACATCCCCACTCACCTGTACTTGCCTGTTTGCAAGTGAAATGTGAGCCTTGTGGCCATTTCCAGGACTCTTTAGTTTCCCCTTGCCTGTTCTAGCATGAAAAGAGATGGAAAAAGCTAGATCTAATGTATACAAAAGATACCACGGTGGTCACTGGTGCAGCACTGGTGTTAAGTGCTTTAGAAGATCATTTGTTTAGCCTGCATAAAAGTCCATGCTGCTGAGGAAGTATATCCTGGTTAATTGCATACATTTATGGATATATTCAATATTTAAATATTAAAATCATGCTTATTGCACAACAGAGACTTTTATTCAATTCCTATGATGCTATTCTTCCTCCAAGTCTTCACTAGCACAAACGGTAACAGGGTGCAATGACCTGCCTGTGTTTTGGCCTGACACCTGGAAAGGATTTTTATTACACAATGTTTCCTTATCTGCTCCAGAAATAAAACCAATGGAGTCAGGTGTCTTCTAGGTCCTGCTTCTCTCACTGTCTCCTTGGGAGGCAAATGGGAGCCCTCCCTGAGCTCCTGCCAGAGCTTGGGTTCATGGCACTTCTCCCCTCAATGCTAACCCAAGTCTCTGGCATTGCTAGTGATGGACCAGACATGGATTTTATTTCTAATTAATATTTGCAGTGTGGTAGACATTTATTTGTATGTGTATATATATGGGCCACATTTTACAAGCCCCAGCTCCCACACGAAGTCACTGCCTTTGCGAGTGAGGCCCACTCACCTGATGAAAAATCTTTTGAGCCAGAATGTGTTGAAATAATTTTGTGTCCCAAGCTGTGTAATATATTAAATGAATCACAGCACACGAAACAGATGTTTATTCCAGTGGGTGCAGGAGTCCAGACACAAAGTATTGGGTTACTGTCTGTCTCAGATAACGGGACAAAGCAGAGAAGTTGGGATTAAACATTCTACATGTGTCCAGTGTAGAAACTTTAAACCTTAAAAATGTAGCCCAGGTCCTTCTAACTGGCCTTATGGGAGCAAACCTGCAGTTGCCATGCAGCATTTCCAGACTGTGATCATCAGCACTCGGGCACAAACCTGGGTGCTGCTGGCATGTGTCCTGCATGTTACACCAAACTGAGGCTCAGATGCTTTAGTTTGGTGCCTGGCCACTTTTTTTAACGCCCATGTTCAAGGGATGGTGATCCATAGCCCATATTTAAGAGATGTTTGTGACATCTGAGACCCCCATGATATTTCAGATCTTTGGACACTGCTCTCCTTAGAGAGAACTGAACCCTGGGCTTTTCAAATGAGCTCATTTTGTTTGTTTAGTTGTTTTTGTTTGTTAAGCCAAAACTCTCAATCAGGAGTGAGAAAAACCGGGCTGACTTTTTTTTTCCCCAAATGAAAAATGAAATATGAGGATCTCCAGAGAAGTTTGGCAGCTGGGATGTCTCTATTAGGCTGGCTGCTTGACTCTTACAACTCAGTACAGGGAATGTTTACTCAAAACTCTGTACAGGAGAAAGCATGAGCTCGAAAAAGCAAATGAGGTAATGAAAAGGATCTCTGTAGAAAGATTGTGCATATTCAGGGTGCTCTTTGTCTGCAACTTTTCTGCCCTGCACTCATTCTTTTATCGTCAGCAGCATTGCCCATGTGGGTCCTGTTTGGGATAATTTCTAAAAGACCTGTGGATCCAGGAGGTGCTTTGTGTTTGGGGTCCCAGGGGGATCACTGCCTCTGGCCCTGCAGGGTGGCAGTCAGTGGAAAGCAGGGTGACCAGACTTCCAGCCTCTCCTGCCACCTGCAACCACTGTCCTTTGGCTGGCAAGAACTGCGGAAGATGAAAAGCATCATTTCCACATTTTAAAATCTGTTTAAACAAACAGACCTTTGCTCAGACAGAGCTCAGCCTCCTCCCACATCCCACCAATCACTGTATCACAGGCAGTGCTTCCTGGCTGCAGGATCTGGGCTTCGCTCATAAAGGAGGAAAGATTTTCTGCTTTTTTTCTGTTCCTGTTCGCATCCCTCAGCATGCTTGAAATGATCTGTATCCTGAGTTATTCTTATACAAACTTTCCCATTGTTTGAGTTGTGGGCTATGAATTCTGTCCTTTTGAAGAAATATGACCCATGCTATGGAAAAGTGAGAATGATGTTATGTCTGCACGAGATACTCATGGATGTGACATACAGGAAAAGGATGAGTGCTTTGCAGTGTCCTCATGAATGAAGCCACAGGAAGGAGGTGTGACAGGACACTGGGTTAGCTGCTGAGAAATTTACATGGTTCCTGATTTTGCACTGGCTCAATTTGCATCCTCACTCTGCATTTTCATTAACTGAAAATGTAGGTCATAAAGGGCTCCTCTGGTACTAAAAGTCTTGTCTCTGCTAAGAGGGTTTTTAAATATCTAACACCAAGGATTCAGACCTAATTTATGGCATTTGTGTCATGACAACCTGCAGTGTACAGCTTCTTCAGAGCAGGCAGGAGGAGGGCAGGTGCTGATCTCTCTCTGGTGACCAGCAATAGGACACAAGAATATGGAATGAAGCTGTATCAGGGGAAGTTCAGACTGGGCATTAGGAAAACATTCTTCACTGAGAGGGTGGTTGATCTCTAGAAGAGGCTCCCAGAGGAAGTGGTCATGACACCAAGCCTACCAGAGTTCAAGATGCATCAAGGGCATGCATTCAGTCGTATGGTTTAGTTGTAGGTAGTCCTGTGAGGAGTAGGGAATTGGATTTAGTAATTGTTATGGGTACCTTCCAACTTGAGATACATGATTCTATGACACTCATTGGTCCCTTGTCTGTCTCTCTACACTAGCACTACTCCTTTATTCTCATCAGTATTGCCAGCTGAGTATTTGCAAGGGTGGGAGAAAACACTTTATGCTGATAGAGAGCAAAAGTGCCTCTCTGATGGCTGCCTCCCCAGGATGCTCTTACCGGCCACATAGGGTACATTTTGAAGTAACAGGGAAAAATCAAAATGCCACAGCCAAAGACCTGGTGCAGGCAGGTGCTGAGCATCACCGGGTGCAGCCTGGAGTCTGGAGCATTTGGAGTTTGCTGCTGGGGCTCCCTGCCCTGCATTGTCCCTGGGATCACTTGGCATTTTGTTCACCCAGCCCCGCTCTCAGCACCAGCAGTGCCCACGCTCACTGTCATGGGCTGTGCTGCCCATTGCCAAGCTCCTTCTTATGTCTCAGCACCCTGCTCCTGGAGGCTGCTATCATGTGCAAAAAGGAAGAAGGCAGCAAAACAAGCACAGCCAGGAATCACATAATATTGCTGCAGTCCTGCCAGGAAACAGACTGTAGAAGTTCCTGTATTTAAAGCCAGGAGATGAGTTTTATTGTTAGTAGTTGTTATAGCAACCTGAGGTGCCGGAGAGTAATACATGCTCGGCGCGTTGCTACAGACTCTGACAAGTTCAAGGTTCTTGCCTTGCTGCTAAATCTTGTTGCCAAGGCAATGCAACACAAGGCTAGAGCCTAGAGAAATGAGTACTGCTGACAGCTCGTGCCAGCAGTCTTGGGCTGATTAAAAGGGAACTTTTAAAAGTGATGTTAACTTAAAGAGCACAGCAGCAGAAGGGAAAGGGGAGCACAGAGATGGAGGAGAGGATCCAGAGGAGCAGTGGTGGGTTGATGTCAAGTAACAGGTAAAGGAAAGTGTTTGGTTAAAAAGCAGTATGGCTGAACAGGGTGTCTTAGCCTGTGATGCAAGAAATGCACCACATTTTTGTAGGGAGTAAAAGAATCACAAAATCCTCATTTAATCCTCATTTTTAAATTTGTTTAACTTGGACAATACTGCTGTAACTTGAATGGGAACTTTGGCTTTTTCCCAATGGTGTTGACAGCAAAAATCATTTCCTCAGTAAATTTGTTCAGTGGCACAGATATTGTTGCTGCTGTAGTAAAAAACATGAAGTTGCTCAGTTAACTTTCAATTTTATGTTCATTTCCAGCCTTTTTAAACATGCTTCATGACAAACTGTTAGCTAGAAAAGAGATGAGGCTGCAAGTTGATTATTCTCTCCTCTCTGTGATTCACTGGTAATGCTGACAGTATATTCTGAATTGCAGGAAGAGTATTACCCCCAAGGACCACAGAGTCAAAATAGATGATCAGTGCCAAAGAAGTCAGGTAATTAAGTTAATTTCAACTACAAATACAATATTTTGACACATGCTCTAGGATACTAAGGTTCCAAAATGCAAGTACTACAAAAGTGCCTCAAATAGATACACAGTGATGCCAGATGAACTTGTTGATGACATCTCAACTGATTTGTGAGTAAAAGCATGTTTCTTAAGCAATAGCCATAGCAGTATTCTGATCCACTCCTGCTATGTCCTATGTATTTTACATTTTCATGGATTATCAGCAGCTAAAAACTGCCTCATGTTTTCCTATTCAATAACTATTTCATCATATGCAATTTGCAGTACAGCAGTACTATACCTGACCAAATGCCATATGTGGGAATTTCTTCTTCTGACACCTGCTGTGGATCATGGAAAGTCTGCAAGTTCTTTGTACTATTTTAAAATGGGAAACTAAGATATGAGAAGTGATTTACCAATTGTGTTCAATTTTTTTTTGTGTGCAATCATGGGCAGAGCCACCTCTATTGACCTTCATAAAAATAAGGGTTTTAATTAACTGTGAAATATTTTTGTACTATTTTGAAGTTCTTAGGCCATGAGCCAGGAAGCAAAGGCAGGTGACTGGTCATGTGCTTGTAACCATCATTTGTTTTTCAGCAGCTAAATTCTATTCAAAGAAGGTAGCAATGTGTTACTTGCATCCCTACCACTATTACTGGCATTTTTGCACAATTGCCATAGTTAACTGTGAGATATCATATGATCAGAAAGAAGGGAAAAACTGGTTCTGGCAAGGGAACACAACATTGCCCCAGAGGATGCTTTCCTTTGGAGACTGTCCATTAGATAAAGAAATGTGAGGATCCTAGAACTCGGCATTAGCATTTTTTTGAATAAGAAAGCAAAAAGAAACTCTATTTTTAGTCATAGTTGAATGTCTCTGCTGGTGATTCCACACATGGTGTTATTTCTTAATATATCCAGGAGAAGGTTTCAAAGCCTTCTGGAATATCCTCCCTTTTTCTGAAGGGAAGTGTACACAGAATTCAGGCTAGTGAAAAGGCAAAACCGTATGGGCAGGTCATGCAGCAGCATCAACACTTACTTGAACTGCAGGATCCCAGAGCATTTCCAAGGCCTGGCTTTCCTGTCTGCAGGTCCCATCTGTCATTGATGCCTGTGACAGTAGGATCCTTCTTGGAAGGTTTTTAGGTTTTTAGATGATGTTTACCACCCTGAACATGTTGTGTGATGCCTCCTCCAGGACAGATGGGAAGGTCAACCCCCCCCCAGAAAGAGCCATGGCTGAATCACACTGCAGCTAAGTGCACCTTGGCACAGCCTCTAAAATATGGATGCACAGCCCAAGGGCATCCCTCTTTGCTTCCTTCTGCCTCCTACCCCTCTCTCCTTCTGTGCACCTATTTACTTGGACAGCCATCCCCTGCTCTCTAGCAGGGAAAAAATGTGGAGCTGGGACAGTGTGTCATCAAGATAGCTACTGATAGCAGAGCAGACAGAGCTATTTCCAGAATGATTAATACTATTAGCACATGTTGAAGCTTAAGGCTGAATATAAGCTTTAGAGGAATGGATTTTGATGTAAAAAGTGAATAAATGAGACAACTGTCAGAACAATGAGTGGTGAACCAAGTAAAGATTCTTAGCATAGGAGATGCAAAGCACTGCCTGCTGGCCTGTTTTCACTGAAGCTGCTGGTAAAATTCCCACTGCCCTTCAGGCTGGAGAAATAGCCCATCAATAGCATGTGGCACAGAGGTAACCCAACCAGCAGGCACCACGGCTACTCCCACAACTCATTAGCTGCATGGCATTTGAGCACAGGCACAGCAATGGTAACACCCTGGGATCCAAGGCACTGATCCTCCCCCAGCCCAAACCATGCTCCACTATTCCTGGAGCCTGTTTGGGGATCTTTGTGTTGCCCTTTGCTGTACATACCTCGAGTGCTTGCAAAAGTACCAGTGTGAGGGCTCGTCCTGTCACTGAATAAAAAGCATGTCTCCAAAGGGCCATCTGACTTACACTGTCTTCTCATAATCCCCACTCCAGAGATCTCAAGTGCCATAATTGAAAACATGCTGTTCATCTTCTGAAAGTCAGGTTTAACCTACTGCAGGCAGCTCCCAGAAGGACAGTATTTTGCATAATCATTTACAGGGAATATGTGTAGCATTTTCCTGTTTTTCTTCTCCTGACACTTTTCTCACAGGAGAACAAGCAAACAAAATGTAGGGGTAGCTGTAGGTGCAATGTCCTCTTCCCCAATTCCTTTTTTTTTTTTTTTTTTTTACCCCACTCATCAAGGACTACAGCATTGTATGGACAGTTTTTAATTTCCTTTTTTGAAAATTTATTCTTCTCTTTCTTACATGAGACTTGTAAGAATCTTGAGAATTGATGCCTTGAATGGATTCACCAGAGTCTGGTGGGATTTGTTACCCTGTGTCTGCAAAGAAGTCATATGTTCAGGGTGTTTCTCTGGAATATCTAATTCAACTTGGACCCAGCCACATGATCCCCTTTTCGAGTCTTGCCTTATGGCCTCTGAGGAATGTTGCATTGGCTGCGAGGGAATTACTAGGTCTTGGCAAGACATGTTAATATCTTTGCAAAGACTTGTTAGGGACCAAGACTTCAGCCTCCAACTATTTCCTCTGATAAAGCAGAGTATTCACAGCAGTTCATTAGTCTTGAATCATCAGTTTGACTTTGTTTGAGAGAAATGAAAGTTCCCCACAAACCAGATGGACTCTGTGAGTAAAGCTTTCTGGTGTTGCCTGTCTGCTAACAGGCTTCAAAACAGGAGCACAGTGTTGGATCAAATTAGAGAAGTCAGTGGCTCAGGATACTTCCGTCAAGGGTTGTGAAAATGAATACCCAGGTGGAAGACAGATTATGAATTATAGCCACACCTGCTGCAAAGAGATTTGAAAGACCGTCTGACACAACATCTGAAAACTTGGCCTGTCATTTATGGGGATGCAAATTTGATGTTTTCTCCTGAAGACCTGCACAAGTTCATACACCAAATTTGTGGCAGCAACAGAACTACAATCCCATTTTATTATGGCTGTTGTTATGGGGGCTTTCAACACTCAGTGCTATCTTTCCATTAGTATCCAAAATTACAATGATAACCCTTGAAAGCACCAGAGCGTGAGTATCATATCTGCAGCTGGATCTCTGCTAGGAAGCTAGTTACACAGCATGGAAAGTATTTCTGCTATCTCATTTTAAATCACTGATAACAATATCACAAGTGAAGGGACCGTACTGTTCATCCATTAGATGGGATGAACCACTCCCACAGTCCCAGCACATTGCTGTCCCGAGCAAAGCAGAGGGGCAACGTCTGAGTTACATGTTTTGCAAACCAGGAGCAGCTTTCTCAAAGCATGGCTGACACAGCACCAGTGAAAGTGACAGAGGATGTATCACAAAACAGGTCCCTCCATGCCAGCTTCCAAGAGCACTCATACCACTGAGCTGAGCTTCAGAGCCTAGCACAGAGAACACTCCAAAGGAACCTCAGAGCTGGCCCCCAGCAGCAGAGCCCACCCCAGCACCTGGAGCACTCGATCCGAGTAAGGGTATCTATCAGTCAGATGCTCAGAAACTCCCAGTTGACTCACAGCCCCATTTTCTTGGCTGCATGCTGGCCTCTTTACACCTCTGGTGTTGGAAAAGGAAGTCAAACAGCCGGTTCTCATGTACATGTTCAACAGCTCTGAAAAGCCCCCCAGTTGTAGAAAAACGGAGCAGAGCTGTGAGGTCTGGAGCTGGTTTCCTATCTGAAAGCCAGGCAGGATGCCGGATCTGTAGCTGCAGTTTGGCTTGACAGAGCGCCAACTTCAACACCGCTGTTCTCATCTGCTTTAGTGTCAGCTAACATTTGTGTGCCATTTTCCCATCCGGCATCATACAAGCCTAGACCAAAGACCAAAGTTCCCCCAGCTTTCTACAGAGTGGTAGCATGAATTGCAGTTTTGTTCAGTGCCATTTGCTGTCACACAGTTAATATTTTTGACACCAGCATCAAAACCAAGACCCCAGTTCAGCAGCTACTCAAGTGACTTATGCCATTCCAGTCTCCCTTGGGCCGTGCAGGTCCTTAGTTAAGACTTGAGAAAAAATATCCCAGCAGGAGGTCAGAGAACCTGCTCGATCAACCACTCACAGTGAGATGTGTTCAAGCCAGCTAATGAGTAATTCCATATCTGTGTACCACAAATACACGTGGCAACTCATTTTCCTGCTTGACAGAAGAGTGTTACTGCCTCTTGGGTTAAAAAAGCATTCCTGATCAAAGATTATCCTTGTAGAATAAATAATCAAACCAAACTAATGCATATGTAGGTGTATATATATGTATATATATAGTTCACATGGATTTATATGACATCGCATATGCTTATGTGAGCCCATCTGACGGGGTGGAAACTAATGGAGAAGTTGTAACTACATGGAAAGAATGGGAGTTTTCTGGTGAATCTCAGAATGGCAGAGACTGTTCTCAGAGGTCGTAAAAGACTTCTGCAGCCTGCTAATTATACACTAGCCAAATCTTATTACAAACAAGTAATAAGTATAGGCACGTTTGTTGGTTTTGCTAATGACATTAATGTCCTTTTTGATGATTTGCAGAGCTACAGGAGGCCAGAGACTCAATTTGTACTGATGTATCTCTCACTCTGGTGAAGTCTAGGGAACTGAGTGGATGTTTGATAGCTTTTCATCCTCTAGACAATCCAAGGTCTGTTTTCTGCACAGTAGTTTGAGCTGCTTCTTCTGCCATATCACACACACATTCAGAACTCTAATTAGAGGATCTGTGTATTATTTTCTAGTATGTAAGTGATGGTACCTAAATTTACACATTACTGTTCTTAAAAGGAATTTTTGCTTTTATTCCTCCACAACTTTCTTATCTCCTGTAGCAAAATGGCTGTGATATTGAAGTCTGCTGTGTAGATTCATTTATCTTTCCCCTGCAGAGTTCCAGAGAGTTCAGATATCCCAGTTAAAACCACAGACTTTGCAATTTAGGGTAAGTCATCAGCAGGGTAAGAGACAGACTTGGAGCTGCTTAGCACACATTCTGGGGAATTATCAGGATTTGCTGGTCAAAGAGAAGCAAAGGTTTTTTTCTTCTCTCTATCCACATACCTCTGTGACTGATCTGTTTTGAGTTTCCAGTGTCTGTTTGCACAGACCTGATCGTTGGTCCCACTGCCCTTCTCCGCTTCCTGTCTCAGAACAAACGGAGACAGTCAGCAGCAGCAATCACACGTCCTTTCATATGAAAACCACTGAACACAATTTGTCCCGCCAGGGAAATCAGTGTTTTAAGTATGTGAGTAATCCACTGACTTCATAGGAATATCTCTGGATGGGTTTTTAAAGCATGCTCTCAATGGCTGCTGCGACAGAAGGACACTGCCCTGAGCACACTCTTCCACGCTCAGGCGAGTGCCAGGAGCTCCCCGCAGGCACTGCTGGCCCGTGCTGCGATTTGGGGAGCCCTGCTGTGCTGGGGCAGCGAACTTCTGCCCCCCAGCTTTCGATCCAGCCCTTCCTAGCATTACACATCCCTGGGAATATACTCAGAAACTACAGATGAGGTCATTCCCAAGAGCCTGCTTAGGTATTTGGGGCCCTTGACACTGAGAGGAGCTAAAATCATATGCTCTATGAGTGGTTTTTAAAGGGAAAGCAGAACTCTTTTTATAGTACATGAGCAGTTTGCTAATCTTGAATTGGTAAATTACTAACTTCTCTACAATTTGTTTATCCTTACTGTTAGAGATTGAGCTAATAAATATTCTTTGATCTTACTTGCTTCCTAAGAGGCTTTGGGAGTAACAGTTACCTATGCACAGTCCAAAATAAAACAATATTCATGAATTAATATTGTTTATGCCTATTAACAAGTTTGAGGCTGATTTCATCTCTGTGCTGTCCTTTCAACCAATCCATCAAATATGAAAAGCAGCAGTTTGCCTAAAAGGCCCTGAATTTGACTTGATGCTCTAAACTTCAAAACACTTCTCCAGAAAATGATGTCACATGCTCCTCTGAGGGTCCAGAACTAGAACAACATGCACAGCATGCAAAGATACCTCACCACTAAGATGGAGTGACTCTAGCTTTGTCCTATGTCCCATTTGTCTTGGGATAACAAAGAAGGAAGTGGACGCTTACCCCGGAGTCCAGGATAGGTACAGAAAACCCTTTTCAGACTTACTGAATCAACACTCACATCTACCAGCCCATGACATTACACTCCTGTACCTCTATGCTCTTCTTCCCTAGGCAGTTGTACAGGGCTTCCCATCCGGTGTGGGTCTGCTGACAGTACACCCCTGGCAGGGATGGCAATTTGGGTTCAAGTCACAGGCTAATGTGCTGTAAAAGAATCCCTACCTTGTTGTTCAACCAACACGAACCTTTTGTCCTAGTGTAGACTGTGCTGAGAAATGTGGGGGTTTTGATGCAAAAGGATGTGCTGTGCTCCAAATGCATCATCAGAATCACAGATTAGTTATGTCTTTTTAAAAATGTGCTCTGAACATGAGTTTTTGCTTCCAAAAATAACTTTTATTTTGTTCATATTAGAAGAGCAGGATGTTCTTTCCTGTCCTGAAGGGATAAGGAGGAAATGAGAACTATGGGGTTCTTATATGGTATGAGCTACTATTCTTCAGGACTAGTGCTGTGAATCTTGATTTATTTTTTTTTTCCTCCAGGCTTAGCATTTTACTCCCTGTGGACCTCATTTTGCATTCATTCATGCTGATGTTACTCCAGTGAAGCTCTCTTTGATATCAAAGGAATTCCTCCATGTTTACAACTTGTCCAGTCCTAAGGCAACAGGCATTAGAAGGGGGGCAACCTACTGAAGACAGTGCATGCTGAATGTCTCAAATCCCTTTTTGAAAGCGATAAGGTCAGTTGAGAGTTGCAAGTGGGGGAAAAAGGATCTTTTCCTGTACTCTGTTTGAAGGAAAGAGACAGCAATTTGGAGGAAATGTGAACGTAATGGACTGTACATTTGTATCCCATTGTACTGAGGTCTGACAGGAAACACTTGGGGTTCGATTCAGGAAAAAGTAAATAGTATTCCTCTATAATACTCTCATAACCCCAGTCATCCTGCAGTATTTGACTACATCCCTCTCTTTAATGTATATATTCTCACTGCTCTCTCCAGAACACCAGAAGGAAATCTGGCCACAGGGGAGCGGGGGAGGCATGGGAAGAGATTGTACAGCATTTTCCATCCAACAGCCCTACTGAGTGACAGCAAAAGGCCATCAACTCTCCCTCTTTTAAACCAAAGGGACTCCGGAGCAGCTGCCATTATTGACTGTAATCATGAACAGAGAGAAAAGCTGCAAATACCAAATTTTGAGTAATTTCTGAGCAGCCTCCACCAAGCCTGTGAGAGCTCTCTGTTTCCATTGTCTCCTGCTGTAATGTACAGATAGTTGCAGTGAGTTCCCACCACCTGTGCAGGGCCACAGACTCCTCAGCAGGCACTGGGGAATCCCTTGTTCACCCTGCAGCAAGGTGGAAAAGGTTCCAGCCCTCAACATTTAGCAACTCTGTTCTTCATAGAGCCAGCTGAAGCTGAGTGTTCTCCAGGATCTGTGCTAGTCCCTGGAAATGCCTTTCATCACTCCCGAGGGAGCCTGCCTCCCAGAGTGACCAGGGTCAGGGAGCTGTTACAGCCCTTTGTCTGTAGAGAACATGCAGCACCACCAGTGTTTGGCATTTTGCTGTACAGCTCATGAAGCTGCAGAGATTGCAAAAGAAACCAAACGCCCCCAACTTAACCCAGAAGAGACAGATTGAGGACATAATGGCCTTGATTGAAAAGGGAGGCACCCAGGAAACCTTGTGGGGTATATATATTTTTGTTTGGTTGGTTTTTGTTGTTTTTTTTTTTTTACTAGAGCTAAAGTAATTTGGCATGTGTGTCCTCTGAGCTGCTTCCTAAACCACAGCTGCATGGGGAATTATCTAGCTCTTAGCTGAAGTAACTCCTTAAAAAAAAAACCCAACATGTAGGTCATTAAAGTGCTAATAAAAAAAAGTTGATGAATCTCTGAGCAGTGCTCTGATTATCTCTCTGTGGGGAATGAAGAACTCATTAACATGAGCTCCATGCCACTCCCTCCTCCTTTCTCAGACTTTGGCATAAAGCAAGGAGACAAATGTTTGTGGTTTGGCCAAGTTTCTAATGAGTAGCTCAGTTAGGTCCACTGATTAGACACATGGCTTTACAGAGGGTGAAAAGGCTGCAGTACCGTGTAAAGTGGCAAAGCGTTTCTGCCAGATTGGGTCCCTGAAAAGGAAATGCATTACCTCTTGTGTGATTTTTTTTTTTTTTTTTTTTTTTTGGTGATGTATTCATTGAGAAATGTACACAGAGAGGGTTTCCTTGACTTGGCAGACAAGGAGCAACACTGAGGTCCAGAGAGAGTAACAGAGTCGGATGTATGGCTGAGGACCCACTCTCCAAAAATGCAATACTGTTGTAGCTTGCTGTGGGTTTGGTTTCACTTCCTGTGTCCTCTCTGTTCTAGATGTTACTTGTCCTACTCCACAGAAGGATGCACAGCAGCCTCCAGGCACCGCAGGAACCTAGAGGCAGCACAAGCAGAGATCTCCATTTGCTGCATCATCAGCAGGAGCTGCAGTGCAGAGATCTGCCTCATATATAGAACTGGCCCAGGCCAGTGACTCTCCGGGAGCACCTGGCAGTTGTTTTGAAGGAGGGAACAAAACATCCAGAACTAATGGGAGAAGCCTCCTCCACGTAGGAAAGTTTCTTCCTGATCCTGCTTCTTATCCATTTACAGCCTGAATCATGAGTAGTTGTCAGCTCCATAATCTTCCCAGGACTAAAGTAAAACTCATCCATATGTCTAGGAGAAGAAAACACACCCAACAATAAACAGGTAAGGTATCTGCTGGGATAAGCAGCTACTGCCTCTGAAATTCAAATACCAGGGTGTGTGATCAATGTCACGCAGTACCTTAGCACTCAAATCAACCTTCTGAGACATCAAGTCTGTCCCCTGCTGTTGCAGACAATGCATCTTATAATAAATTTAATAAACTTCATCTCAAAAGCAGTGAGATTTTCCATTCCCAACACTCATCTTGGAAAAGACAGAATTTGGTTGCTCTAATGGTTAATAACCCTCTTCTAATTTCCAGCTGAAATTTGCGTGTGGCCAGTTCATATCCAATTGCTCATGTGCCAGCACCATCTCTTGCTATGCAGTTACTTGGGCCAGAGCTCAGAGTCTGAGGCAAGTCCCAATCCACCAATTTCATTCCGTCCTCACTTTTCAAAACCACACCTAAAGTTTGTAATTTCTTGGCCTTTAAAGATTGAAAGTTTATTAAAACATGATACTGCTGTCATTTTTTTGTAAAGGAAATAAAAAAGAGGGGATGAACATGGATGGAAGAACCCTACTTATTCCATGAATGTTAGACTGAATAAACATCCAAATTGGAGAAAGCCAATTGCTTCAACCTTCATAGCACACTCCACATGTAATTATATATTCTTCCTGTGCCTAAGGTAAGTTTTAATGTTCAACAGCCACCAGGTGGTTAGAGGTCTTGTATTAAATAACAGATTCTATACCACCTCATGCCATTATTAGTGGCCAGTACCTACAGGTTCCTGTGGCACTGGTCTGGTCAGGTGGAGCCATCTCAGTGCTGTGTATGTATTTGCAAAGTTAAAACATGTTCTGCATCCTCACCCTATTCAAATCAAATTCCCCATGGCTGGATAGTTTGATGCCTCAAGCACTTTTTTCTCCAAGGACCTCTCTAGCTCCCAAAGGCCCTTGCTCACCTTTCTGTGATGAACGTGTAGCTCCTATCCTGGTGTGGCAGCAGCCAGCCAGGCTGGAACCTCTTTGGTGACTCCATCAGAGCAGGGTCCTGATGTGCAGTGTCTTCATTCTGCCCTTGCTCCAGCCCTGCCCATTTCCCCATGACCACAATGCTCAAGGGGCTCTTTAAAAGCGACCAGTATGCAGAATTAAAAGGTTTTGTTCTGAATCTATATTAAGCTAGTTACCGTGTGTAATTTTACACCTGTAAGCAGTATTGCTGATTTCAAAGGGACCTTTTAAGCCTTTCAAACATATTTTAGAAAGTTTCTTCTTGATCCTGCTTGTAATCCATTCATAGCCTGAATCAGGAGGACCTGTTGGACTTGAGGACTTCTGAGTTTTAGAAATAATTAAAAATGTAATTAAAACACAGACTTTTTTTTTGTTTCTTCACATAAGTAAGAACTATCACCCAGTGCTTTTGTGACTTCAAACGTCTGGTCAGAACTGCTCAGGAGTAACCAAACCAGCCCTGAAACTGAGAAACCAAGTAACTTTGGGTGGGGTACCAAGACAGGGATGATTTCAGCTTGCAAAACAGAACAATTACAGGAAAAAAAAAAAGGAAAAAGAAAAAAAAAGAAAAAAGAGCGAGGGAGAGAGAGGGAGAGAGAGAAAGAAAGAAAGGAGAAAGAGATTGCCAAGATGACTTTAGCATTTTGTGCAGCCTTTTTTACCCGGGGCCGCTCTCAGCACAAGAGCCTTCTCCTGAGCAGCACGAGCCATCTGGAGGAGCCTTCTGCTGCCTTTCAGCCCCAACAACTGTTTCAATATCTCAAAATTTAACTCCCAAACAAGGAAGGGGGGTGTGTTTGTTGTCGCTTTTTGTTTGGGGGAGGTTTCCCTACCCACGTTTCCCAGGCGCGCCTCCCGCACCCCCCGAGCGCTGGGTGCGGAGCAGCCCCTCTCCCGGCACCGCAGCCCCTGGGGCACCGCAGCCCCAGCCCCGCACTGCAGGTACGGCCGCGGGGGGACAACAATGCCGAGCGGGGGAGCCTGGCGGTGCGGGCGGGGAGCCGGGGGAAGGGCGGGGGGCGGCAGCGCTGCCCGGCCGGCCGGGGGGCGCTGGGGAAGGGCTGCCCGACAGTGCTGGCTGTGGGGCGGGCAGCGCGGGGGGCGGAGCCCAGGTGTCCCTTCCTGCCACATAGTGCGCCGCCCCGCGCCCGCCCGCCCCGCGGAGCCGCCGGCGCTCCCGCAGCGATGGACTGACTGACTGACTGACTGACTGCAGCACAAAGGCGCGGGCCCGCCGAGGTAACGCGGGGCACCCCAGCCTTCCGACGGCGCCGGGGGTCCATCCCCTGCTCCGGCGGGGCCGCGGGCGCGGAAGGGAGGTTGGGGCGGGCGGAGGCCCCGAGCGCTGCCCGCGGAGCCGCGGGATGGGGGATGCGGGATGGAGGGATGCAGGGATGGCGGGATGGCGGAGCGGGGGAACCTGCCCGCGGTCTGCGGCAGCGCCCCGGCCCCGCGGGATGCTGCAGCGCCGCCGGGCTGGGCAGGGAGCACGGGGCTTTAAATAATGCGCCTCTGCTCCCGAACTCCGCTAATCAAATAAAGCCTTGCGAGGAATTGCTGCGACTGCGGGCCGTCCTCGCTGCGCCGCAGGGCTGCGGGGGCTCCCCGCGCGTCTCGGGAAACTTCGCACGATGTGTATTATTTCGGCTTTTTGTGCGTTCGGGCGCGCCCGGGTCCGCCTTGGCCGTGGGTCGCGGTGGGGGTTTCCCGGGAATGCGCTTTCCCGGGAAGGCACAGGCGTTCCGGTCACGGCAGCGCCGACCCATCGGCGTGACCAGCATCGGCCCCGCGGCGCTCGCTGCTGTGGGGGATTATTGCCCTTCTGCGCTCGTGTTAGCGAGGGGGAAATTCAGGATTGCCGCCTTGAAGTTTAGGCTCCAGAAATGATGGTTTACGGTGGGCCTCCTGGGAGTTTGCTCCTCGGTGTTTGGTCACGTTTCACTTCGCATTGTAAAGGTTATTTAGGAATTCGGAGCGGAATTGTCTTTCGGTGTTCAGTGCGGAGTTAAGGACAGGCAGGGTCTGCGGGGCCGAACGATGTGGTTTCAGCAGGGGAGCCTTGGAGTGGCTCTGTAAGAACGGCAGAACGCACCTCAAAAGCAACAGCCCGGTCATGGAGTTGGGTTGCCTCTGTTTCTGCCTCCTCAGCATCGTTAAGTTACAGGCAGGTTGAGCCTGAATCTGCTGGTTTTCATTCACAGGTCCTGGACTCATGTCTGGAGGGTAGTGATGTGATACCAAGCAGAGGAAAAATCTGTGGGCTTGTGCCTCATCTGAATGGTGCCACTATGTGGAGGAGTTAAGTTTTAAAACAAATAGATAAAATCAGTGGCAATGAATATCTGGGCGAAAAATAGTTGGCCAAGGGTTATAAACGCGTGAATGTATGGAATTGCTGAATTGTGTGGGAGAATTTGGTGCTTAAATGAGCTTTGGTTCCAGAGGAATGAAGCCTGATAAATGTGACCTTAGCCTTCAGAAGAGCACTGTGGTGTGCCTGGAGCAGCTTCAGGCTGTCTTACCTGCCTTCTGGTCCAGTTGCTGGTGACTGGAATAAAGTGCAGGTGTGGCAGATGTACGGCTGTGTGTGATCAGTAGGGAAGGGATGGTGGTGGCTTTTGGGGGGGAGCGGTGCAAGGCAGGGCAGTTCTGCACGTGCCTGCTTTCACAACAGATCTGCTGTGAAAAACTCCTTTTGCATCCCTGCCGGGGTTAGCCTTGTACCAGGGACTTCTCAGAACTGCACATCCAGCCGCTGAAGTGGCCTTGCTGGATGGAAACTGTGTGAACAAATTGTCCAAGCCTCCTTGGTGGCAATCAGTACTTACAGGGAAAGAAAGAAACTCTGGGAACTGCGTGAGCTCTTTGGCCACTATCGGACAAGCTCCTCAATGCTACTTTGAGTAAGGAGCGCTTGTGTTTCTCAGTGAAACAAAATGATAATTGTGTGATTAATAGAGTGTACCAGTTTTAACTTGAGATATTGTTGTGTAACACTTTTAGTGATACATTATTTTTTCAGAAGACATTACTTGAGCTTAGTTTTCTCTGGGAGAATGCAAAGCCCTAAGCAGGAACAGGTGGGCTTGTTTGGAGGTTGAGTGTTTAATGATAGAGGTTAGTGCACTATGATGATGATGATTAAGCATGTCCTTAATTCCTGACCAATAGATGGAGTGCTGCTATGCTTTAGGATATCTGGGGATTTAATGGTCTCTTGGTTAAATCAGTCATTATCCTTGACTCTTGCCTGAGGATTGAGGTAGCTGACATTTTTATTTAAGGAAATGGTGATTTTTAGGGTGGTGCAGTCAGGCTGTCATATACACCATGATCATCTAACCCAATGGAGAGGTCCAGGTGGTGCCTTTCAAGGCAGCAGCTTTGCACTGCTTGTGGAGTGGTTGGGCCAGAGCGATCTGGGTGAACGGGGCTGCCTCACCGTGTCGGTCACTGAGATGTACTGCAGCTCTTCTGGGTGACCCGTTGCTGGTAATGAAATGAGCGTGGGCTGTTCGACAGGGCTGGCTGAGCTGGGCTCAGCGAAACTGTGCTGGAACTGTCCCTGTTGCATGTGATGTTAGAGGTGACATTGCACGTGGGGCTGCCTGCTTTTGTTCAGCTCCGCTTGTTACAGGCCAATGACCTGGCATAAGACTCTGTTTGTTGTGACAATCATGAGAAATTAACGTGTAAGAGATGAAAAATGAAAACTATTTTAAGACAGCCCAGCATTAGTTTGTTTCCTTTTGTAAGGGGAATGTTTTACGAATCAAAAACTGAAATGAAAGAAGGCAAAAGGCTGCTAGTTTTTCCCTTGTTAAAATCATTGTTAATATTTAAAACTGCAGCAAATGTCCTTGCTGCCCTGTGGATGGTGTTGGAAGGATAATGTTTTAAAAAAAACCCAACAATTTAATTTATGAGAATAACTTGTGTGACTTTGAGATGATGCATAAAATTGCCTTTGCTAGCATTTTTTAAACTCAATACAAATTTTAGTTTCTTTAAAAAATGTGCTGTAACTTTAGCAGCCGTAGTAACCTCTGGCTATTATTTCCCTTGTAAATCAATTCTGCATTTTCATAGTGCTGCTGTTTCAAAAATGGAGTCCGTCATTGTTTTGGTATTGACTTAGAAGAATGCAATCTATATTATTTAATAACATTGCTTCCCATTACATCACAGGCCTTTCTTCCAGCTACATTTTGAAATGCCTGTTGCTGTATGAGCGATGGTGGTAGATGGTGGTGTGGCTTCTGGTAGGGTTCTTGCGGGGTAGTTGTCCTTTATGTAGCATTTTTTGGCAGATGAAGATGAATAAAAGCTGTTTGACCCTTAGGGAACAGCAGTAACTCACTCATTGTAGTTAATATTAGCTCTGTTTGCCCACAGAGTCTACTCTGCTTCTATATTAACTTTGAGTCACTTGGCATATGGGGAAACACTGTTGTTTCTTTTCTGTATTCAAGATAACACGTGTCACTGTACATCATCACAAATGAGATTTTGAGGGATTTCTTTTAAAGATATCTGAGCAAGTACGTGAGTTGTTTTGTGGATAATTTGTGGTCCATGCTAATAGTTAGGACAAACAAATTTTAATTAATTGGCTAGATAAGAAAGTATCTTTAGTCATGGTATGTTCTTAATCTGGGCTGGGGGAAGGGGGAGAGTTCACTTCAAAATCTTAAGTAAATTGAAAAAATGTTGATTGCTAAAAGATTGAGATTTTCTGTAGGTTCATTGAAAAGTTGTGTAAGGAAAGAAGGCTTGAGAGCTTCAGACTTCCATGTGAAGGTGATGGCTCCTGGTTGTTTTATTTTCCCCTGAATCATTACAGTTTTGTGAATGTAATGTAGATGCCTAGTCAGTTAGGGCTGGGAGCATATGTCTTATGGTAGTAATGTCAGTTCTGCTTGACAAGGATGCAATCAGCTGTTAAAGTGCTGATTAGGGAAATATTATAATAGTCTAATTCATTTTCCAGTCTCTTGAACTGTTCTGGTCTTTGCTAGAAATAAACTCTTTGCTTGCCTTGTATTGTTTAACGTGTTAAAATCCAAAGCAGGGGGCAGTTTTCACATGAGTCATCAGTTTGGGGTAGAGATCAGTAAATCACAAACTGGTGTGAGAGCTCCAGCTTGCTTTGTAGCATTTCACGTTGTGTTTCCTTGACCCACAGCAGCTAACAGCTGGTAAATCCCTTTTCCCTTGTGCAGTGGGAACCTCCTGAAGTTACTTCTCCAGCTAAAGTACGTGGCAATCCTGAATACCATAGAGCTGACAGCAGTTTGCTGCTGTTCCTATTGTTGCTGCGCTGCCCTGAACGAGCACCCCGCACAGTGCTGGCGTTACTGGCACTTCAGCCAAGAGCTGAATTGTCCGCTGTGTTGGCCAAAATAAGAGGATTCTTGGAACTGCTTTGAAAATCTCTGAATGTTGTCTTCATCTATACCTGTAATAACTGGTCTCAAGTTTGTTTGTTTGGGTTTTTTTAATCAATGCATATATTTGTTTATGTGGTACTTTTTTTTTTTCTTGAAAAAGCATTCCTCTGCATATTGTCCATAGCTATTACACTATATACAATATAGTTTAGAGGCCAGGTGGATTTGCATCTTGTGTTTGCAGTTGTACAGTAAATGTCAGTCCTGGAAGCAGGGTACTTTACCACCCAAACTGTGCCTGTCCTTCTTATGGTAAATAGAGTGCAAAATAGAAAAGCTTACTTAATGGATAAAGCTTGCTTAATTGTTCCAATACAGTCAAAACAAGGAAAGAAAAGTAGAATTTGAAATATGTATTACTCACCCCTCCAAATGTAGACTGGCTTTTTTTGACAGCTCTAGAAGTCTTGACAGAATGCTGTGGGAGCAATCTGGTACTGAAGTTGTCTGTGTGATTCAAATAAATCATTTCTAGAGCAATGTAAGTTATAAATTCCTTGGGTTCAGAGAGATTGCAGATATTAGTGTAAGTCATTTCATACAGTCCAGTATCCCAACACTTCCTCAGCAACCCCTATGACATTTTAGTCTTTATGGATGGATATACAAAAACCCCTCCATATTTGTAAGGAACATCAGTAAGGCCACAAAATCAAGTATTTGAAAGCTGCAAAATGCTTTCCAAAGAAAATATCCTTTGTTTAAAAATTAAAATTAAACGTTAGCATTGGAAAGTATGCTTAGGAGCCTTGATGTCAGGAAGAGTAGTGTTTTTGCTCAGATGCTTCAGATATAGCAGACACTTAGCAGAGGCAACCCTCAGCCTAACATATGAAAAATTAGGTGAAATAGAAAATAGCATTTTGGGACGGAAACAGTGGACAATGTGAGGCAGTGCATCCAGCTCTGTCTAGAACTGAATACAATGACTCAAAAGTACTGACCTCACAAGTACCTTTGTGTTTTCCTGACTCAGAAACGCAGCCGTTTTTAGGAGTGCTAATGAATTGTATAACAATTTCTCCAGTCTCCTGGTCAGTGCTATAACAGGAGCAAAACACAATTTAAGCAAGCTGTCTTTTGATACACCAATTATTGCTGCACACCAGAAAATGTACCATGCTTCCAGTGTATCCTAAACCACCAAAACCAAACCTAAAAACTTCATTCTTGGAACATGCAGTTTGTATTTGTCAATTGCATGATATAAGTAGCCTGTGGAGGGTCAGATCAAGTGTTCTTTTATGATTGTTTTCAGCTGTATCATCTGCAATTTCTGTGGAGGTTCTGAGATTTAAGGTGCAAGAAGCTGTGTATAAAATTAATACCTGGCATTTCTCTGTTAACTGAATACAACATAAGCCCTTCTGATGTAGCCTTACTGCCATAATAAATGAATAACTAGTTTAATAGATATTTCTGTTATCATGGTTAAATTGTGATAGTGCCTACAACAAGCCTATCATTTGGTTTTGGATTTGGATCACAAATGAAGCATTGTACTAAACACCCACTTAAGGGGTAATTGCCTTTGTAGAGTTAACAGTTAACCTCTACAGTTTCTGGCTTTCAATTGCAGCTGTCTTTAAATGCCTAAATATGTCTAAAAATGTATGCAAAGTCAAAACTCTTCTGGTAACTCAAATATTTTTTGACCCAGCGGTCAGAGCAGAAAGCAAAAGATGTTCCTAGTCTTTAATTCACATACTACTTACTTACTGTTCCCCCTTAGGGCAAACCGTATTTTCAGGCAAAGGCTATATATCTTTCTTGTTCCTAAAGTTATTAAGGTTGTAAAAGAATTTGTGGGTATGTGTCATAATTTCCACCCCCCCATCCCATTGATGGATATAATAATGAATACAAATTAGATTTCTTACTGACGTGCTGATTGTTATGGACTGGCTATGCAGAGCTGCTTGTCTTTTACACGTAGCTGACTTGGCATTCAAAGGACATGTGCATGTTCTGTGTTAAATGGCTTAAAGACTGGAGTGACACAGTTGGAGAGCTTGGCAGATACCTCTGCATGTGCATGATTTGGAACAAAAAACTCCATCTTCTAAGACAAAGTGTCCAAAGTAGATCTCTCAGTCAAATTTTCATAAATATTTTTATTGCAGAGATTTAATCCTGAGCAGCTGAAGAAGAAGAAAGAACTTGTGATACATGCTTTAACAATGGCTTCTACCATGTTTTGTGAAGCCGAGTATGTCTGTAATCAGCAGAGCCCTCTTAAGATGTTTGTCTTGTTCCTTAGGAACTTCATGAAAATCATTGGTCTGGTATTAAGCAGAAAAATAAATAAATATGCAGAAGAATTTGCAAATACTTTGAAATTTGTGGTGTTTTAAAATAAGTTAAAAAAACAAACAAACAAAAAAAACCCCACCAACCCAAAAGCAGAAACCAAACCCAATGATCTGGCAGTCAGGGTCCCTCCCCCCTGCCCCTCCTTTCTTTTACTGTGTTTCAAACTTGTTTTAAATACTTTGGCAGCATGCAAAGAGATTGAATACATCTGTGTAGGGCTAGCATGAGTGAGTCTGTGCTCTAAAACAGGTTAGTTTCAAAAAAAAAAAAAAAGTAAATCTTGAAATGAATCCAGGTAGCTTCTTAGTTAAAACATATCAAATAACATAAAGCATGTGAACTCAAGACAACTCAGTTTAACTATATAAAACATGTAAGCTGTAAAATATCAGGAGGGTTTTTATAGCTGCCTGGATAATTTGCCCTTTGTTGGCAGAGGGGCAGAGTGGGTTGGTTCCCTCTTTGCATCAGATGTTTTCCTGTGGGCCAAGCATTTGGGCAAAAACTGAAATACTACTTCCTCTTTAAATGCTTGTTGCGCATACATTATGCTCTTTTTATGTATTTGCTTAAACTTAGATGTTTTTAAAGAGTTGTGCCCCTAATTTTACATGCCCTAAGACAGCTCCTGCCTGGTTAAGGGCTAGATTTCAAAGAGTGCTTAGTCCTTCTCAAGCACCACACCACTGAAAATGGAAGTTTTTACTCTCTGGTCAGCAGAAAATGTTCTTGTTTTCTTGCCATTCCTAATGTGAGTGTTTTATTGCATGTCAGTGTTTCTAATCGAATCAAGTGACACAATATATTGCTAGGTAGGATCCTTCAAAATATCTTAAATCTAAAAGTCTCCATTTACCTGGATCAAGACACCTCTCCCCAATGATGGACAAAAGCTGGCCAATGGGGCCCATTAAGTGTGGTGGGATTTCTTCTGTACCGGAGAAGTGTCATTCAGCAAGGGTGGTCAGCATTTCATTCCTGTGCTTTGGGGAGGTGTGGAGATTGCCATGTCTGTCCTCAGCTGGCAAACACGTATGACATAACTCAGAGTGAAAGGGAGGGAGGGCTCTGAGTGGAGACACAGAGGTAGGAGTGCTCTGCTCTGTAGGCAAGGGGAGCAGGAGCCCAGGCTCACCCAGGGGTTCCAGCAGCTTTGTCTGCCTGTCTTTTCCTGTAGCTGAAAGAACAGACTGCCTAGTTCATACGTATCAGCAGAGTGATGTGTGTAGGGGCAGCCCTTTTCAAGCACCTTGAGTGCTGTATGGCGCTTGTCTCTAAATTTGGGTCTGTGAACTCTTTCAGAGGAGCCCAAGAGACAGGGCAAAGTTATTCTCCCAATACTTGTTTTAGGAGAGTCTGTGTCCTCACTGGAAAAATTACCAGCTTCTTAGTTGAAAAGGGTTGAAATTCTCCCCTTTAGGGGAAGAGCAGTAAAAATTAAAAAAAAAAAAATATCCCCAGATGTATTCCTTCCTTTCCTATTACTATTGGCTAGTGTGTTGCATAAGACTAATGTATGTGCAATGTTGACTAAAAAGAATTGGCTAATGGTGGGAGTAAGAATAACAGTGTCATATTTATAGCCTGGGTTAGCCTTTAACAAGAAAAAAATAGCTTGAGGTATACCATGTAACACTGGTGTCTGGCTACTATCAAGCATGCTGCAAATATATAGTAACAGGTATTGTGTGCAGTAAATTTATCTTTGTAGTAGAAACCTGATGTTGTTGCTATTCCCAGGGGCTAAGTTGAATTACATTATTGCTGAGGCTGAGCTAACAGAGCTTTGCTTACAGTATACATACAGACAAGGCAGTTCTTCACAGAGAGGTGACCTCTGGTGTATTTTGGTTTCAGATTTCACAGGGACCTATTTCAAAGTTTTTAGCTTCAGTCCACACCCTGCTGGTAGTTGGCTATAAAACTCTCTTTGAAGTAAGTAAGTAAAAAAAAAAAAAAAAAAAAAAAAAATCTGTCCTTTATGACTTTAATAAAGTCAGATAAAAGTCATTTGTTTACTCTTTTGTGTTATAGACTGCAGACTGCTGCTGTTGTTGCTTGTCAATATAAGTGATAGTTCAAAGATGAAGCTAAAGCTGCAGAATTACTGGTTGCAGTGTGCAAATGCATAGTGTAAGTAATTATTTTTTATAGCTCTTCTGTTTATTAGTTAACCTGAAGAATGTGTACTAGCATATATTTGTGCTGGGGAAGCTATTATGGTTGACAGGGCATAATGTAGTGTACTCCTTCCAAGGTTATTTCACCCTCTCTCTCAACTTTTTCTGTTTCTCTCTCTCTCCAAAACCAATTTAAAGAACCAAATTAAAGCCCTGTAATCCTATTTAAGAACCCTGTCAAATAAGAAGTCTGCATGTCACTGTTCCAATAAATATAATCGCCTCTTTAATACAGTCACTCCTCTCTAGGACTCCGATTTCCATCCAATTGAAGTACTTGTATAGTATATTACAACCAAACTAAAGGGGATATCCTGCTCTTCCCTCCTGGCCGTGTGGTCCTTCCTCATCCTCTCTTGTGTAAGCTCTGCCACTCACTGAACTTGCGCAATTCACTGTGAATTGCAGCAGAAAAGCTCCTCTCCCCACCCCACCAACTGCGTTAACTCTGTTTAATAAGTTGAATTAGCCCAAGAGAGGGTTGAGCAAGTACTAGAGTGGGTATGAGGTGTCAAAGGCAGCAATGAGAACCTCTGAGGAAAGGGGGAACAGAGAGATGGGCGCTGTCAGTGCTGCACTTCAGGTTGGCTCCAGCCCCTTAATCCTTTAGTGGTGACAGCTCTGCAGGCTGGACATTGCCTGCAGTACTGGGAGAAAATATGAAAATGTACGTGGAAGGTGTTAGTATGCTGAGCCTTTTGCAAGGGCACTGTTGGGTAGGAAAGCAAGAATGAAAAAGTAATTTCTGTAGGCTTTGAGATGCAATGTGGCAACCCATTGGTTGGGAGGTTCCCCCTTACCCTTCCAGAGCTCTCAAAATCAGAGGGGAAACAGTTACGTTTAAAAGGAGATTCTGGGACAAATGCCATGTTTTGGAAAGACTACATAGACTTCAAATTGTTTTAATTAAAATAATTTCAACATGCTAGGCTGAGTGACTTTTTTAACACCCATGTCATGCACCCATATCCCAGCTCTGTGAAGGTCCAGTGAGTGACAATCCTGTGGAGTGTGGCATTGTTGGGTGCTTGGGGTTGCTTTCTGTATCTGTCTCCAGAGCCTGCAGTATATACACACACAGCACAAGGTGCACAACTAAATTTTCTACTGCATAATTACAAGGTTATCACTGTTAAACAGTGTGTACCATTGCTTCTCTTAATTTTTTGGTTCTATTTAACAGTTACGTATCAGAAATGGAGGCTAAATACTGCCATAGGAGAGCTCAGGGCTGTGCTTGGTTCTAGTAATGAACTTATGCATAGGTTTACAAGATAACTTTATAGATAAAGAGTTAAGAATTACGCTGAGGAAAATGTATACAGGTAAGTTGCTTAGTGTAGTTCAACCTGCCTCCCAAAATGTGTAATTCTAACTTGCAGTCTTTTAGGTGCCTCTCTTCTCCTTCCACCTGGGGTTTTGTAGGTTAAATGGTGTGTGAGAAAACATAGTGTTCCTAGCAACAAATTTGGCAGAAGATTTGTGTTAGAGGTATAATGCTGAGTTTCTAACAGCAAAATGCTGTTTACTGTTTAAGTTGACTGAAATTGCTCCAGCGAGTCCTTGTGCTGGTGGTGAATCATACAAGTTCACAGTGTGAATAGCTGTCCTGCAGATAGCACTTTATGGTCTTCAGTGCTGGGTCCTTCCAGGTTTCTCCTGGACCTCTCTTTCTCCTTTTTTCTCTTCCTAGCTGCAATGAAGGAGCACTTTCAAAAGTTTGTGTTTTGTATGTTTGATATGATATGCAGGCTTCAGTGTAGCTACTTAAGGAGTCTTATCAAAGTAATACTGGCTCAGTCAGAGTAAAGATGCTTTAGTTAAATAGACTATGGCTGTGTTTAAAAATAACAGCTCTTGGCTGTGTCAGCATGTTGGACAACCTGATACTGACTTCAAGAAAGAGCTTCTGAAAATTACTTTGCCTGTTGCACATATCGCCCCTGGTGTGAACTTGATTTCTGTTGGTAGCATTTCAGTGTAGCATAAACCAAAACAGAGCCCCATCATTTCAAATGTGAGTAGCCAAATGGACTCAGAGAGAGCTTGTTGTAGTGGGCATTTTTAAAATGCACAAACAGGAACAGCAACATTTTTGCTCTTGTTTACATTGTCAGAACAGTGGTGTCTGGGTATGGGTGCTAACACTGCCCTCATCTAAGCTCAGTAGTTTTGAGTACTCTGCTGTTTGGTGTCTGTAGGAAAAAGGTGGTGTGTGTACCTTCCAACGTGAGGTCTGTCTGTGTGACTGCCATGCTCTTGCTTTCTCATAATAGTGAAGCATGTGGAGGAGCTTGCTAGTAATTCCCATGTAATAGTCTCATCTCACCCCAGCCCTGGTTTGTTGCCTTTCTGAAGGTTTACTGAAAGCACTGATATTCTTAAAATGTCTGGTTAATGAGATATAGGCCATATGCAAAAGAAAAGTACTACTTTTTGAAAATGCTTTGTGTATCTGATGTTTTTTCTGTTTTTTACAGTTCTTGTTCTGTGTGGGTTTTCTGTCCGTTTCTAGTTTCTTGGCGAGGAAGACAGTATTACATTCTTGTACCAAGAGGAAGGGTATTAATCCTAGTCATAAAAGGAAGATTTATTATCAAATGTAGTTTTTCATTTTGTCCATTGGAAATTTTTTTATTTTTTTTTTAAAAAACTAACTGTACCCAGATTACTGGCTTCATTCATACAGTTGTATCAAGTTTAGATGCTGTCTTTGTTAAATTACAGCTCCTGAGGGTTTTCTGTTACAGAGGGTTCTTCAGTGAGGGGAAATGAGGGTATAATAAAGATCGGAGGACCGGACACAACGATTCCATATAGCTGAAACAAACAATGCCAGATTTGGCTGATGTTGGATTTTCCATCAAACTTTTTAATTGGCATTCATTCATTTTACTTTAAGCAGAGTTTAAAACTGAGGCAGTTTGAGTGCATAAAGGAACTGAAAGACCAGTAGCAGATGATTTGGGCAATACTTCTAATCGCTGTATCCTGTCCTCATGCATTTACTCTTAATTCTTGCTTACTCAGGAAGTTGCCTTGATTCCAAGTGCCATTAGAGCAGTAAATTCAACAGGAGACATCCAGGTTCACTGAAAGGACTGTCACTAAAGCCACTGTAACTGGCCGTGCCTGGGATTCCTGAAACACTGATTCCAAGCACTGAGCTCTTACTAAGCAAGAAGCAGTGCTGCTTTCTGGCAGAGTGAGTACCTGACCTTCGCTTTTGTTGCCTGTGACTTGCTGCAACTCTCTTAGCTGTTAATGGTACATTTTGCCTTTTTATTACAGTTATAAAATGTCATTAAATGCAATATGGTAAAATAGGGATAGAATAATCAAAATGCACCTCAGGATGCAAGTGAATTTGCTTGAGAGATTCTATAAATAAATGACTGTGCCTCTCAGCCAGAAATACAGTGTGAAGCAAGAACGCAGGGTATGCCAGTAGCTTTCTCTTTCTCATGTTGAGTGCCAGAAGGGGAATGATGCTGAATCTGTTTTTCACTGCCTCTGCTATGCCAGAACATTGGTCTTTCAGGGTAGAGAGTGTGCAGTACTGTAGTTTTCTGCAGATACTTCTAAAGGAGAGAGGAGAAGGAAAGAACGTAATATTAGTTTTGACATTTACAGAGCAATAGATACTACAGTAAAGCTGCTGAAGTCAAAACTGTAGCCATTGTTTTAGTGTTCTTTTAATTATTTTAGAATGTTTTGGGGTATTTTTCTCCCCTTTTATTCTCAATGACTTCTGCGTCTTTGTACCTTGTTGAAATTGGGTGCAATGGTTGAATCATACCCAGTACACAAAATTGTTTCCCCATTTCTGCATGTGCTCTTCAATATAACTTAGCAATTTATTCATAGAAATTGGAGAGAAGCTTTCCTAAAGCGGTTTCTCTTATTCAGGTTCAATGACATAACTTCACCTTCTGTTCTTACATCTTTCCTACTCTCAGTGGCTTAGAAGGCACTCTGATAAAAATGAAAGTCCTTACAGTGGCTAATCATGTAGCACTTTGCAAGATGAAAACTGGATTCCTTATGGAGCAAAAAGCTCTATGTGATTTGAGATTGGCACTTGCAATTCATCAGCACTGTACATTATGGTCAAATTTAATGGGTACAGAATGTTTAGTCTTTTGTTTGTTTGTTTTTTAATACCGCAATATGCATGTCATACAACAAGATTATGCTTGATAAAAAAAGAAAGAAGACAGAAGGGGTAAAACTAAATATTGCCCCAAGGATAAAGTTTTGGAAATATTTCTGTGAATTGCAGCAATGGGCATTACATAAGAAAGTAAAAAGTTTGCCCTGAAGTGCCTAACTTATTAAAGCATTTGTAAAAGCAGGATTTGTCTGTCCCAAAATTTGTTGCAATGTCCACTTCTGACCAGAGGCAAGATGAGCATGGATGCTTTGTAAAATCTGAGTCGTCTGCAGGAGCCTGTGGATTTTGAGGGTGACAAGGTTGTGTAACTCGGTGTGAAAAACAGAAAAGGTTGCAGCTGATACCTTCAAATTATTTTTTTACCTTGCAGCTGTGTGAAATTAAGTTTCCTGAGAGGTCTGAGGGATAGTATTTGGTGAAAGAGAATCTGATCTTCTAGTTTTTTGTTCTTTGTTGTAGTCTGAACTAGCACAAATGACAAAAAGTGAGCAGTTGTGCAGCTTTCTAATTAGAGTGCGCTCTGCAGTGTATTTGATAGATCAGCATTGAGAGGTGGTGGTTATAAAAGCAGAAAATAAAACTGTCTTGGTTGTGAGATGCAGGGATTTCCCTGTAGCATCTGATGGGGAGGAGTTTGCACTGGACTCGGATTCACAGCTACTGAGACTTTCTCTTGAGCCGGAGCCTGTTTCTTTGGCTCAGCCCATGAGGGAGCAGAAAGGCCGGAGGTATTCACACCACTCAGTGCAGCCGGCTGGGGCTTTCCCCTTAATCACATTCCTGCTTTGAATTGCTTTTTGGAGAACTCTCTAAGGATGCCGGAAGCCTTAAAACAAGGCACACGCTACTCGGGCTTGGCTGCCTAATTAAGGTGCCCCAGCAGAGTAGTGAATAGCACACTTAGGTTTTTATGCCTGCGTACAAATTCTTTGTACGGTGGGGCTGGATCTGTGGATCCTCTCAGCTCTGTGCAGATAACACACAATTCTTTGATTAGCTCTCAGCTCATTATTCAGAATGCTATTGTATTTAAGTATTCTGTCTGCATATTTGCTTAATCTCTGAGAAGACTTGGGCTGTGAGAATTTTTATTACTTTTGGGGTTTTTTAGCTTTTTAACGTGAGCTGTGTAAATGCTGCAATATTTGCAGTAAATGCTCCTTTTAAGGTATTTTATCCCATAGGGATGTGACAACTACTGGTGTTCACCCTTTTTGGGGACAGTGAAACCCTTCATGTGAAATAGTTGGCAACTAGTAAATGAGTGGAAGTTTTGCCATTGATTTATTAACGTATCCAGAAACCACCTGTGTGTTTTGGCTTCTGAGTTTGTCTTCCTTCTTCAGAAAATAAACATATGCACATATCCTCATTTGTTTCTCTCACCCCCAGCCATAGGTAGGCTTCTCAAATTTGGGTTTCTTTTATATTTAAGGAAAAGGCTTTGCTAGGCAGGCTCCTGTTATAAATAGTAGGTAACTGCACCTACACAGCAGGGCTCTTCTTTTTAAGTGAGGCCGTAGCAGTTGAAGTTTGGAAGTACTTTTTAGGTACTGCATAGACAGACATAGGCATGTGGCAGAGCTGCTCACCCCCATCACCCCCACAAACCAAAGCAGCTGGAAACGCTTGGGTGAGAGCACAACTGAGCATCAGAGCTCAGACACTTCAGCAGCCTCTCTCACTGAAATAACCTTCTCCTCGAGGAGCAGAAACAAGTGCTTTGCTCACCTCTGGGCTCAGGGTGCTTGTTTATCCATCCTTGCCAAAGTTTCCTCTCTGAACAAGTCGCTAGGTCTAGCCACACTTTAAATCAATCTGATTCCTCCACTAAAGACAGTGTTTATACAACTATATATATATTTAATCCTGTTGGAAATGATGTTCAAAACAGATGCTTAATGCCCTTGTTAAAGGTTGCTTCAGACATTTTGAATAGTTGTTTAAAATTCCAGTTGTCCCATCTTCCTGCCTTCAGAAGCAAGTAGTTATTTACCTGTTGATTAGAAATTGGCTGGTCCTGAGAGGATCTTAAAATTGCAGCTCCATTCACGTCATATGACATGAAATTTCTTCGGTGAAAGCAGGACTTTTCCCTACATTGATTTTTATTATTTGACTTCTTCATCATTTTATATGACCTTGCTTGGAAAAGATAATCTAGATGAATCAAATATCTGAGCTTTACCAGTAAGTGTGCTCATAAGTGGCAATGTCCTCTGAAAGAGCTACTTTGTTTTTTTCTAAAGATCCAATCAAAAGATAAGTTGGGGTAAAGGATTGTTTTCTTTTCAACTGTAGCTTTTAAGTGATGTCCCTGGTAGTTAACTAATCTAGTTCAACTGCTTTAGTTCCTTCAATAAATAAGTTGCCAAGGCAATAGTCTCAATAATCATTGAACATTTGGGTGATTTACTCGTTTAATTCTATATGAGCATGAATGTGGAGTAAGAGTAATGATTATATATAGAGAGAATTTTTCTTAAGCATTGGATTCTTAATTCATACGAACATGAACCTGTCTTATCTAGTTCAGGAGGGTGATTGTTAAGAGGACTGTTCTTAAATACTTTAATATCTGAATATCAAATATGGTGGAAAGATTTTGGGTTTAGATGTAGAATGATGCAGTCAGTCTCTCTGTGCTGTTTCTATCCTGTTTTGAAATTAGTTTCACTTTTATTCTAATTTTCTTGAAGTATGTTGATAGGATTTTATAAATTGGTCATCATAGAAGAACCAAGTTCTTATTCAGACTTTACTGATTCTGAATTTGAAATTTTCATATTATTTCTATTCTTTTTTTGATTGCTCAGGGTTTTATCTAAGTACAACTACTTTTTATATCCTAAGCAATCCTAGAGTACACCAATTAAACCTTGATCTTATGTTTGAATTACCATTACTATGAATTTGGTAAGATATTTTTAAGGATGATATTAGTGATCAAAAACTTTGGTATGTATTTTTTGACTTTTTTTTTAACTTAAACACTGAAAATAAATGCTTAAATCATCTGAAGTTTCCCCAGTCATGCAAACAGCATTATAGTAACTATTTTTGTATTTTGAAAGTCAAATTTTAACTCAGGTGCAATCCTAGCTAAGTATTGTTTGTAGCAAAGAAGCTCAGTCTAGACTTAGTTCTGTCCTGCATCATTGCTATCTCACAGCTGGTATAACAATGAGCTGCTGCAAAGCAGAGTTTCCTCAGTAATGTGCTGAGCTTTTCTTTGATAAGAATGTGTTTGAATTATTTTTTTGTGGCGGATGTGTGAAAGGGGGAGGGTATGTAACCTTTTTAGTTCTAGGAAAGAGGTTTTTTTATGAGCTAAGAGACTTAGAGAAAACATAGAAAATGAGTGAAATTCTTACACATAGAGAGAATTTTTTCTTTAACATTGGGTTCAGGATGTAGGCCACATCTGTAATCATGTTTTTAGAAATGAGCCCATATTAAATCGATTCTCTGCCAACAACATCTGGTTGCACTTTATGTACGTGTTTTCTTTCATAGAGAAAGCAAGCCATATGACATAACCCCAGTCAGATAAAATGATTGTTTATAATACTTTGTTTATTTATAAAGCACCACAGTGAAATACATCTTCATCTGAAAGACCTTACAGCAGATTACAAAGGTGAGCAAATGACCTCTGCATTTCCAGATTGCTGGTCAGGGGCAATGTGTTGTGCGGTTTATAAGCCCTGCCTAAGGGGAGATATAAATTTAGTAGCTGAATTTGCTAATTGAATGGGGGGCTAGTAATTCCAGGTGTCTTCAGGGGTAGTGTCCCATATCCTACAGTGGCCCTGTGATGCTGGTAGTGCTCCTGATGCATTGCATGGGATCAGAAAGGGGAATGCTGTACAGTGAGAAACCTTCATACAGTGCCTTTTAGGTCTGGTAGTAACCCCCTGATACTGCTCACTGAGTAAAATTTGGGAACAGTGATTTGCTTTTAGTAAAATAGCACAGCAGTTGCTCGCATGAATTGTTCAGACTGATTTCAGCAGATTGCTTCTAACTATGCTCTTAAAAGTGGCTCCTTTGCTTACAAAACAAGCTATCTGTGGAGCTTGTGATGTGGTCCAGCCTGGACTCACCTTTTGGGTTCCCCCTTAGGAAAAAGCTGAATGAGAATAATTGGAGATACCTTGCAAACAGCAAAGGAAAGACATGATATCCTGTAATATAAAGAGTATTGAGCTGTGATGCCCTTGCAGCACGGGGAGCTGAGCAGTGGCTGTTGTGACCCTAAACAACAGATCTCTTCATGCTGTGCCTACCAAAGTCTCAAAGGGTGTCACCCGTGTCTTCACCACATGAAAGTTGAGCCACTTACAGTGGTAGAAAAAGCTGTAGATGAGGCTTTGTTTAACCGAGCATGTACAGTACTGTGCTCCTAATGTGAGGTATTTGGAAGGGGCAATTTCCACATAGGCTGGCAGTTGCTTCAGAAATAGCTTCATGTATCAAAAACTTGATGGGAGCTCTTTTGCTCTGCCAGACTTGGTGTGTCAGTGAAGGGCATACTGGGGAGAGAGGCAAGTGTCATCTACTGAAGGATTTATTTCTTCTCTGAGCAGGCTCCAATCAAACATGCAAGATGAAAGGACATTTTGACATTTTGTACCCAATAAAGTATCTTTGTGTGGTTGATGATCTCAGCTGAGATCCAGGTTGTCTTTCATTTTAGATTTTTTAGTAGATTATTTATGCATCAAAGTTACTTAGAATATGCACTATTCAACAAGTAGTAATTTATTTGACTCTTTCTATTTCAACTGATTCACTTATCTGTTAACAGCATAACTTCTTTTTTTGAATCAGTCAGAAAAAGAGGGGGGGGTTAGAATAGATTTTTATTGTATTCCCAGAACAAACCAGAAATTAAATATTGTGGCTATTAGGTCTTTTAAAATTAGGCATCCCAATTAACAAAAGATGACTTAATTACTTAATGTAATTAACAGAATATCTGTTACCTTTTTAGTTGCCAGGCTAAAAGGTTTTTACTCAAGAACAAGCTTTCACTGTGCATGATGACCCTTTAAAGGCTTTTGGGACTCTATCCAGCTGGCAGCTTGGCATTGCTGAGCAGATGTGCCTGGTCTCTGGAGAGCTGATCTGTACTGCTTAGCTTTATTAATTCCTGACATTCAGATTGATCTGTGGGTCCAAACAAAAGTAAAGAGTTTCAGGTGGAAGTGGCATGATGTGTAAGTTCCTGTTGGTCTTTTCCTGCTATGTTCAGGATATAGTTTGGTATTATCAGTCTTAGCAGCCCTTATTTGTTGTTTGTACATGTGCATATGCATGTTTTACTGTTCCTTGGCTTCATGTTCTGTTCTTGGTGATTCATAGAGCATCAAAATGCACAGAATTCATGTTCTCAGTACTTTGGAAGACCTCTCCAGATAGTTCTGAACACTGGCTGTTCACAGGAAGCAAGTGGGCGTGCTGCAGGAGCATTCGAGTTTCCCGAAAGTACTCATGATTACTGAGGAACTGCTTTGCAGCTCTCTTCTGAGAAGCATTCTTCACTTCTTCCAAATATTATTTAATAATTAAAATATCAAGGTTGGAAGGAAGTACGTTTTCCTGTAATATGGACAGGTGGTGTTGAAAAAGCAGCTGCAAATTTGTGCTGATGGACTGAAGCTTGATTTTTCCTGGGATGTAATTTATATCCACAGGAGGCAAACTGTAGTATATTGGGGTTAGTTTGACAATAAACTTGAATCACAAGCGACAGATTTTCTTAGTGTGGGGAGAATTATAGTCAGATGTTCTGTGTTTGGGGAGTCTTTGTGGGCTACCCATTAATGTATTATTATTAGAGTACTAAATTGAAGATTTTTTCTTTGAAAATTAATTTATCAAATGTAAGAGGAAACATAAGGAGTTTATGAATAAGAACAGTATGACCAGAAGTTGGCATGTTGGAGACACTGATCACAGGCAGTTGCAGGCAGCATTCTGAAGGTTACCAGTGGATCACGCCAGCGGTCTGTGGATTTCCCCTTTCAGCCACACACTGTCACAAATAAACATGGTAATTACTGCAACAAAGGTGCTGCACTAGTGCACATTGCTGACCTCATCCCAAGAAACACACAGCGCTAGCCAATTTCTGATACAGTTAGGGAAAACATTTATTTAAATGCTTACTGAAAACAGATGTTTAGGAGTTTTGTTTGGATATATTAAAGTCTTTAAAAAAAGAAATCCTGAATGGTAATTGTAATAGCTGATTGTTTATACCTTTCCAGTCCTTGGTCTCAGGGGCTATGCTTTGATAATTTCTCCAAGAGAAGCACTTGCTGGTGAGAAAGTGGATTCAGATTGAGACCACCCAATAGTCACTGAATAGAAGTCATTGCAATATGTATGTTTTTATTTAGTATGAACATTTTTGACTTAATGACTTCCTGTTTCTAAGGATGAAAATAATCTTGCTTAAAAAAAAAAAAAAAAGGAGTGGGAATATTAAAACAGGAAACTTGCATGACTGCACTTTGCTAGTAAACCTATAGGCTGATGCAAATTTAGGAGAAAGCTCATGTTACGATATGCAATTCCTAAGATGTTTGTCAAGCAGTTATGGCTGTTTTCATACAAACACCCAAACTTGTGCATTTTGCTGAACAGAAATAGAACAAATAAGGAGAGGTGGTGAGTGGAACAGCAAATGAGGAATGAGTGGATTGCTGGGAAGACAGTGAGGCGAGAACATGGATGGTGTCTTAAGAATTGTCTTAATAAAATGTTACGCTGGGTAGGATTTTTATGTAACTAGGTAACAAGTCTCTCTTTGCATTCCCAAACTTTACCTGAATGGGCAAATATTACTAAAAAATAGTAAAAAGAAAAGCTTAGCTAAAACCTCAAGATTAGACTTGAATCATTAAAACATTCCACAAATTCAAGTTGAAGATGTCAGTCCTAGTTTTATTCCCTTTCCTAATTGACTTTGATGTACAAGTTCTCAATGTGACAATGTTTTAGAAGCAGCAGATGAAAGTGTAGCAGTGGAAGCAAGTGAGTTGCCTGGGTTGGTAAGGGCTTATGTAAATTGAGTAAGGTGCACGTACTGAAGAAATCTAACACTTCTGCAGTTCTGTTTTATTTTGGACCTGGGCTTGGATTAATTCTGCTGGCCTTCAACATATATCTCATGCAGTCTTGCACCACTACTTCATGCAGCATTCTGTTTGATCAGCACGTGTTCTCTTCCCTTCTTTTAAGCAGTTTTTCTGGAAGGGATCAAGGTGTGTATGTTAAATGCCTTAACCTAAGCTAAGGATCTTGTTAGAAATGTGGCTACTGAGAGGTGAGGAGGGGGGTGGCATTGGTTTCATTTTAACTTTGCAAGAGCTGGGATAAGGGAATCAAAACTAAATAAGTTCTCATCCCTCCTTTCTTGAAGGAGGAATGCATAAAAAATAGAACCCTTTTTGCATAGCAGTAATTTATATTTGTACTGTTCTAACTGTACACTTGAGTATCATTTCAGCTTAAGGTTTTGAAGGAGGAAAAACTATTCCCTCCCAGAAGGGCTTTGCTAGAAGTGTGTTGGAGGAGCTTGTGGAAGTGAGTCACTTTGACTAAGTTGCAAATAATGTTTTGTCTCAACTGAGAGAAAAGAAAAAAAGCCTGTGACTTCTGAAGGGGAAAGAAAGGTTAACTGATCCTGTTCTTATATCCTGGTAGCTTCTATTATTGGAAAAGCTTGAGCTGTGTATTATGGAATGAAGTCTCTTTCAGGAATCTGTATGGTGAATGACAAACAAGGATTGCATGAGTAAACTTTATTGTAGTATCTGTTGCAGCACTATCTGACAGGTTCTGTCATTTTTTTCAGTGTGGTGGTCCAACCAGGCACAACATCTCACTGGACTGACCCTTGAATCTATTCCAGTTGTCTGTCATTTAAGATGTTGTGCATTTATTTTCCTGTATTGTTACTTTCATTGAATTTCTTCATAACTTAAAACATGAAATTAGTATCTTGTGTTTTACCTGTACGTGGCAAAAGGTGTTAGGAAGCAAAGGCTACTGCACTGTGCAGCAGATAGAGATTCTTGTTGCGCTTACACATGAAATAGCCAATCATGTTGCCACTGAAATCCTATATTTGTCCTTTTCCAGCTAGTAGTTTCACAACTCAAGAAATTTGGCTGTCTCATTAAGAGCCTACTCTCCCCTTAATTACATTGTCTTGAAACAAATTTTAACACATATGGAAATTTGTTGGGCAGTGGTATAAGGAATTTTCCTGGTACTGGGCATGAAGAGGACACCGGTGGTTCCTGCTGCCTCCCTGGCATGTATAAGCTGGCCGTTCTCATCAATTCAGTTTTAGCCCTTCCTTTCACATGCTTCTTGATTTCTAAATGGTTTTCTTGCTGTGTAAGAAAGACATACACTGAAGTGAAGAAAATTCTACCTGCCAAACGTGTGGAGTGCATGTTAGGAATCACTTCCACAGCAGGTGTTAGGAGGTTAGTTGCTTGCTGTGGGTATGCCTGGCTTCCTTTTTCTGAAGTTGTAAGTGTCCCTGAGTACAGAAACTTTTGAGTACAGCCTTCCTTTATGGGCATATTGGATACAGAAACAATCACACTTTGCTTGAACAAAAGTAATGCAGTAAACGAAGTATTGCTTCTAGTGTTTCTAGCAGAGCAGTGAGCTGCAGCATTCTTCTGTTTGGAGAAATATGATTATTCATCTCTGTTGGAATATCTCATAAGGTACATTTTGTAAGGAAAGACATTGAGACTCAACAGGAAAAAAAATGCTAAATATATATATATCTCCCATTGAATACAGAATGGTATCTTAAAGAAGTGTGTTGTTGCCAAAGACAAGATCAAAGTTATTTGACATTTCCACATTGTGTTTACAGCTAAAACCATCATTGTGATTTGCATTCAGAAGGATACATGTGACAGGCCATTATCTAGATTATTCAATGTGTATAATTAGGCATTTGCTTTCTTTTCCTTTCAGTGTATCTGTGCAGGGCTTTAAAAATTTGAAGTAAAAAGGATCTGTGTACTTTCATATGGCATTTGCATAATTAATTTGTGCGGCTGGTCAGAAGGATTTGTTTTGAAGCTTTTGTGCCTAAAATAGGTTCCATTGATTTATAGATTGAAATGAGTATTGACATGTGTTCTTCAGTGGGATAACATAGTGGAAATAATATCCCAGCCTGTGGTCATGTATTTGGGAATTCAGGCCTGGGCTGCTGGCCTTTGTGCAGTCACTTTTATTAGGAGTAGACTCTTAACACTGGTATTTCAGGTTGCATTAGTGTTTTCCTACTGCAAAGTAGATAGTTGTGCATAAAAGAGTTATCGCTGCTCAAACCAACACAGCACGTATGCAAACCAAAGAGAGTTCGCTCTGGAGTTGAAATCAGCCTCACTTAAACACCTGTATTGAAACTGCTTTAGAAAGATTTTTAATTCACCATCTAGTTTTTATTGAATGTAAAGGGGACCTGGATTTATTTTGAAATGGGAATTTAACATTTTTTTATTATTATTTTTTTTAAACCCTGTGCATACTCAGAGAGAAACTGTCTTCCTGTGTCATGAGAATGATGGATTACAAAGCTTGTTTTGCCTCTTGCAGACACATACACGTGTGCAAGCTCTGTTGCTAAGCAGTGGGTTTTGTGGCTGCTTGGTAGAAGGAATGTTTAATTTCAAAGTTTAGGAAGTGCGCTCTGTACCTCCAAAGTTTTAAATTCTCCAAAGAATTCTGATTATTCTGGCCTGGAGGATCTCATCATGTGGACTTCCCTGGTGCAGCTGCTTTTTGGGTTTGTCTGCATCCTGAGTGCAATCTCTGCAAGTAGGGCACACCACCAGCGGGAAAGAACATCTCAGACAGCCCCATGCCATCAGGCTTGGAGGGATGCTCTCTGAAGTCCAGTACTTGTGGCAGCAGGGAAATCTCCTTGCATTCATGGTGTGGGAACCCCTCTTGAAAATCAGCTCCTCTTATCTGACCCCCTGTGAATTCCTGGGTTGAAGTTTGCTGCCTCACTAGTTAGAAATTTGTTTTTCCTCTGAAAGAAGAACCGTGAGATGTGGGCAATCAGATTTTTTTAAAGTCATAGAGGAGCCTCTGCATGCATGAACGAGCAGACTATATTAGGTGCCAGCTGTATTATTTTTAGTGCCTCTTCCTGCACTGCAGTTGAGAGGAGTAGGCTGGTACAGGCAGTGAGCTGGTGTGCATCCTGCTTACAGCCTGTCCTCTCTCGCCTCGAATAGATGCATGTGCCTCACCAGTGAGGCTGCCAGTTAAACTGCTAGTTCAGGATGCTCAAGGTTCAATTCCTTAATTGGTTTAGAGGAATTTTGCTTCTTGTGCCTTCTGCAGTTGATGCTGTGTTTGTTACAGAAGCAGCACAAACACAGAAATTTTACTCCTGCAGATTCTACCCTGTTTCCTTAGAAACTAATTTCATACCATAGTTGTGGACTGAGCATCAAGTCACTTCATGTTCTTTCTTTTAGAAACATATAAAGTCAAATTGATGCAGACTAAGTGCAAATATATTGGTCCTTTTTTCTTTGCAGTTTCTTCTCTTCACTGCAGTGAATCTTTTCTTACTGATCATTTTTCAGCTTGGATGCTCTAGAGAACAGAGCCCAGCTATTCCTTTGATTAAGCTGTGAGGAGTTGTCATTGCTGGAAGTAAAACTTATTTTTAGCAGCTTCCATGAAGCGTTCAGCTTGTGTCTCAGGAAAAGGAAGTTCAGTTGCCTAATTGATTATTGTCCATGTCTTCACTCCAAAAAGAAAAAACATATTACAAAGTCTGGGAAAATTTTGAACAGCTTGAAATCACACGGAGGGGGGAAGTTTTTGTTAGTAGAGGTATTGCTCAACTGATAACAGATCTCCTGGGGTTTTGTTTCTGATAAGTAATTTGGCAGTGCTTCCCTAAAGCAGAGATATGTTGCATCTTCACTACATTTCAGCTACTTTTAATGACAAACCATGGTTATTCATACTGATGGTCTTTTTTGGATTTTGGACATGAGGAGGAAAAGCCTGGGAAGGGACAATGTTGAATCAGTCTAGAAACTGGCAACTATGAATGCAAGGAAGCAGAATGTTTGGTCTTGTTAATGTTGCATCTTGTTTCATAGATGTGGAAGAGGTAAATGTTGGCAGAACTGTCTCTGCCCCAGCTTTGTACCCTTAATTATACTGGTTTAAGCATTTGTGTTCACAGAGCTTTTGCATTATTTTATGTGTGGTGGTGTTTGGCTGAGTTATTTCAGGAGTTATTTTTTCACGTGGGCATATTCATTATATTTTTAATTCATTGTTAACTCTTTGCTATGTATTTTCTGCTGTTATGAATTTACTGTGGTTGTGGTGGTATGCAGCCTCCCACACATCTGTAATTGGACTTCTGCTCCTCAGTATTCCAGAAGAGTTGCTGAAGAGACAAAAAGATACTTGACGTGATCATTTGACGTCACTGTGTGTTTCTGAAGGGTCGCATTGTTGAATTAAGTTCAGAGGTTCAACTTGAAAATAAACAGCAGCAGGTAGTTCTCTTTAAGAAATCACCCCTCTAGAAAGGTATTTTTCTTTCTGGTATGTGCTTTCTAATTTATGTTACACTATGGTTCTACATTGGCATTTTTCCCTTATGCAGGTATTAAATTAGCTCATTAAACTGAAATAATATTTGGAATGAATCAGATGTTTGGATCAAGCATTGCAAAGTATGATGAACCTTCAATTCCTGGTTAAAAAGTTAACTGAATGTCAAGTATTGCTCATTGCTTTCATTAATTTTCCCTGTAACAAAGACACCAATCTGGCTTTCATTTAAACTTGATGCAGATTTCTGGTGCATATCAAGTGGAGCAGAGTAAATCTGAAAAATAGCTTTTAATGATAAGCTGTAGTTGACTACCTTTGATCGAAAGAGATAGTGTGCCTTGAAAAATAGGGTTATAAAATGTACTAAAAGGCAGACTTATACAGCAGCTCAGATAAAAACAGATTAAAGTAGGTGGGGTTTAAGAGCATGTGGTTGAAAGTAAAACCAGTTTAAGGCAGTTGCTGATCTTGTGCAGTTTATAGTTTTTCTGTGAGTGTTCCACAGAACATGTGATCCACTGTTTAGGGAGAGGGGTCTCAGCAGAGATATTTTGATGAAAATATCATTAAAAAAATGATGGGTTCCTCTTTTCTGGAGGAGCCAAGATGCAGCAGTTGCTGCCAGGGGGAGGAATACCATCAATATGGGTACAAGTTCATGTTTGTCTGTGTTCCTTTTAAAATTTGTCTCTGATCTAAGTTTGGCAATAGCTCATTTTATTTGCAAAACTCTCACTTTTACTCTCTAAGTAAACACTCTGGTACAATTTCTCCTATTCTAAGCCATCATACATGAACTTTCATGCTGTTTATAAGGGGGTTTGTGAAGAGAATCTGAAAACTGAGGGGGAAAATAGTAATTTCTATTTTTTAAGCTTTTTTTTTTTTTTTTAAATAAAGGCAGCACTAGGAAATGATAAGCGAAGAAGTTATATGACATCAGTAGAGCTCATGAGGGAGAGTGTGTGAGCTCTCCAGAGAGAACAATGATTTTTTTGAGAAAATAAGAATGTAGAAAATAACTGCAGAGACAAGACAGAAAGATAGTAAGGAGGGGTTTTTTTTGTTCATGAACAAGTTTGACTTTCTTCTTAGTAATGTAAATACAGTCCAGATGGCTGGAAAGTACAAGATGCTCCCAGGGGTTAGGGTGGAGGTTGACTGAATTAAGCTGTGTAGAAGTCAAAAGTGAACAAGTGAGATACAGAGTTTTTTAAAAAAAAAAAAATGCGTAGTTGGTTTTTATTCTTTCTGAGCTTTGGGGATTGGGTTGACCATTTCAGGAACATGATTAAATAGAAGAATTTAAAGAGGCAACATTTCTGTTCATAATCTCAGAATAAAGTAGGAAGAATACTGATGAAAAGTTTTTTTTTTGTTTCACCAATGAAGTTGGCCAGTTTGTAAACAAATCATAATCTTAACTTCCAAATTCAGCTTGTTCCAATAAATAAGGGGTTTGGTACTTTGCAGCTAAGGAAAGCTATTTTAAGATCTGTGTGTTCACTGAACATTACTAGTTTTGCAGCAATAGCAATGTCATGAATCCAACTATAGCTTTATCCATAAGTTAATACTGGAAGAAAATAGTATCATGCATTGGAAGTTTATGTTGTGAAACATCATCTGATCAGGCAGAGATTCCTCCTGGGAGGCTGTGTTGTGCCTTGATGTGACTGGGCTGATTGTCCCAATTGCTGTCGGGAGCCTGGGGATAATCCCCTCCAGCCCCTTGAAACTTCAGCTGCAGATCTTCACTTTTCTTTCCGCTATTCTCTTCTTGTTTGCAGGCACAGTATGAGGCAAGTTTCCACAGTCTCAGAAACAGCCACAGAATGCCATTAACCTTGCTGGAAATGCTCAAAAGTAATATTGCTGCAGTAGAATCTGAGCTTCAGAACTGCAAGACAAAACTGTGTGTGAGTGCAGATGTAGAGGTGCTGTGGATTTGATGGTTTAGAAGTGAAACCAACACAGTGTTAAAGGAAAAAGTGAGATTAGAAAAAGAATCAGTGGCTTCTCAGGTGGTCAAAGCAACAAGTTAGTAAAAATAGCTTGTAAGTGAAAGTGTCCTGAATGGACATTTCTTAGAGCTGGAAGGTGCTGCACTGGGTGGAGGGTGGATTTCTTAGAAGCCATTAGCAGTCTTGGCATTTTTGAAGGAGTACATATTGGTAAGGGTGGGATCTGAAAGAACTATGAAGTAGGAGTGATTGGAGAAGGTGATTTCTGGTGAGAAACTGAGAGCAACTTTTAAACTGACCATGACACATTAGTAGGTGAAATCAGAGGACAGTATTGAGACTGCAGTAAAAGATAATGAGTTGAAGTTGATACTGAAGGACTGGTAGGAAATAAGAGATTTTGTCTCAGGGACAAGAAGAAAGCAGGAAATCTGTGTTGACAAAGGTGAGAAAGAAGTCATGCCAGGCTTTCAGATTTCATTTTCTTTTTAAAAAGGAATGTAAGATTTTTTTTTTTCTTTTGGTAGAGATTTAAACTCTGAGAAGTCTGAATGTGTGTGGAGACAAAAAAAGTAGAAGGGAAAAAAATTAGGGTGCAAGTTCAGGGGCATTAAATAGTAGCTGTAAAATGCTAGGTGTCTTTTTCTTCACAGTTGCCCAAACCTTGGACATAGCTTGAAAATTATTTTGCTTAAATACTTCTTGTGTAGCTTTAACCTATGCTGTTTCATTTTTCATAATGAAAGCTAAAGGAGCGCTGTCCACCTCCCATTGACAGGCTATTGACTCTGCAGTTAACACTGTGTTCTGTCTGGTTTGAAGTACCTGTTGCTGACAGAGATGCAGTATATTAACACACACCTTTGTTCATGCCAATCTCAGTAGGCACTTCACCTCATTTTAAGGGACCAAGGGGAGCAGAAATATATAATGTAGATATGATTTTCCTGAAGCCAGTTAGAAGGTCTGTTGCAGAACCGTACCTGGCATCTGGATCCTTTAGGCCATCCAGATGATTTCTGATAGTGCCATTTTCTATTGCTTGGGCTGTATTTATGTGAAATTTAATAATTCAGTACTTAAAATATCTCACCTGAAACTAATTTTAGTCTTGCTGAGAAAGTCATTTCGATACCAGACAGCAGCTCTATTCTTTACAACACTGAATTGTTGAGCATTGGGCCTTTATTAATAGGATTTATCAGGTGACAAAGGTAAAATGAAATAACAAGTATTATTATAAACTATAACCCATAAGGTGAGTGCGAATTAGCACCTTCATTTCAATATGTATTTATTTCAGCCAGAAGACATCATTAAAGTTTTTCAGTTATTCTTTGATAGCTTGGATTTTTAACACTTTTCTAAAATCAGTCTCTGCTTCCTTACGGAGACTAAAACTTTCACTGATTGTCGTGCTAATTCAGCCTGAGTAGGAATGTTACATAGACTTTACCCGGTAGCTTCTTGTCATTCTGAACATGCATCTTGGTCCAGTGACTGTAGGAAAAATTAAAAATGAACTGTGCATTTTAATGAAAACTTGCAAATAATTTCTTGTGTGGCTTGGTATTACTATGTTTTAATTATGGAAATCCGTGGTCTGTTCTAACTACTGCCTTGCCCTATGGTCTGCAGAGTTTGGGTAGTTCTCTATATCATCACCAGTGAAATTAAATTGAAAAGTCTTTGGTGTATGTTTTCTTTCTAGGATGCTGTCAGTAATAAAATATAGCTTTTGAGTAGTGTTCTAAATCTCAGCACAGTTTGGTGCATCAGCTGATGTGGGCTTTTGGTTATCTAGTCAAGATAATGACTAGAAAAATAATTTTTGCTCTACTATTATAATTAAACCAAGCTGCTGCTTTGTATGATTTATGTTTAGATCTTCAGAATCATATAAAAAGGAGGGGAGGATTCATGTGTTTTAACTTCAGAAAAGTTGCATTCTCCAAAACTGTGAGTGTGCTGTGATGAAAGGTCAGCATTTCAGAGTTCAGTGTGCATCTCCTAGAAAGAAAAGATCAAGAGATGCAACAGATAAAATAAAGCCTGGCTTGGAATTTTTAGCTTCCTGTTTAGTAACTTCTAAAATAAATAAATGAATTTGTATGTGAAAATATTATGGGAGACTTGCAATAGCTATTTTATCATTGATGACCTCAGAAGACTGAAGTACAGTATGGATGTATTTCTTCCTTCACAGTGCCATTCAGACAAGTTTGTTGTCAGAGCCTTGTGGCCCTATTTGTCCACACGTGGGACACCAGAGCCATATCCCATTCTCGTTTTTGAAGAGAATGGAGGATTTTTCTATGTTCCTCCTAAAAGGGGAAATCCAAAATTTGGCATCTTGTAAGTGTAAGAGTGGTTTCCTTGACTACAAGGGAAATAATCTCTCTGCCATGGATTGTAAACACTTCCACATGAGCAAAGTCTTTTTACATCCCTATCTGAAGTTAAGACATTTTTCTGCATTTTCTGCCATCCAAAATTCTTGACTTGTTTGGCAAACTAATTCTATAAAGCCGTGTCTTTCATGGGCTTTGTTTGTTTTGGTTTTCTCTTTTGAAAAAAATGTGGTCTGTTTGTAGCACATTTCAGTTTTGTTCTGTTTTTATGACTTGTTCCCCTTGCTTTCCTTCAGCTTGAATGGAGAGAATTAAGTACAGTTGTAGCTCTGATTAAAATCTTGCCTTAATTGAGTTGCAAATTTGCAGTGACAGATATTGGTCAGGGTGCTAATGTAGCACCTTTAGCATTCCTGGTGCCCTCATGAATTCTGACAGTACTCTGTTTTTACAGTTGCTTATGGTCATTTATTCTCTTTTTCCCTCTTCCAGCATGAAGCTCAGCACAGAGTGTAAATTGTTTTCTCAGTGACAGTGTCTTGTTAATTAGCTGTCAAGAAAAATAAGTCCCTTTGTCAGTCCTGTCTTACCTTTCCATTGATGTGTCTCTGATACTTATGTAGGGTACGAAGACTTGCAGACTGTGAGTACTAAGGGTGCCATTGCCTGTACAGATACACAAACATTTCCAGCTTCCTTTGGAGGGATTCACAGTGTCAGTTGGCAGTGCTCACATAATAATCCCAAATGGAGAAGGTCATGAGGAAATCTATTCATTGGACTTACACGGAGGATATTGTATGTGGTACAAAGGGTGTACTACCAGTAGCATGCTTTTGCTTTCACTAGCCAAGTTGAGTACCAACCCATGTTTTTGTGCCAGTGCTCCTCCCTAACCTCACCTGCCTTATTGTTCAGGAATGCTGCTGCAGGAGTGAGTCTTATTACTGATGTGCTGAGTTGTGGTTGGGGCCAGGGATCTGTTTCTTGTTAATAGGGATGTGACATTATTTAGAGGAAATCTGACAAACAAGTAGACATTGCAGTAAAAAATAAATTTAATTTAGATAAAGATGCTAAATAATTAGACATAAGTTTTCTCTCCAACCCTCAGGAAGTATATTCTTGTTAAGCCTCTCAGGTGCTGAGTTACAGTAAAGATGTCTCGTGGCCCTGGTATGACAGTTCTGTATTCTATTATATCATCTGTTTTCTATGCTGAGTGCTGAGACTGGAAAAGATGGAAACATGGTTAGATTGTCAGTTGTTTCCAATGAACAAATCTCTGTTTGGTGGAACTGTTTGCATTCCTGTGGCCAGTAGTATAAGGAAATACCATGTTATGAAAAATTCCCAATTGTTTCCTTAAGGGCTCTTAGAGTTGCACAATCTTTTGATGGTTTTGTTTGGTAAAAAAAAAAAAAGAAAAAGAAAAGAACTTAGTTGCCAGCCCTTCAGTTTGGAACTCAAAAGTCTCTTAAATATTTACTAGAGCTTTGCTTTTATACTCAAGGTTTGGATTCAAACCAGGAGTGTATTTTCCTAATGCACACTGATCAGCCATTATAATGTGAATAGCTGAGGAAGATTATAGCTTCACTCAAGGACATATTTCTTTGGGATATCCCATTAGTTCCTGGACTATCCATCATTGTGATTACTTGTAGTTTCTGGATGCAGCTCTAAAATGTTGCTTCTGACCGAGGGAGAGGGAGATCTCAAGTAACCAAGTGGCTTTTGCACTTTAATTCTCAAGAAGATAAATGGTATCTATGACACACAAATCCTTTTGTCCTGCAGGCTGAAACCTTCCTTTAGCATTTAATTTGTTCTTGCATTTTCAATATCCTGTTAGGATTTGCGTAGTATGTCTGATTTCTGACATACGCAGTTATTCAGATGTATTGCAAATTTTTTTGAAGCTGCTCATATTCAATATTTGTCTTACTGCTGTCATATCTTGAGTTAATATCCATCTCTCTTCCTAATATATTCATCCAGGAATGTATTGTAGTTATTATTTTCCCTGATCTGAGAGCCAACTTTGAGTTTGTTCTTTAGTGTGTGACTGTTGTTCCTTTGCAGATTTCTTTTCCCCATTCTTGAGATGATCCGCATCCCTTTATACTGGTTATATAATTTTACTTTGGCCATAGAGGCATTTAACTGATTAACAAAAGCTGAGAATATGGCCTTAACAATGAAAGTGCAGTGAAGACAACTCCTGGTCTGTGCCTACGTCAAAGAATTTCTTGCCCAGGGGTGCATAGAGTGGAGTGAAAAGACCCCAGTGGATTAAGCAGAGGGAATAAGGTCATGGCAGCAAACAGCATAGTAGTTTCACAGCTGTCAAGTGTTTCTGTTGTTGTTTTAATAATGAGAATTTTGAATTGAGGAGGGGAGGAAGACCTTGTGAAAGTGCATTGGGTGGCATTAGGGAGAAGGGGTGCAAAGAGGAAGAAAAAAAGGGATTGTAGCAAAGAGCTTGTGACAAAAGGCAGGACAAAAACTTTCTGCAAAGCATGTGTATTTGGAGTGTCGTGGTTTCTGGCTTCAGCAGTTTCCCACATTGCATCCTTTTACCGAGAGCTGTAGCATCTCCAGCTTCCCTAGTGCCCAGGGGTGGGACACAGCTGAGCAAGCTGCCTATGCTCCGCTGACCCCATGGAGTGAGCAGCGCTGTGCAGCTCCAGGAAGGCTAAAACAGTGTCAAACACCATCAGATATGGGCACCTCTGTGCTCTGCCAACCAGTGATTTAGACCTGAAGCTGGCAAGATTGGAGAGACTATTAGATTTTTATGCCTGAGAGTGGTCTGCTGATGCCCTCTGGAAACAGTAGCTGCGAGATGGGGTCTCTTCTTGCCAGTGACAGCTACGCTTAAAATAACATATCAGGAACTTGCATAAAAATAGCATTCCCTTATCTCTAGCAGTGTCAAGTGGATGAAAAATAAACTGTACTCATGCCAAGAATAAACAGTCACGTTAAAGTGTTTAAATTCCTGATGCTGTGGAGTACTCCTGCTCTAACATGGCATTTTGATGCCAGTGCACTTCCTCCTCTTTCCCTACTCACTGCCATCACTTTGTGTGCTCTGCCAGTGAGCATTGGCAGGACAGCAAAATAAGCAAACGTGCCCAAGCCCCACGCAGAGCACCTGGAGAGAGACAATTTTGCCCCCTAAATTTATATTCCTCTCTGGTCTAAAAGTAGATGAAATAGTTTTGTGTCTGTGTTAATGCTCTATGTAAGTATATTGTTCATTCTGAGATGCAAACTTGCTGAAAGTGATGCCATATTATGGCAACATTTATTTTTCAAGTGAGCAAGGAATTGACGTTATGTAACTAAATAATTCAGGGAAAATATACAATTTGAGCACATATGCAATAACATATTAACTTCTCTTGGAAGATTGCTTTTTGCTTCAGAGTATCTTGTGACAATAATCTCTTAGAGTAATTTTGTATAATTCTACTTGCATTATTTTTGTGTGCACTGTTTTGTTTTCTTTCAAAAGTTAGTTCTTTACTCCTGAAATTCATAGAGAACATTGAATAATTGACCCGTTAGTGATGATGGGTGACAGGATAGCCAAACTGCTGGAATGTTGAGACTGGTGAAATGTTTGTAGCATGATAATAGAAGACCTAAGCAGCAATGCTTGAGGATACTACACTGAAAAGCTGGGGATGGTTGAAAGAGGCTGTTACAACCTGATGAATAAAAAAGGGTTAAACAGGCTGATGAGAAGTACCATCCTTGCCTGATGGTAGGCTGAGCTCAGTGTTTTCACAATGCATAAAATGTCTAATTTGCAATGTATAGATCTTAAAAAAGAAAATGTAGCATATGTTTTGTATGTATGTATGAAATCAAGGAGTCTGCTCCCCATCCCCTGGGAAAGAACTGTTTTTCCTTGGCGGAGTGGTTGAGGGAAAAGGGAAGGTGACAGAAATTATTTCTTGGCTTTGACTGCAGAAAACTTGTGCTCAAAGACTGAGAAGTCAGAAGATGATAGAAGTAAACAATTGCTATTTTATTTATTAATTTGCTTTCATGTTAGAAGATGAAGGCAAGGGGAAAACCAGTTGCTGCTCCATGGTGGGAAAGGGTCAGGGCAAGGTGGTTGTTTCCATATGAACTTTGTGCACCAGCCCTCAAAGTGCAGTTCTGTGTCCCTGTCCCAGCTTTCCACCTGCTCTGCAGAACAGTGACTGCTCTGGAGTTCAGCTTCTGCTGGGCTAGAAGAGGAATTGTGGACTGTGGCTGTTATGCTCTATTTTAAAAATGAGGCTGGTAGTCTGGATTTTACTTTCCTGTTTGTAACCTGATAAATGGTAAGATTCCCAACTAATCATTCTTAAATGAGACTTCCCTTTGAGACTTCTGTATGTGAAAAATGTGTTATATGATAACAAAATATAATTCAATGAAAAATTTTGAAAAGGAGTCTAAGAAATTGTTTTGTGTTAGTGCTTTAAGTGTGCAGTATATTCCAATAATATTAAAAAGCCTACCAGAAGTCAGTCATCTCTTTCTTCTGTTTTACAGGTCAACTGCGTTACTAGAAAGGAGGAGAGCTGTGGAAAAAAATCAAGGTACCTAAAACATTTTACTGTCTGAATTCTTGGCTGTGTTCTTGCTCATCATTTAGTGTAATGATTTTACAGGAGTAGAGGGAACTGAGTCAGGAAACTGCCACTTGTGAAGTGGTTTTATTAAAAAGCACAGACTAAAAACCCATCACAATAATCTCGATGTTGTGAAGAATACTTTTGTGGGATGAAACCATACCTCAACTTTGGGGGATGTGTGTAAGAGTCTAAAGAATACTGCATAATATTTGCTCTAAATATGTAATGGAACTCGCATACATAAGGATAACGATGTATCCTGCAAGTTTCAGCCACAGTGAGGTGGATATTCCCTATTTGTACAAGGGGACACCTGATAAGTTTCTTTGAAGATGAGTGTATGTGGTGCTTGGAGCTTTGCCATTCTTCACAGTAGTTAGCAGACTTTGCACATCAGTTAACTGTTATCTGTACAGTCCATAAAGATGCAAAAGGAGAAGTATGAAGATGGCAGAACCTGAGCAGCAGCTTTTATTTTACAAGTGAGGAACTGAGGGGTTTTTATGCCTATTCAGACCCTTCTGACTGTTGTGTCTTACCAGTATTTCTGTTGTATAGGCTGCATATATTGTGTTGTGTTGCTTTCTGTCCTCTTCATGCTAAGTTTGCACATTTGTAGCTGTGTTTATGCCACACATGCAAAAGCAGTTTGCTACAGGTAAGAGTGTGGTTTATATGGAATTAATTTCTCACATTTCTATTATTAATGCAGCTTTAGAGACTGGTTATATCAAGCATTTGGCTTTATGATTGAGGGGAAAAAATAACAGATGTTTTCTTTTGTTTCATGTCATGTGGAGTGTAGGAATTGAAAAGAAAGGGCAAAGAAACTTAGAGTGCTGCTAAAAATGAAATCTGTTCACTTCTTGACTTGTTGGTGGGTAGTTGTGCTTACATTGCACAGAACTACTCAGGTCTGTTACTTGGACAGAATTGCAAATAGAGGAGAGAAATCCTGTCCAAGAGCAAAACCAGCAGTGTTCAATAGTGCCTTTAATTTCAAGAAACAGGCTAATTTCTTGGTCCTTTGACTTTTCCTTTAAGATTCCTGAGATGATTGGTTCCACCTTTAAATTGAGGTCTTCTGTGATGCTTGGGGTATTTAAAATATAGGATGTTTTCCTGGGATCTTGGGAGAATGCTATACATGGAGCCCCAGTGTGGCTGCATTCCCTGCAGTGCTGGACTGGCCTCTCCTGTAGCTCCTGGTAAGATGAGAAGCTGGCAAAAAGCATAAATGGGAATTAATGTGTGGCTGGAAAAAAGATACATGGGAGCCTCAGACGTTTCATCTGTGCATCCAGTGCTGAAGGAGAGGTTTCTATCTCTTTGCTCATTTTAGACAAGAGATTTTACTCCAGACGTTTTTTTGCCCCTCACTGTGCAGAACCTGTCAAATCCTTTTCCTGACACTTTCTCCCCCGTCAGTCCCTCAAAAAGAGTTCAAAAGATATTTTTCCCAATAGCAAAAGGAACCAGACATGGCCTTTCTTAACTCACCCTGTATTTGAAGCATTGATAAGTAACATGTGGCTGGCTCCAAACTGCTGACTTTCCCAGCCATTTAAGAAAACACTGTGAGGAGTTCAGTTTTAAAAGAAACTATAGGATTGTTCTTTCTTTTTTGCAATTGCTCTTTTGTGTAATATATCCCAAGAGTTTTGATTCTTTTCTGTCTGAAGCAGTAAGAATTCAGTACTGTCTTTCTTATTAATGCATATTGAAAAGAAATGTCAATTTTTTAAAACTTTTCCGTATGGGAAAGGTTTCTTTATTCATAATCTGTCACACTGTTTAAGCTGTACCTGTTTTTTCTTTAATGCCTTTGGATCATCATTGTTTGGAAGTGCCCTAGCAGAAAGAAAAATATTATTTTTAAAACTTGAGACTGAGTAAGAGGAGCCTGGAATTGAAATCTACTGTCTTGCATAATTGTTTAAACCTGCTATGCAGTTTGGCAGAGGTACAAACTGAGAGGTCTTTTCCATAAAATGTGGTTGAGGCTTCATCTTCAAAGTCAGGGTATGCCTGAGGACAGCCTCTGGTCCTTTTAATAAGGGCAGAGCTCACTTGAAAGGCAAGGCTGAAGATGAAGAAGAAGGTAACCTGGGGGTTTATGAGTTTATTGAATAACTCCAATCTGGTGGATCTCATTATAATGGTGGGAGAGCATGGTAAAACAACTGCCTTTTTATTTCCTGCTCTGTCTAAGGAACAGGCTAAAAGTAAATTGTACAAAAGTATGGCAAGATGCAAGGTTAATCTAAATCTGTTTCCAAATCTATCACCTGAATTGATTTTTCTTTTAAAAATAATAATGAAACCCCCAAGCCCTCCTTGAATTAGAGAGAGTGTGGCTGAATTACCCTATACTGCTTAATCTGATTAAATAAAATTCAATGTTGTCTCTTGGCACTGGGCAACCTGCACTTCCTGCAGCTTGTTGTCCTACATGGTTGGTATGAGGGGGGGTTCAGTCCTTGAACTAATAAAACATTGAAGGGGTTGTCGGAGCTGTGTTCTGAAACCATCTCACAAAACTCTAAGGTTCAGCAAGTTTGTAAAGTTGATTACTCTTGGATGCAAACATAGACAGATTGTCTTCTGTCAGCTGTTAGCCCTGATGGAACCATACTATGGCATTCTAGAGGCCTGGGATCCTCCTGCTAAATGTGGCTTTATTGCCCCCTCTGAGCCCCATTGTCAGAGTCAACTTCCTAATTTTGGTCAGTTTTTTAATTGGGGCTGTTTAAGTCCCCCAGTTGGGGCTGTTCAAATGTCAGTGACTGTGGATAATCCTGCCTGCATGAACGATGAAGCAAAATATGTGATACAAGTGTGTTTCTGCCTGAAATGCCTGTTTCCAGTAAATATTCATAAAAAGAACTTGGTCTTGCAGTCTGATAACAAAAGCAAAATTAAGTACAGAGTTGGGCTCCTGCACATTTCATGAAATCTTGTAATCTGATACCTCATTCTATGCAGTGAATCAGTTTGAAGCTTCTTTTATTCCTAGCATGAGAAGTTTCAAAAAGTTTTGCATAAAAGTTTGAGTCTTTGACTTAATCTTCTCACTAAGTATTTTCAGTGGCAGACAGTAGTATTTGTTCATAATGTATCTGCACTCTACATTTGTCTCAGAGTGGAAGAAAGTAACCCCATTCAACATGAAGACGATTGTATTTTTCTGGAGTCCTTCATTTGTTGGCTTTTTCCTTTCCTGTTGAGGTGAAGAAACTTTCTGGAACTCAGTTCCTCTTTTCTTTCCTGGTCTCCACCTTGTCCAGTATGGACATGAGAGTGGTGCTGTGTCCCCTCCACTTCTTCAGCTTTTCCTGCTCGTGGTAGTGCTCATTCTGGACTGAGCTGTTCACTGTGACCACTTGCATCAAGGCACTGGAGCTCTGCCCAGATACTCATAAACAAATGAAATACAATGTGGGATATGTATTGTGCAAGCTAAAGTAATCAAAGGGAATATATGAAAAAAAAGGAAAAAAAAAGCCATAATGAGATCCTGTTCAACATTTTTACGGTTGTTGCCTTTCTCCTGAAAAGAACCCACTTTATTTATGTGTAACTCCTGTTGCTTTAATACACACGTGAAAGAGCTGGGGATTGTTGATTGTGTTTTTAATTCTTATTTTAAAAGTACCATCTTTTTCAGCATTGATTGCTGTTACAAAGTAGAACCTGGTTCTCTATAACTTCAGCATCAGGTTGATGATTGTCTTGTCTCAAAAGAGCCAAACCCAAAGTTTCTCTGTCATAATCAGACTAAGTTTGAGCACTTGCACCGCTTGTCTCACTGTGATGGAATGCTGGAGTAGCTTAGTAGTAAGTAAAACTTACTAGATATCACCATAGGATACTTTCAGAATTGCTTCTCCTTCTATGATCCATAGCAGTAAGGAAGGCTTATCCAAATTCCTGCAACCTTTTAAAATGTGAATAGAGTGTGTGGAGCAAAGATCCTGCTTCCTCAGGCATGCTGCTAATCCTTAAGTTTGTACAGGATTTCTCTAGCTATTCTGGTATGGATTGAGGAAAGACGTATTCAGGCTTTCCTAGACAGCATAGCTTTTGAAGGTGTTATTTTAGTTATGTTAAAATCCGGAATTGTTGGTGCTGCCTTTTTTTTCTCCTTTTTTTTTTTCTTTTTTCCTCTAGTGCATTTCCCATGAGTGCCTGGAATGTGTTGAAGGGTGTTGGATTAGTCTTTGCCGTTTTCCCTTTCCCTTTCCAATGCCCCTTTCGTGGAAAAAGTTTGCTGGCAGCAGATAAGTTTCTATATCTCATTCCCTGTCAAATTCCTCAGTCCGTGTGATAAAGGAGTTTCATGAGAGGCAGGAGGAGGAGGAGGAGGACAGCATTCATGTAAAGTCTCTGATTGCAGCAGGGGCAGAGGAGCTTGGGGGAACACTTCCAGAAGGAATTGTAGGCAGTGTGTGTTGACGAACATGGGAGCAAAGCATTGGAGCTCTGGAGTTCACCAAACAAATATTGTCGTTTTTCAGTTGACGCAAACAGGCTGTTAAAAGTTAGTAGTACAGATTGTGTTACCAAATCCTGTTAATTATGAATTAATAAAGAACAGCTCTGCAAAGAGGGGTTGATGTAATTTCTCAGTTGCTTGTGACATGGTGATCAGATTTTCAAATCTTCCTGTGTGGTGCTGGAATTAAAGCTGAAAATGCTTTTCAGAATTGACGCTGGCATATTTTAAATGATTCAGCTTATAGGTACAAAAGAACTTATCTAGCTTAAAATTAAACATATTTTCCAAAAGGTAAATTCATTCTGTTTTGCTAACATTATAACTATTTATAAATTGGGTTTAAATGTGTCATCCCATCACACTGTGCCTGATTTTTTTTTAATTGCTTCTCAGCCTAGGAATAAGTCTGTCCCTAGTGGTTTAAAAATGCTGAATCTTTGTGAGTATAAAAAAAAAAAAGGGGCTAAATGTATACGAGTTCGTCACTGTGTCTTTACCATGGATATTGTTGGGTCTTATCTAGTTTGGCTTTATTCATAAGCTGGGTAGAGTGAATGAGGAACATGTGTTTAAAAATTGATTTTTTTTTTTCCTAAAGTAGTTATAAGCCTTAAAACTCTCCCACTCAATACCGACTTAATAATTTCAACAAGTCCTCTTTACTCATTGAACTCTATCCAGAAGTTACGAGGTCCTTAGTAAATATTGATATTTAGAAAGTCAGTTTAATAAACATGCAGCTTTTTGTTTCCCCTCTGCTGAAGCTGAATTTACTTCTTAACAGTTCAGTTGTAGTACCCTGAAGATTTTCTGTCTGCTAATGACCAGTGACTCTTCGTAGAAAAGAGTCTGTGAAACGTGGAACCAATTTTAAGATTCAGCTTTATTGTGTACCTTGGTGTGCCAGGTTAAAGCAGTGTCGGGCAAGTTCTTTGCAGCTGATGCTCTCTTAATTCTGCTTTTCCTGAAGGGCTTACACTGTTAACTGAGACTTGCCAACACTCGAGTCTCTGCTGGTTATCAGCCTGGAGTGCCAGGAAACGTGGTTTTATTGTGTCATCTTTAGGCTGAGGAAAGACTTGGTTGAAGGGGGATGGGGTGAAAACAATCACTAATGAAGCTTGAAAATCTGATTTCTGTATGCTCTGCATTCAGGAACTGTTTTCCAGTGGTCAACAGTTGCTGTTACTGCTCAGTGTCTGCACCTCAGTGTAGAGATACGGAGGGTTTTGTGTCAAGTGGTTCAGTTTGAAGTTTGTCTATACAAGTCATTGGAGTAACCTGTAATTCTTCTAATGTTAAATTCAATTTATTCACATTTCTGGATTAACAGTAGTGCAGCTACACAAATCGGTGAGTGAATGGCTGAATCAGATGTGGTTATTCTCCATAGCAATAGACCATTTATACTTGATGTAGGCTGTTACTTTGAATTAATTCTTCTAATAAGCTAAAGCAGTCTAGCCCCCAAATATGACAATTTAACAACAAAACAAACCCCTTTGCATTCTGTTTGCAGTCTTTGAATATGTGTTCCTTAAAAAAAAAAGTTATGAAACACATAGTGTTATGTAACTCAGAAGTATCTCAATCCTGGTCATAAATACTTTGAAAATATTCACCCTGATGTTTGGAGCACCAACCTGCTACCATGAAGGGGTGGAAGGAAGTAATTTTGTCAGTGTTTCCAGAGCCTGCTGATACCAGTCTCAAGCTTGTAGAAGTTAGTGACTTCAGAAAGCATTTGTGTTGCTTTAGATGCGTTGGCGGCTGGGATAGCAAAGCTGTTCTTACCTGACTCCCAATGATATACTGGTATGATTAAAGTTCTCTGGTCACATCTGAGCTAGGGAACTGCACCCTGCAATTCTCCTGACAGCCTTCTGCCTTTGCTAGTCATACAATTGGGAATGCTCGTTTATAAGGGAATTGAAGCTTGCAGGTAGTAAAGCGTCTCTTTAAAGAGTGAATTAGAAGTTGGATAAAATATATACCCACCTATCAAAGACTTCAAACTTTATGTTGTTGCTACTTTTAAGAGGTAAGGAGGGTTTCAAAGTAGAGTTAAGGAATCTCTTAGCAACAAGGAACCATCTTTCAAAAGTTGAAGTTTCCTCTGAAGAAAATAGAAAGGAAAAAAAATCCCTCTCACAAATTAAATTTTAAAGTATAATAAGTCTAGCCAAAAGATATTCTGAGAAACAATTTGCTAAAGATACCAGAGCCTACAATAAATCATTTAAATTGAATCATTTCAAGTACATCAGAAATGGACATCCTGCCAGACAGGCTGGAGAGCTGATAGATGAATGAAGCATAAAAGAAATACACACTGAAGATAAGGCATAGAACAAAAGCTAAATAATTTTTATCCAAATTGACTTTCCTGGGAGATTTTAATGCAGGAACTTCATAGATGATATTTTGAGAATTGGTCTCAAATTGAAATGTTGGTAAAAAAGACTTCTAGAACATTTAAAAAAAAAAATGTAGCAAATTGCCAGGAATAGATAACATTTGCCCAAGAGATCTTATGGTAACTGCCTATGACAACACTGATCTGGCAACTGTGATCTTAACTGGTACTTAAGGCAGCTGTAAGATCAGAGGCAGGAAAATAGGTGAACACAATTTCAATATATTAAAAGCATTCCAGAAATAGTCAGGGTACCACAGACCAGCAGGTCTGTACAGGCAAGATGATATGTTTCATTAGGAACAAAGACCACAGAATTGGTAAACATGTGGGCAAATACAATTTATCTCATGGTTTGAGGAAAGTACTCATGTGCATTTCAAATAGATGGTCTTTAGCCTTAGGGTGGAGCATCCAGTTATTTGTGTCTCTTTCCTCTTCTTCAGCTTGCAGAATTGAGCTTGCTGTTGGTGTCAAATACAAAAAAAGCGACTCATTTGCTCTGTGATCATATAAATTTGTGAAAAATATACTCAACAACCAGAAACAGTACACTATACCACAGTGTAACGTTGTGTTAAATTAGATGAATGTCAATTAAAACTGGATAATAAATAATAATAACTGGGTAATCAATAAATTAAAAATAAATAAGGAATATAAATAATAAATATTTCATAGGAAATAGTGGACTGAGATTGACCATCTGATATCAAGCACACTAAATGACCTGTATGGAGTCAAAACCTGTGACTGCTGACGTACATTAACGTAGATGTGAATGTTTGTTCAGTTCTGGTCAAGTTCTGACCACAAGATTTGAGTGAAGCTTAGTTTGTGGTGAATGTGGCATGGATGTTAAGTAGGTTCCTATGAAATCTGCCAAGTCTGAATTTTTCTCCTGCCTTTTAAGAGGTCGGCACATGTGAGACTGGATGTGTGTGACTCTTTTTGACATTGCTTATAACACACACTGCTTGGTAAGAAGATGCAAAATAAGTAAGGTAAAGTGTTAACTTGGCATCAGATACTGGGCTTCAGGGAAAAAAAAGATTCTTTGGACTAATTGTGCCTTCAAGCTGCTCTGTGGGTACAGTCTCTTTAAGGTGTCTAACTCTGCATGTGGACTGAATACGATTTGTTTTCTCTGATCCACTTGTGGATGTTTGAAAAGATAAGTAACTGTGGGGGAAAGCCCCACCTTAATATTGATTTGTGTAAAACATTTAATACCTTAATGATGGTTGAAATAACTTTAAAGTGAAACAGATTTACTAGACCAGCCACAAGGCCGCCTTCTGCATCTGTCAGCTATATACCAATATTGCACCAAAGAATTACAAAATGAATGAAGGTTACCAGAAAGGTCAGGTTACTTCCATGGGAATACGGTCTTCGACCAAATCCGTTCTTCACGCTTTGGGAATATGCAGATAGTGTTATGCTATTCTCTTTAAAGCATAAAACACTCAGTTTGCACCATTGTTATTTCACACATGTCATATGGAAGAAAGCATATGTTTGTAGGTGGGTACTGATAAGCTTATGTGGTTTAGAAAAATATTCAGAAGTCTTTTCATCTTCAACTTAGTGTTGTATGTTTGCCATGAATCATGCTGATTAAAGTCCAGATCATCTAGCTGTCATATAAGGACATGATCTTAAATTAACTTTTACTAAACACGTTCTGGTGCAATACATTCAATACCTTTCACTGCAATGAACTCTTTAATGCCACGGGTATTGCAAGGTGCTTTTGGTGGGCTAATGGATGCAAGTGGTGTGTTGTTGCTTTGGCTCAACTTTTGTCATGAACTGTTAAAGGATTTCTAGTATGAAGGAGTACTTTGTTTGTTTACATGTCATGCTAATGTGAAATGTAAAGACTCTAGTACCATGTTGATGTCCAGAAATGTGCGTTGTGTAATGCATTTGCTGACTTTTTGGCTCATTTTTCTTTCTTGACAGCAATAATAAAACACAGAAGGCAGTCTTTGAGGTGCCCATTAGCTTCAAGCACTTACTGAGAATGGGAGAGAAAGCATTATTATTACATTAAAAATCTTTTATGGAACTTGTTTAACACGGTTTTCTATTAAACTTGTCTGCTTTGTAGTAGAGCTCATGGATGAATGTTATCCTAATCAAGTAAATTTGTATTTTGATCACAAACCCAGTAAAATTTGTCTGCTACATTTTCCCTGTTCCTTATTTCTTCACTTTTCCTCCTGCTCTACTCCCTACATGTTGACATTTTATTTCTTTGTATTTTTTAAGGAATTGGAAGTGTATTTTTACTGAATGATTGTTATGTTAGCAGCTCGTGCACTTGGTATTCCAAAAGCTGGTTTGTGCCTGATGACAGTTTCTCACAGCATATTTTAGTCTGCACCCACACTGTTGCCAGATCTCCGTATTTGCTTGGCACCATGAGGTTCTCATTTTATACTGTGTTGTATTTCAGTGCCAGGAATTGGTCTGTAATGTGCATTGTTGACTTGGACAATGTAAAAGACCCCTTTGCCTCTGGTTAGCGAGATGCATAGAAAAGGGTACGCCCCATCATACATGTGAATTGCAAGAATTTGAAGAGTATGCTCTTGGTTTTAAATCTACCATTTGCCATTTTTTCCCCCTTGGTTATTAATATAGTTAAGGAATCTCTTCTTAGGTGTTTCCTCGGTCTTGTATGTAGCTTGTTAGTGTTTTAAAGCAGCACATGTCTTGCATAACTTGAGCTGTCTGAAATATGGATGTCTACTTGTGGATTATCTGTCTCTCTTGGAATCACTGTAAGCCTATGGTGCAGCCAGTGGAGTCTAGAATATTTCTCACTTCATCCTAGAGAGAGAGCTTAATTAGACAGTGAATTCAAATGTTATGTAATTATCTAAAGTTAGGCAAAAAAAAAAAATCACACTCCAGGACCCAATGAATTTTCAAACACAAGTGTTGAACACAAAGATGTTAAATTTCAGTAGTTCGTACATAATAGGGATGATAAATGAAAACTGTTACTTTAGGACTCAGGAATTTTCCTTTCAGACTGGGGACTTTTAGACATTGAGCAACTTTGTTCCTGATTCAAATTTTGGCGAGAGAAAAACTTAAGTCATCCCAAGTGACTCACAAATTATTTAACCATTAAGTATGAACTCCTCTCGCAAGTTCATATGGTGCTGTTTATGCTTAGCCATTATGTAATGTAAGCATTTCTAGGCACTATCAACCAACTTCCATATTTCAGTAATTATTCCAACATATGTGACATGTGTTGACATTCAGCATGAGTTAAGCAACTTCCTTGTGTTGCGGCTGGATGTGAAAACTAGGGACTTTCTAAACCCATTTTGGATTCTTTTCGTGTGAAACTCTTTGCTGCGTAGCAAATCTGAGAGATGTGCACCACTTAGACTCACAGGTAAGTAATAGTGAGGTGTTATTTTGGAATATAAGTGGTACACAGGCTTAGAGCCCTCTCTGCATCTCAATTTTAGCCTCAGTCACTGAAATTTATCTCCAGCTTGAAGCTTACCCTAAATTGAAATGGTAAATCCTTAGGAGCAGAAGAATTGCAGCATTTATTTCTGGAGCAGATCTTCCATGCTATTAAGCAACACATAGATCCTGGATAGGTTTGCTGCACAAGAAAGATTTTTGCACTCCGAAGAAGTAGCAAACAGAGAAGAGACTAGTCAGCGAAGAGTTGTGTTTAGTTAACCAGTTGGCATATGTATACTTGCATAATGATTTTTGTTTGTAGTGCTCAGCTGAGTTTTACTGATGCAGTGAAACTTACTCTGGTACCACTTTTAACATCTATCAATATTTTAATAGCCTTCTATCAGAATATTGGTGAAAACTGAGCCTGAGAAACAACTTTGAAATGAATAATACCCATTCTAATAAGTCTGGGTGAGGGTAATTTCTAAGCTATATAATTCTTTTTAGGCTTCTACAGCACTGTCACCATTCCCTACTTTACTGAAATATCTTCCATTTTGAGGTAGGTCTCATAAAGCCTTTAATCTTTCTGTGACTTTTAGATTAAAAACTTCTCCATATTCTGCTGTTTGAGAATAATTTTGCCTTGTATTAGGCAAAATATTTAGGCAAAATTATTAGTAAGTAATATTTGTATTGAAGCACTTCATGTGAAAAGAACTAATGGTCTTACAGAGGTGGCCTGTATACCTTGGAGGTCTTGGTGTTGCTCTGTGTGATGTGCAGGATTGTTCACCTACAGAAAGTTTCTGTGCATGTTTCTAATACGTGAAAAAGTTGGGGTTTACTGTGGCAGACAATAAGCAGTGTAAGAAATCATCTCCCAGTGGATTTGCCCGGTCTTGAGCAGCTAAAAGTGAAATTGTGGAAAGAGTGATGAGTGCTGTTCTTGCTTTCAAGAAGCAGTGGAACTGTTCATGCAACAATATAGTGAGATTGCTTGCAGTCTAAATTGTGCTATGCTTCTGATTTAAAAAATTGTGCTGCTTCTTTGTATCCATTATTGAGTCATTGGGTCCAAGGGAGAAAAAAAAGACATGGTATTTTAAGCCATTTGTGTAAATTCATACTTTGCAGCCAATCATAGGATTTGGATATACTTTCCTTGGGAAACTGTAAATTACTGAAAGTCCTCTGCTTTTGTATTTTCTGAGTGATAACATTATATGTTTGTATAGCTGTTGTGGAGATGATACCGATCTTCCAGAAGCATAGCTCTAAATTTTAGAGATTCTTTTTGAAACAGGTAATGTTTAAATACTTATCAATCTTGTCTGATAGGAGGATATAGTTCTCACATTTTTTTCATTATTGTATGGGCACAGTATCACAGTCTTGTTTCTGTAAGAATGTTTCTCTTTCCACACACTGGGACACAAGCTTGTAGCTTTTAGCAGACTCACTTTATTCAGCAAAATACACAAGCTGGTGCTTCAGTGTACCTCATTATAAAGGGCAAAGCCCTGTGATAGTCACTGCTTACATCAGGTGCTGGAATTGAAAGTGGTCAAGGGAAAATATTTTCTACTAGGTATTCCTTTAAATACCTGTGCAGTTTGAGATGATTGAGTGGTCCAGCCACTGAAAAGGTGACCTGCTGCTACTGAAGATCAAAGGATTCAAAGGAGGTCTTTCTAAATAGTGGTGTTGGAGCTGAGAAAAAAATGCCAGTAATATATTTGAGAAGAGTCTTGCTGTGTGTGGCTTTACCCAGCAAAAAGGAATCCATATGGATAACTTGGTGTTTTTAAATGGGGATTGGCTTGGGTTAAGTGAGGAAAAAAATAAATGTTGCTTTTTGTTAAATATATTAGAGGAAAAAATGACCTGTTTGTGTAACGTGGTGAGTTTGAATGGGATGAAATTTCCAGGTGCTTAGCAGGGTGGGGTTTGTTGATGTTACTGACAGCATCCTCCTTTTATGTACTCTCTCTTTCCTGAAATCCCAAGGGTGGCATGAGGTGATTTCATTCATAGGAAAGAAAGGGTTGAAATCTGCCTTATATCCTGGAGCTTCAGGACTGCAAGATTACTCACCCGTAAGCAATAACTACCAGTAAGTAGTAATTACCTACCGGAAAGTCTTACTCTAGCATAGATGAAGCCATGTCTCTGTAGCAACTCTGCTGGTAAAGCGCAATCCCAAGTCAAAGTAACAGCTTCTGTGAAGTGCCCCCAAATCTACCTGTCTGACATCAGCCAATGTAAGACCATCTTGGCAGAGCTGCTGCAGACATGGGGGTTCTGAGGCCACCCCACCTTGTCGCTGCCAGTGACAGTCGTGTCTGTCCCGTGAGCTGAGCCCGGCTGTGCTGGCAGCTCCCCATCCTCCCCCTCTGCCGCCCTCTCCCCCAGATAACTTTATCCTCATAACACAGATACTCAGCGCTCCGGTCTGGATTTCATTTCTTCTTCTTCAGCTCCGTGTGATCTCGCGCGCATTCCTAACGCGTTACCAGCAGCCCACGGCTCTGAAAGTGCCGGATCAGCTTTCAGTGGCAAAAGCTCGGAGGGGAAACAGGCCAGTTCCTCCATGCAAACAGCTGGGCAGTTGTGGATGGAATTAATTGCTGATATACATTGGCTGTGTTTTTCTTCTCTTGTCATTTCCTTTGCAGCTGTGAAAGGCAAGTTTTTTAGGCTTTGAAAACATTGCAGACCTTCTCAGTGGTAATGATGTAAAAGCACTGAAATATATATGCAGATTAGGCTTCGCATACAAAATACAAACCTCTCCTAAGCTGTAACAACCAGCACTGTTGACGTCAATACTCAAATTCCAAGTGCACCTTTCAAAAGTAGTTCTTGACTTCGGATTTCTAGCTTGGAAAAAATAAACCTTTTTGTGGAGATATGTATTTCTGAATGCAATAGTCACTGTTTCCTGAAAATAGGAGTCTGAAGTTGAGTGTTGAAAGCAAGCTGTTAAGAAAATGTTTGTCTTCCATCTGTAGCCTTGGAGCTATTATATAAAATGGACTGAGGCTGCTTTAGCCAAATGTGAAACAGTCAAGTTGCTGAAAGTCATGTTCCAGGCCAGCAGTTATAGGAAATTTATCACGGAATTGGAAAATACATATGTTATCAACAGGGCTGAATGTTTGCCTCGAGGCTTCACCCAGCCCATAACAATGCAAAAACAAACCACCCATCACAAATCAAAAACTGCTGTCAAAAGTAGATTCTGAGCACTAATGCTGTTAGAAGCTGCAGCTTGCTGGTTTTAGTTGTAATATCAGTGGAAAAATGTGTGGTACCTATTGTTGAAAATAACATTTTGTGAGTTTCCACTCTGTAAGCCCCACAGATATTTTCCCCCTTGTTTATTAAACTGTTTTAAATGCACTTTTGTTTTATGGACTTGTTAGGCCTCCCCTACCAGCAGGCTTGTGCTGCCATGCAGTTTACTCAAGGGAAGATCTATAAGCTCTTCTGCCAAAATAAGTACAACTCCCCTAGGTATTTTACTAGTATACAGTATTTGCATGATGTATATTTATAAATAGTCTCATACATAGAATGATTGTTTTAAACAAATGCTAGGAAAAGGTTTTGTTGTTTTAAGACCTGATCTTAATAACTAAATAAATGAAGTTGTACAAATATGCTGAAAATGTCCCCACCAGCTTGTGTTGTGCAATGCCTTGTACCACAAGAAGAGTATTTCAAAGGTCCCACTGAAACCAGGGCCATTATTTGTGGTAAATACTGTGCAGGGTGAGGAAGGGTTGACAGACCAAAATCTTAATAAATAAATAAAAATTGCATAACTCTAGAAAGGAGCCAGCGTTTCAGTCATAGCACCCACATCAGCCAAACTCTTGCAGAGACTGCTGCAGAGATCTGTGGGACTGTATTTGCAGCAAATATAAAGAAGTGCATCCTGATTTTTCAGCCTTCCATGCAAGGGATTTCCTCTGCGACCTTGCATCTGTCCCAGCTAATTGCACGAAAGGGGACACCAAACCAAGTCTGGCTCACGTGGTATGCAGGAAGTTCAGCTGTAGTAATTCAATTGTAAATCTGAGCCAGAGAGTCAGTATATTTGAATCATGACTGTTACTTCAAAGAATGAAGGCTGCCCCTTTGAAAAGCTTCTAGTTTTTTTATAGCTATATAAAAGTTAACTATTACATAAGTCGTATGTTATACGTATAGATATATGTCTGTATATAAATGTTCATATTTTATTATAAATATACATGTACCGTAGGCACCCTGTCCCATATCTCTCATACTAAGTACTTTTTTGGCAGGTAACAAGCAGAAGTTATGGAAACAATTAAAATTCCTGTGCAACACTGGATTACTTATTTGTTTGGAAGAGTGGGTGGTGTTATAGGGAGGGGGGAAAAGGCAGATCTGTTCTTCAAACCCAAAATGTAAAAGCATTCTGGAGTGGTTTGGCCAGAAGGTCTTTTTGTCTATTTGTGTTTTGACATAAAGGTCTGAGTATCAGGAATACAGTTCTGGACTTTGTACTCTGGTGTATCTTATTAGTAAATATTTAAGAAATTATAGAACTGCGGTTGTTTTTATGGCCAGTAACCAACTGTGTTCTTTTCAAATCACCAAACAGTGTATGAGAACAGTGCTCTTAACTGCCCTGCATTGCAAGAGGTTGTTAAAGTTTAGAAACTGGTTGTTCTCTGCCCTGCCTTCACTTTAATCCAGTCCCTGTCTGACTGAGTTTGTGTGGCAAAAAACCCAACCAGTTTTAAGGAGCTTATATATAGAAGCAGGGCAATTTAATTTCATCCAACAGTGAATATCCTGATCCAGAGTCTGCTCTGAATTTTCCTATAGGTTACGTGACAGGTTGGTGGCATGATTTGCTTTGCAAACCTGCAAATGAGTTCATGTTTGTGAATCTTCCAGCTGTGGTTTCTTTCTCCACCCTTTTCTCATGAATAAACTTGAAAAATATTTAGGACAAGATTTCTCTGGACTCACCACATCTGATGATATCTTTTTCAACTGTGGTCTTTGTATATGTGTACTTCTAAAACAATTGGGAGGTGTGGTGCAATGTGCTTCCTTGAAGGGAGGAAAGATTGCTAATCTGTTAGTAAAGATTACTAATTTTGTGAGAAGAGTCAACCACACAAAATGCTGAAACTAGCACTGCAGCTGGGAGGAGCCTGTGGCTTTGGTTCTTAACTCTCTTTGGGTTCTGCCAGTGACTTGGAGCAGAGAAGTGTTTGGTCAGTTCACCAAAAAGACTTTAGTCTTCTTGACAGTTACGTATATCAAGATAGTAATAAGTTCAGTGTCTTAATCAACCACCTGACTTGCTACATGAAGAAATTGTATGCAATTAATAAATATTTCAGATTGTTCTGTACGTGACTTAAAAACCATAGTTGACTAATGAAATATAGGATCTGGCAGTACTAAAGCTCGAGACATCGTTGAGTGAACTTTGTGTAAGAGTGGGTTCATTCAATAAAAAATAAAAGGAGCATTTAAAGAGCCTTTTATTCCTGTCATAAAGATGCTTTGTGCTATTGCAGTTGTGTATTTGAGAGAATGGTTGGGGATGGATGCTGCAGAAAGTTGTCTTGTATTTGAGTGTCTTCTATTTGAGACCGATGTGATTTTTATCTTCAGTGTCATGACGTGACTGGTGAGTTACAATTTCTGTGTTTGAATGAAGTTTTCCGGTGTACTTAGTGTCTGTGTATCCATAAATCAGTTACTCCTTCAACATTGGTTGTTCTGCATATTATGGGGTGGTTTGGGTTGGGATTTTTTATTTTGTTTTGGGGGGGGGTGTGTTTTCGTTTTTTTGGGTTTTTTTGTTTTTTTAAGGAAATGTGATCTGATTTTGCTTAAGTCGAGAACACCAGCCTCATTAGGACTGAGCTCAGTTTTGAGGGTGTGTTGGCAGCTAAATTGAGCACAACCACATGGGGCACTGGGCTGATTCTGCTGTGGTGCAGTACCGTGGTTTGCTGTACTGACCTTTGAGGTTTTAATTTTAAGTCTGTGAAACAAAATAAATCAAATATGTTTGGTTTTGTTTTGTGGTTCAGTTTGGCTTTAGGTTGTTTTGGGGTTTGTTTTTTTATTATTTTTTTTTTTAATGTTGGTGTTGTTTTGTTTGGGTTTTTTTTTTTAAAGCTGAGTACAAATAGGTAGGTAGTCTTGATTTAGTTTGTAAGATACATTTTTACAGGTGACTTTAAAAGGCAACTCATCACTGGTCACACAGTTACAGCAGTTGTTGCACTGTACTTCTTCATCCCTGCTTATTATATCAAAGTAGTTCAGCTTCTGTGAGTATGTGTGCTAATGGATTTTTATCCTGTGTGTGATTAGTAGCAGACTAGATATTCTCCTGTATAAGTTGTTGCAGTGTGATAGATAATGGAGAAGGTTGTTCTCATTTAAAACTATAGCAAAGTGCATGAGGCAGCTTTCATTAATGTATACTGTAATAGCAGTGAATGTCTTGGATTACATCAGAGAGATTATTATGATAAACACATGAACAACAATTTTTAAATTGCCTGTGAAATTTAATTTTCTAATATCCAAAACCCACTCCACATCACCCACAAAAAAGAAAAAAAAGAGGACCCAAGTATTTTAAAATACATAAATTTATAAACTTGACCTGGGGAGAAAAGATGAGGGGGAAAAAAGCTGCTAACTTTCAGTAGGTTAATCATACTTTCAACATCTGGAATTAAGGTTTTTCTTAAACACAGTTTTGAGATATGCAGTATTAATCCCAGAGCTTTGTGAGGGCGTGCAGAGCTTAGCCTGGGAGGCAGATACTCAGTTCTGGCATTAGTTTTTTGCATTGTTTCCACATTCTGGCACTCCACTTCATTTCCTCGCCTCACTGAGCACTGAAAGGGACATAAATTGACATAACTAGAATTTTGTGACTGGGGCAAGGGAAGCAGCCTGAAAGATAAACTTTAACCTGTCATCCTGTCAACAAATTTGCATTGTTACAGAAGTAAGAATTTATATACCGTGGAGTCAAGAATAGTATGTAGGGACAATGCATTAAGATAAAGAAAGTGCATATCTGAAGTTACGTGTTTTTCAGTCTAAAAATAGGATCCAAACATCCCACTATCTGATTTTCTTTCCCATAAAAAAAAGGTTCAAGTACTTTTGCTGTCCTAAAGCAAGGAATTCGAAACTATGACAGAAGTTGAACAACTTAATGGGAAGGTAATGCCAGAATTTGTCCTGTCACAGTAGTTTTGGGACTGCTAAGTTCTCTTAGCAGTCTGTACCATGTCTTCAGCATGCCACAGTTCAGTTATGCAACCTTGGGAAACTTCTCTCCCGCTGAATGCTCCCTTCCTTTGTTAAGGCTAATGGGAGTCATGTGTTCATATCAGTGGGAAAGCAAACCCTTACAAATCTTTCTGGTAGGAAACAGAGCTCATGTTCATTATTGCTGTGTTCTGGGCAGTTGGGTGTCTCATTAGCGGGACGTTAATGATGTTCACTGAACTTCATTTTTGGACAGGAGGATGTGGTAAAAAATATAAGACAAGTGACTTCTCAATTTTATAATTTCCTGTATTGCTGGATTAACTTTTGCCTGTTGTGTCCTTTCTCCGATCCTGTACTTAAACGTTGTTACCTGTAACCTGGTGGATGTGATGCTGGAGGTGCTTCAGCCCCACTGTTGGGTCTCTCTGCCCTGAGCCCATGCTGTGGCTCTCATCTCCTTGGAAATTTACTGTGGCTCAGTAGCAGCCATTGCATTTTTCAGTCCTTCTGCAATTTAAGGCAGGGAGCGGATTGTAAACACCCATCAGGTAGGAGCCGGATTTTAGCCATGGTGTTGTCAGTGTGATATCTTCATGGCAATAGCCACATGTGGAGGGAGCAACACAGATCCACAAGAAGGGCTTGTGAGCAGTGACACTGAGAGCCAGGGCACTGCTTCCCTGAGCAGGTGTTCCTGCAAAAACCACCTGCTAACAAAAACAAACCCACCATCTCCCCATTGAGTTGCAGGACAGGCTGGCTCTGCCATGAGGCTGAGCGCTTGGCCGACGGTGGGAATTGGCTTGCCCTTGGAAAAGGCTGCCTTTCGTTTTATCTCGCCGAGGCCACTGCAGAACAATAGGTTATTAGAAATTGGAACAACGCGGGCTTTGAGTGACCCCCGTTCGTGTGTTGGGCAGGCGAGGCTAAAAGAAGAGATTGGCTGCCCTCAGAGGTAATTTGGTGCGTGGGAGCCTGGGCTGGTGGTGGGTGTGAGGTGGGGGTGGCCATGAGGGAGCATGGAGGGCTTCCCCTCAGGGCTGCCCCCAGGAAAGGGAAAGAGGTAAACATAGAAACAGAGAGCTGGCAAAGCTGGAAGTGTTTGGTTTAGTTGTTCTTTCTGGTACAAAATCAGTTTTTCTTCATTCTTCAGCTTTTATGACAAAACTTAAATTGCTGAGTTTTTTCACTGTGACTCTGAGGGTCTGGACATGGCTGAATTGCAGGTGAAGTGTCTGGGCACAAGCAGAAAGGTGCTGGCCTCCCCAGTTCTCCACAGAATGGCACAGGCAGGCTGCCACATCCCATGCACAGTCCACAGACCTGATTCGATCTTGAATGCAGCTTTTGGAGATGTTGTCCTTCCTGAAACTATGCACATCTGTAAGTAATTAGTTGAATTTTGCCATTGATATATCAGAAATTAGTCAAAATCACAGAATATTTTGAGTTGGAAGGGACCCACAAAGACCATCGGGCCTTCCACAGGACGCCTCAGGAATCACACCATGTTGTGTTGTCCAAACGCTGCTTGAACTCTGGTAGGCTTGGTACTGTGACCACTTCCCTGGGGAACCTGTTCCAGTCCCCAGTCACCCTCTGCGTGAAGAACCTTTTTCTAATATCTAACTGGCTGCACTAAGAATTTGTTTTATGAACAAGGTTCATTCCAGCTATGTGACGTTAGTCTTAAAGGTGCATTTTTATTAGAAGAATTCATATTTCAATGCTGGCAAAATATGTAGACCTGCAGAGTGGACATGCATTTTGAGAAAATTCAGAAGGGGCACAACATTCAGATGTTTGCCAGTAGCTCCTGCTTTGTAAAACAGAAAAGAGTTTCTTAGTCCCTTGGCTTTCACTTGCACACATACCCTTAACAACAAAAAAAGAAACCAGCCTTCTTGATGACACATCAGTCTGTCTTGGCTAGAGGTTTCCTGCCTCCCCTGCTGAAGGAGAAGCCCATCCAGTGGGTTACTTGTGGGTCAATTGATCTTTCTATGATAAGAAATAATAAGGTGATGAAAGTGGCTCTATCTTCTGGGCTGGTGTACCTGTCACATACTGAGATTTTATGTACATTTTTTTAAATGTGTTTTTCTCTAAACATGTAATAAGAATTGTGGCATCCTCTTCCTGCGTAGTTATCTACTCAATATGCAAATGTATTCCCCAGTGTCCTGACTGGAAGCCTGTTGGAAGCCTCCCAGTCAATCCTCACTATGCAGTTCCTGGGTTACATCTGAGAGTCCAGAACCAGAAACTTTGCCATCAGTTTCACGGGGGCAAAACGGGCTGTCCGTGAGGGAAGAAGTATTTAACAGTTGTGATGTGCACAATTTATTTTCTTTTTTTAATTTTTTTGTTCATGTCAGTTGAGTAAAAACAAGCGATGGCAGCAGCTGTGCCATGTGAGCGAGTGTGTCATGAGCCTGCTGGGCAAGGCATAGTGAAGGGCATTATTCTGCTGGGAGGTTGGCACTGGCCATGGCCCTCCAGAGTTGCCACAAAGGATTTTCTGTTCGACATCTAAGGCAACAGGCACATTCATATGTTTGCAGAGAGTTTCCATGGAAACCATGTAAACTGTGATGCTAGCAGACAGAGCCAAAGGTTATACTATTGTAGAGGCCCTTTTGTATTCTCTTTAAGTGTTTCAGAGCAGCTATATTTCTTAACTGATAATTTGAGCCTATGAAACAATTTGTTGAGATTTTTCATGTAGTTTTTCTTTTTCCGCTTCTTTCCCCGCCCCTTGTCTAAGCTTTCATCATGGTTGTACTGAGGAGGTCATGAACTGCAAGAATAACAATGAAAATGTTGGTTTCATCTTCTTTTTTTTTTACATGGGATACCTTGAATATCATTATGTGAATTGATTTATCTTTCTCTTAGTGGTAATGATGCAATTGGAAATGGAGGAACAGGGCATTAAAAAAAATTCAACCTATTCTGCCCCTACTTGTGCAATTCTCAATTTTGTTGAGTGCTTTTATGGTTTAGATAGAACTAACTCAGGTCATTACTCACTGGTACTTGTGGAATTTTGAATGCTTGTCTCCTCTCAGAAGTATGAACCTAAGCTATTTATAGATAATGGCTAGCCTTTAGTATGCTTTGGGAGTTCATGTTGGTTTGAAATTTAAATTTCCAAACATACCTATTGCTTTGTTCATTTTTCAGGAAGTACTCCCATCATGGGTACAAATGCTACTTATTCAAAAGAAAGAAGTATTGTCTCTTCTGTAGAATTATCTGAGTTCCCATTTGACTGTACGTATTTGCAGAATTGTGTTTGTTCACAAGTTCAGCTTAATTATCATGAGAGGTTATTTTAAATGACTGAACTCATGTCTGGGCTCATGCTGCAGGTCAGAGAGAGGTCAGCTACCTGCTTGTTGTTCACCTGCTGCTCTGTGAAAATAAGATTTTACCTAATCACACTGTGCATATGTTCATTCCTGCCACTTAACTTTTGAACCTGGTGGTTACTTTAAGCCAAACTTGGTACAGAGGTAAAAACATAATTCATCTCTGCATTACCAAAGTTGATATCTGGTTAGAAGAGGAATATGTAGGATTTTGATGCTGAGGTTGAACAGAGGTACACGTTGCTCATTCCATCTGATCACAGGGCAATGACTAAAGAAAAAGTTTAGGCCAAGTGTACCTAATTCATTGAACTTGTGGTCAAGTTTGCAGACTCAAGACAATTTAAATTCTCAGTTTTAAAGAATAAAACATGCTTTTCTGCACAAAGTGCAAAACCTCTTAAGTGTATAAGATATTCACATCTAATATAGGCAAGTAACCCAGAGGCTTTAATTGTGTTTCCGAACTTGTGGAAGTGCAGCACTTAGTAATTATCTTTTGTGAATATCCCCCACAAGGATGAAACAGCCAACTTGGAGTACTTAACTGTTGTGGACAATAGTTTCTAATACAGAATGAAAAGGTGGAATGTGCTGTCAGCTCAGGAGGGCTGCTGACTTACTTTTGGACAGCTAGAGCATGCCCGTGACTTGCTGCACCGGGCCAGAAAGGGATGGATTTGTTTGTTTACTTACTTCTCATGTTTTGCTATTTAGATATCAGATGTATAATTATTGGAAGCTTTGTATCCAGTGCCTCAGGAATGTGGCAGTTAAAAATAACTTCAAAAAAGAAACCATCCATTTTAGTCTTCTAGAAACCACTAGTCTTCTAGTCCAGTATCACACGATAACAAAAGACATGTTGAATATGACATGAAAGTGAACACAGGATAGATATAATGAAAACCTTTCTTTAGGTTTCTTATAGCATAATTGAATAATTGCACTCTGTGAGGGATGGGGGTTGTGTGCCAGGTAGGAGTGTTTTTCATTATGAATTCCAATTTTCTGAATTTGAAGCCAGAAGTCTCAAGAAAAAGTCTGTTCATATAGCACAAAACTTTGCATGCTTTTCATCACTTCATCCTGACTGCTTAGCAGTACAAACTCTGATCAGTTTTGAAAATTTATCACAGGAGAGAACACAATACTGATGAGGCAAGCTGAAATCAAAATTCCTTAGCAATTTGCCAGGCAATTAAAAAGAACTAACCAAAAAAACCCATAGCAACCCACAAATGGCATTTGGCATGCTTGTTTCAATGCACACTGGAAGCATCACTCAATAATTAAGATTAAAAAGTAGAAATCCAGCTATCTCCCTACCCAAAATAGTGCAATAAATTAGCAAGTTGAGCAATGCATCTTAAAGGAAAAAAAAAAAAAATCTAAATACTGCCCAACTTTAAAAGCAGCACCCCCTCCAACACTCCCAGAAACCTTTGAGATCAGACTCTTGAGACCAGATTAGTCCTGCAGATTCCTTTTTTCCTCTTTGGATTAAGAAATGAGTTCCAAAAAAAAGATGTGGTTCCTCCTCATCCCCACTGTGGTTAACCCAGAGCTCTGGCTGCCCTGGTTCGGTGTTGTCCTCCACAACATTCCAGCACGTCTCTGAGAGCTGTCATAAATGAGCCTTTGGCAAGCATCTAATCACCTATTATTCAGCACTTTATTAATCAAGTTTTGTGGTATTTTGTGGCATGTTCTCCCATTAATATGGAGATACTTAATGCTTTGAACAGTTTTAGGATTTTACATTTTTTTTTAAAAAAAACTCCACAAAATACTCAACACATAAGTGAAAAAAAAATAACTGAAAGACATAGAAAAGTTGTTACTTACCTTCCCTCCTCAAACAGATGTGATCTGTGTAGCCTCAGGCATTTTTTGGTATCATCAGTAATTTTCATACGATATGAACTGAAGTACCACTTGCCTAGGATGCTTTCCATGAGTTATTCAAATATTCAAAAATAGACATCACCATAGCTCAGAACACAATGTAATTTTTGTAATTGTTAATTGATTTTTAAATTTTGTTGCTTTTAAGTCATAGCATTATAGTTCTGAGGAAGATTTCCCCCACATCTCTTTGCACTCAGGCTGTGAACTCCAGCCCATGGGTAACATGTCTGATACCTGCATTTGATAGAAGTGTAGACAAGTTTAAATGCAAACAAAAAAGTAACATTTTCAGATGCAGTTTACAAGTGAGCTTTGGAAATTCAAATAAAACAACTCCTATGTTTTTAGTTTTATCTGGGAGACAGATTCATCAAATATATCTGTTGGCTTCAGAATATTCTTGGAATTACAAACAAAGAACAGTACAAGTCAAAACTGGAAGAATTGTTTGGGGAAGGACTTGAGGGAGAGTCCTTCCTGCTGCAAGTGTGACTGATTGAAGGCTGTGCGTGCCTTTGGAGTTATAACTGAGGTCTTTGCACATGGGATGCTGAGTCGCTGGTGCTGCAGCTCATTCAAGTCCATGGTTTGAGGAGAGACCATGGGCAAGCCGTATTTTCATTTGTGTGCCAATGCAGTAGTATAAAGTAAGTGTCTTCTGAAGTGGTCTGTGGTGGATGGGGTTTGCTTGTGCTGCCTTGGCTGCCAAGGAGTTCTGTTCTCCTTCTTAGACATGAAAATGCTCATGCTTCATGAACTGCTTAGGACAAAAGAGAGGGTGGGTTTAGTCCCTAGGACAAGTGTTCAGTGTCAGCTGGTTTTTCATTCTAGAAAAAAGCATCACAGATGTTTGCAAGTGCCCAGGATTTTGTGTAGCGTGCCAGGATGCATTCATGGTCTGTGATGCCAGAGTGGCTTGTAGAGTGTCTTTTATTTTATCCAGGTTTTCAGTGCTTTTGAGTAAGGATGGGGAAGGAGAATTGTGGGATAACAGTGGATAATTGCTTGCTTGCACTGAAAAGTAATAGTAACCTAATTATGGAATATTTATATATTCTGCTTTTGACTTTTAAAATACTACTCTTACTACTGTGCCTGATGCTGACTCACCATACCCCTCACTGTGTGTCTTACCAAAGCTTTTGTTAGTAAATCCTCAGCACTTGTTCAGGGATGTGCTGGCTACTGCTCTGGGCATGTCTGCTTCTCTGTTCAGTGCTGTGGTTAAGTCCAAAATAACTCTCTGCTTTCAGATGGGCTCACTTGAAATTCAGTGGAGTAATTTTCCATTCCTGAAAGTGGAGAAGACCTTTGGCTCTCTAAATTCAATTTACTTTTCTAGTACCATGAGCAAGAGGTGGCAGAGACAAGAAGCAGGTCAAATTCAGGCCAAGTCAGCTGAGATTGATGTATCTAATTATATAGGTTAAACATTGAATGCAAATGAAATTTTTTGTATTTACTAGTTAATTAATTGGTTGGGGGGGGTTAATTATTTTCAAGCAAGTTGAGGGCAATATGAGCCATGTGTCTATCCACAGAAAAAGTGTTTCTGCACCACCATAAATCCTAGGGATTTCCCTGTGAAGGATAATTAAAGCAACATGCTTTGAACACGGCTAATAAAGTAGCTGCCTTTTGAACTTTTGATGAGGGCAGCCAGGCCCATGTGGCCCTTCTCTGCTCCACACTTTCCCCTGCCCTTCTCGCCCAGATTATTTTTAACCCTGATCCCTTTGTGTAACCAGTGTAGACTCAAGTTTTGTGGAATGGTGTGCTAGCACAGCTAGGGAACAGCCTTTTAAGAGGTGTGGCACTGAAATACATGAGTTGGGAGTGACAGGATCACCTTCAGCCCCCCCGGAAAACGTCAAAAACTGTAGAATAAGGTGTGCTTAAATTAGTCTTCTAAAGGTAAAAATTTTTTAGATATTAGGGGTGCCACTATAACCTAAATCAAATTCTGCATGTTTGTTAACTTTTTTCATGTTAAGTTTTAGCATTTATGAACATTTATTTTTGTAAATGGACGAAGGAGGGGAAAAGTTTTCCTGTGCGTTGAGGCAAAACTAAGTCTGATATTGGAGAAAAAAAAGCAAGATCCTTTGGAGTCTTGAATGAGGTGACAGAAGATACTTTCCAGATTAATTAGGGAATAGTGATTTACAGTTTTTTGTCTCTTATGCCATCCTATGCCTGATAGAAACTTTAAACTCCTATGAACAGAGCTTTCCTTCTGCACCTCAATTTGCTTTTTTGAGCATTTACTAGAGTAAAGGTGTAGCTTTTTTCTCAAGGTGCCTAGTTTTTTTTATATGCTTTTCATGGCAAATCAATGGTAATGTGCCTCCTGCACAGTCAGGCCTGGGCTTGGCTCACACTTTTATCAATTCCTAAAATTACTATTTTTAAATTGCAGTTAAAAACTTTGTTACAATTATAACATTTCCACCAAGCCTCTCCTTCATATTTGAAATCAATATATGCAATTGTGTTGTTTTACCTGAAATATTCAGAATTTTTTACTATAGCTATTCATAAATCAGGTTTTTTGAATGCTGTTGTTTTCTGTTTAATGTGAGAATGCCATGTAAGTCAGAAAAATGTTAAATTCCCTTTTTGGAAGGCTAGGCAATTTATTTTGACATGGGCAAGCTCATATTGATGTATTAATATGACTTGTGTTATTACTCTTTATTTAAAATTTATGTCAGTGTGATTCAGAGGTCCCAAGATGAACTGGAGGGAAGAGGGAATTGTGCAGGGTGTGGTGCATAATATAAATAAAGATACAATTTGTCCTGAAGACTTTATGATCGAAGACCTGGCAAAATTTCATATTTTCTCCAAGTCTCCAGTTACAGATGTCCTGTTGAGATTAGCTGTTGGCCAGGTTTCCCATTGCTCATGAGTTATGGAGGGTGTTGAGCTGCAATTCTGTATGGTCAGTGTGTGGTGGTCTTAAATGGGGTCTGCACTGATCTGGTGGTGGTGGTAAAGGTCAGGATTTGATGTGAAGAGAGAGGAACTCCAGGGCTTTGGGCTATATAAAGGTCTGGCTGCATGTTGCCATACACGAGATCGGTTGTTCATGTAAATATTTGTACAATCCAGCAGTTGCCCTGTGTCGATCATCTGGATTGCCCACCATCGCAGCCTCTGACCCTCCAGCAAAACCCAGGAGGCAGCTGCTTTGACCATGACATTTCTCAGGATAATCAAGCTGCCATAAATCACAAAGGCTTTTCATGTGCCCTGGGATCAATAAGAGTTTTCCCTGCTCCTTAATGTCACATATTCAACCAGTGACTGAGGGGGGCTCTTGCAGGTAGCCCTTGTTACTCCAAATGGCGCTTACCATGTTCGTACAGAGCAGTGGGATTTTTAAAAAAATATTTACATAACAAACTTGATTCTTCTACTCCATAACTGTGTAGATCTGCACTAAGAGTGGAATTGTTTCCCCTGCATCTGTGCAGTTCAGGGGCAACCCAAGAAGAAAGTCAGCAGAGGAAGTTGGAGGCTTTGCAAGAGAAGCAGTGTGTTGCAAAATATGAAAGGTTTTGACTGCAATCGGCTTTTACAGTTACATGTTTTTTCTCACAGGGAAGCTCTTAGTTTGTACTGTGGAGGAGCCCAGGTTTCAACTTCTTCAAAGGTTTAGGGAGATTTTTCAGCCATTGTCTCTGTGTGCAGGTTACGTTTACGTACTTTCACAGCTTAATACGGATAAGTGCCACCAGTACATAATCTTTTAATTTAGCTCTCTGTTGTCTACTGACTCGTGAAATATTTTTAGGTGACTTAAGCGCAAGTGATTATGTAGATAAGCAGAGGTAAGTCTTTAAAAATAAAAAAGTGCTTTTTATTGTCTTAAACTTGCAATATTTTGGAAAATGCTACCTTACTTTTTATTTATCAAGATTCCAGTTATCTCTGAATCTAGATGAATTCAAAATACTGTCCTCCCTTTTTTTTTCCCCTCTCATTTGTAATCTGCTGTGTCCCCTTGTAGCATGAATAGGCATAGGGTCGTGAGAACCAAAAGTTGAAGCTACTTTGGTACTGCATTTCATCAGAATTCTTAAAACCAAAAGCAAGAAGCAGTTATTCTTTATGAAAACTGATATGTGTCTTACGTCTTCATTTCTGTTTTTTTATTGAAATTGAAATATGCATTAGGAATTAAGCTCACTGATGTTATTTTGAGGGGTTCCATGACTTGAGTAAGGTCAAACACAAAAAAATCTTATTTTTGCTCTGTAAGTATAGTTTACTTGTATCCCATATTTATGCTAGCTCTGCACTGTTTAGTGTTAGGAATAGATAAATACAGGAAATTAATTCCCAGTAAGTGCTGAAATGACTGATGGATTCTTTGAAATACATAAATATTTGCTTGTAGTATTTATTGGTTTTGTATCCAAGCATTCAAACGGGTTTGACATGGGTGGGTAGATGATGTTCTCTGTAAAAGAAGGGTAACAAAGCAGGGGATCAGCAAGAGCTGAAGTGCACTGCCAGTCTGGGAGAGCCCACCAGTGCTGACCCTTGGGCCAGCTCTGAAATGGGCTGTGCTGATGGGAGCAGCTTGGGAGGGCCTGGACCTTTCTGTGGTCCTGTAGTGATTACATTTGGATGTATAGATTATTCCTTAAAATGTCTAAGCGTCAAGGTGGCACTGGGAAAGAACCAGTGCTTGTATCTTCAGCTGGCTTTGCCAAAAGAAACCACTTTCAGAGACTTAGTTGAGTTCTTGCAGATGGGGCACCCCTGCTGCCTGAGCTGGTTGAGGGTGGGCCAGAGCAGTGGCACTGCCATGCTGGCTGGCTCCTCTGCCACAGGTCTTCTGCATTCTAGTCCTCCTCCTTTGGGGAAGTCCTAAAAGCTGTGAGGGAATGCAGCTTCAGAATGCTTGCAACTTGAAAATCTGCAGCAATTTATGTTGCTCTGACCCTGATCAAGTCCTCTGGAGCAGTGGAGGTGGGAGGGGGTTTTCTGCAAATGGCAGATGAGTTTTTACCCTGGAGCAAAGTCATAGTGAAATGAAAATTGTTAGAGGCAGGGAAATAACTTCATTTCCATTGTTGTCATTCAGTGCATCTGTGCTTTGTGTGAGAGCAGCTTTTTGCATATATCATAGGGAGAGGTTTTCTTTTCCCTGGCAGCTCCTGTATGTGTCCTTAGCTTTCTGCTACAGTGAGAACACTTTTCTCAAACAGCAGTCTTGCCTTTGGATAGAAGTAGATTATTTAAGCTCAATGTTCAGATATTTTTTGATTGATCTCATATCCTGTGCATGAAATTTTAATTTAATGCTGCTATATGAAAATAGCTTAAACCAGGAGAAATTTGAAGTCTCATCATAAACCTCATTTTTTTACTGTGCTTTTTCATGAACTTCAGTATAACATTGAAGATGAGAGAAAAACAGAGGAAAAGTGAGTGTGAGGTAGGACTGACACGCTTTTCAAGTCTAGTGAGTACAGAAACTATTTTACAGTTTAATAATGTAATGTATTAGCTGTTCTGGTGGGTTTATTCAATTGAAGGTGACGATTTTTTATAATTGCCTTAGAAACAGTCTCTGTCCACACTGCTTCATAGGACCAGTCAACCTGTGTACCCAAGCAGAGGTGACAAATAAATATCAGCGCTCTACAGTGCTGCTTAATGTTGTTTCAAAGTACAGGTGTAAGCTGACATGTGTAAATAAAACTTACACATGAGCAAAATATAGCTCAGATTTCAAACTGCTTCTGATAGATTTCATGAACCAGGTAGTTATTAAAATTAACAAATAAATAAAAGGAGGAAATAAAAACTATGAAAAAGAAAGATTTCTTTTAAAGGAACAAGTTTAGGGAAAGGGAAAAAACGAATCAATGTGATATTTGTGGGTGACTGATGTCCTTCTCTTATAGTGAGGTGACACAATCTATTGTCTCTTTAAAATTACAAAGGAATAGTTCTTGCTTGTATCTGGTGTGTAACTGGTATAACTGGTGTAGCAAACTGTGTCCAGCAATAAAGAGGATTTATAGTGAACACTCAGCATGTGACATGAATCCCCCTTTGCTGCTGTGACATTTCAGTGCTTGCTCATGGTTCAGCCACCCCTTTCGCTGTGATGCAGGAGTCACCTGTATGAATTGTTTCACCAACAAGCTCTGCATCTCCCACTGCTGCTTCTCAGTTTGCTTGTGACTGGGTTTGTTCTGACTTGAGTGTTTTGTGTACAGAACAGTATAACCTCAAAATGTTCTTACTGTCTGCACAACCTTAACAATTTGCTTGTAAAACAGGAAGAAAGCATTTTATGGAGCGTAGCAAGGAAGCCTTTATACTGCTGGCTGCTCAGGTGTCACACAATACAGTGATGGAAACAGCCTTCCTTTGGCACAGGAGGTTTGATAGTGGGCAGGATGGACCTTGGGTCTGGATTGTAGAGGTTGTGCTTTTGAGAGCAGTTTTGTCTTTCATCATACTGTCACTCAGAAAAGGGTAACTGGATAGTTCACTCATCAAGGGTTCTCTCCATCGTGAGAAACTAACGCAGCAGTGAAGGAATACCAAAATGTGAATGACTGAAGTAGTTTGGGTCTATAGGGTTAAGTATTCAAGTTCATTTATGAGACTCAACACATGCAAATAGCATATATGGCCATGTGGTAGAGCATATTGGATGCATCACACCATCATTCTAGGCTTGCAAGGTTTTTCCCCCACTGCTTGTGCTGCAAAATGTTGGCAGGCTAGCCTGCAAATGTGGAGGTGCAGACTGCACCTGCTACAGTCTGGGTGCATTATAAGGAGGCTTCTGTAAGGGGAGGATATGTCACATCTTCAGTTAAAGGTAGAGGTGTAGCCCTCATATTCTGGGTGATTGTCAGCAACCCACTTAGTTCTCACTTTTTGACAATGAAGAGTATCTGGCTCAGTTCCAGTTTACACTGAGTAAAGCATGAGTTGCACAGCTTGAATATTTGTGTTGACTTTAACACTGCACTATAGAATTGGGCAAAAATAATGCTTTAGATTTAGCACAGGATTCAAATACAATCAAGGTGTTATTTCTCAGGAAAAATACATCTTACTGCTGTATAGTCTTTTTAATGTGGTGTCCGAAAAGAGATGAATAAAATTATTACTTTGCTCTGGAACAAATCAGAAAGACTTTATTTAAGTATGTGATGCTGGATTAGAATATTTGATTAGTAACCAGTTTGGGCTGTGGTATGACAAATTGTTTATGGCTGCATTGCTGCTGGAATAAGCAGTATTAGACACCCTTGTATCATTGTTATCTTTGTTTCAGAACAAACATTTGTGTAGATATGCAGTTAACTGGCAGGGGAATTGATACAGCTGAAAAATAAATCCATTTAGAAGCAAAAAAAAATTTAAATAAACCCAGATCAAACCAAACAAACAAGAAAAACAAACAACAACAGCCAAACCCCCTGAAACTCAGCCATACACTAGTTTTTCCTGCCCATTCCAACATCTGACCTTGCAAGCATTTGCTGGCATGAATCTGATGATATGATAAAGTGAGAAAGATTGAATGGCTGGGAAAGTTGGGAGAAGGTGTGACTACTTTTTTAATGTGAATACTATATTGTGTCAGTATAAAGGTGTAGTTTGACTTAAGTGCCAGTGTAGAGAATCACAGTGTATTAAAAAGAAAAACAGGAAATCTGTTAACTCCCTGTCAGGTGTTTGTGGTATTTGATGTCCTGATCAGGAGACTTTAAAAATTAATTTAATTTTGAGATGTTTATCCAAATTACCTTTTTTGCCCTAGAAGAGATTCAATTCTATGCCATTACTAAAATTTATGGGAGGGAGGATGAACAGTTGACTTTCTAATGCTAGAAAATAGCATTGATGATGCTGTTCTCAGTCCATGTTCCCCTACATATTTCCCTGTCCCCCTTAAGCATTCCCTCATATTCCTTAAGTGTGTGTGTTTCTGCCAGCTTACTTACGCAGCTGGCGGTGTTTGCTAAAGCCAAGCCTTTGATTCAACTGGAACCTGCCTGTTTCATAGCGAGGCTGGAACTGAGATCAAGAGACACCCAGTTTGCTTCCAACAAGTCTCCTGGCAGACAAGATACTGGAGGAGGGAGGGGAAGAAAGACCAGACTGTTCCTTAAAAACAAGCCGGAGAGAAATAGCAAGAGCAGAATAGCACAACGTGCTCCTTAAAAAGGAGCTGCTCACGTGCAGTGTAGTCTCACTCAAGTGCTCAGACCTGAAATCAGCCGCTCTGGTTAATGATGCGGCGCACACGCTGCAGGTTTGCAGGGCTGGAAACTCTCAATAAGATGGATTGTACTGCATAGAGAAAATGGAGATGTCTGAAACCAGCCATAAAAAATCAGCATAAAAGGTAGGTTAATGTTCCGTTGCTAGGTGATGTAATGATTGTATCCCTTTTCTGTTACTGTCTTACGGTGATGTTTATTTTTTTTATACATTCAGTACATTATGAAGGATATAAATATATCAAGGCAGTGCTTTCCAGGGGGTTCTTTGACAAGATAAATTTTCCTTGCATTTGGTCTCTTGCAATTTTTTTTTTTTCTTTAGTACTCCTTATTTCTCTGACCTCATTATTATTTTCTAGCTGGTTTTGTCATTTGACATTGAAAATAGTTATTGCAGCAAAAGCATCACAGCATGTTACTTAGACTTTACAAAGTGTCAGATGGGGATGCTCAGGATGTAATGTTGCAACCTAGAATCAACAGTTCCAAGTTCCTGGAATAAATGGGAAGCTTTTGTTAAATAAAACTTAGTCCTAAGTAGAGAGATACACACCTTCCTGACTGGGGGGGTGGAATGTTCTACTTTCTCTGTGTAGCCCAGTTACGAGTATAAAATAGAGAACAGGATATGGAGGCCAAACCCATCAGCTATAAAAGGCATCAAAGCACGGGAGGACACGACCTGCTTTCTTTTGTATCAGAATTCAGTTCAGCATGAACCAGGAGGGCAGAACTGGAAGGGGGAAGCAGAGTTAGATTAACAAGTTATGTTGTAGCAAGAGCTTGTGAGGCCCTTTGTTTCACAGACCCATAAAAGTATTTCAGCGGAGATGAGGATTCTCTGTAACAAAAATTTATCCATACTGATGTGCTCTTCTTGGTTGCTTTTGCCCCCCTCCCGTTGGAGCATTTGGACCACAGGTGGGAAAATTGCTCTTCTGTATGCTTTGAATCTCTTTTTAGCATGTTGGCATGTGCATATTAGGCCAAAATGTGGTCTACAATGTGTGTCTCAGCTGAGCCAGGGTGATGTCTCTCACCAGGACAGAATCAGATCCTAGTTTGTTTGATTTCTCTGTGTGTGTTTGTCCTTTCTGACCAGTGTAAAGTGTCTTATAGCCATAGGGTCTCTCATCTCAGTCTCTGGAACCACTCCGGAGCATGCAGAAGAAACTAGTCTAGTGCTGCTCGGGAAGGTGGGATCTCACTTTCTGTTATTCATAAACACATCATGGGAAGGGATGGAAGCCAAAAGTAGCCTTGCAGCAAAGCTGAGTTTTTCTTCTAGGCAGAAACATCTCAAAAAAGGTTTTTAAAAATGGGAAGGGGGAGAGGATCCTCTATCACAATTCATAGATTTTGACATCTGAGTTTTCTGTAAATGCTTACTTTTATGTCATTGCCAGTTCTGTGATGAGAAGAAGGTACTGATTTTTTTGATCGCCAAAAGCTGATTGCGTTTTTAACAAATGTCCTCTTTCTTAAAAAGAAAAAAAAATTAATATCAGTGGATGATGCAAATAAATAATAAAAGAATGGCTGATTTGTTTGAAAATTTTCCTGGAAACAGTAGGGGTTATATGAGAGTCACCCTGGCCCAACAGAGCGGGCATTGAACCAGACCTAATAAGAACAACTGGACCCAATACCCATATTATGTTCAGTAACGGAGGGGGGTTTGTAGTACAAGGACTTTAATGTTATAATCTTCATGGCTAGAGGTAACAAACCAAGCTGAAAGGAAAGTGGAAAAATTAAAGTCTGAAGCAATTAGAAAAATCTCTTTTGGGGATTTTAGGTACTGCCAGCCACATTTATGTCATTTTTACAGATGAATAGGCTTTTCTGTCACTGTAAGAATTAATTGTAAAGTAATGGACTTGAACTAATTTTGTCCTGTAAACCTATAATAATAACAATAAGCTTGTTTTGAAGTTTAGACATACATGTGGTTGGTCCAGTCAACTGAGTGGATCAACAGCTGAGAAAGTCTGCCACTTGGAGTTATGGAATTCAGGGGCATTTTAGGGAGAAAGAGGGTCAGATAAGACAAGTCCTGAAAAGGAGAAAAAGAGCAGGAGTTACAGCTGGTCACCAGTTCAAGCAAGGTTCTTGCTATCTGCATTTCTAGGCTGCTTTCAGTTACCTGAAGGTGCTGGAAGGTGTCTGTTCTGGCTCAGATGGAGGGTCATAGCCCAGTGCAGATGGAGAAAAGTGTGGACTGACAGGTTTGGACTCAAGCCCTTGATACCTTGTGGCATTTGGCCAGTGAACTCAAAGTCTTATGTTCTCTCTTGGTGCTTTTTTTTTTTTCCTTTTTCTCCTTAAACCTCACCATTTTGGGTGGCAGGGAAGGGGGGAGGTACATACAGCTCAGAGTGGAGACATTTATAAAGTATCTTTTCTAAGCTGAGCAATGATCATATCCCCAGACACTATCCCGAGAGGATTATCCTTCTGCTTCAGTGCTCTCACTTGGGAAAGGCAATAGTTAATTCTTTAGAAAAAAACTTAAGCTGCTTTTATACTTCTACTAGATTTTTCCCAAATCCTTGCTTCCTTGAAGCAAGCCCCTTGTCTTCTCCCCAGCATCCCCAAACTGATCACACATACCAGGCTTCCCAGTGGTCAGTCAGCAAATGCTGAATGAACTCATATTGCACCCGAACAGCAAATGCAGAACTCACCGATGTGTTTCCACAGCCTCTGGAATGAAGCCATTAGAGTTCATGGGGCTTGTCTCCAGGATGTGAATTATACATCCCAGAACATGGTATGTTCATCCAGCATGCCAGGTACCTCTTGGGAGCTATGTGTGTGCAGCTGGATAACTTTGCATCTCGGGTCATGTGTGTGTCTTTCTTTCTCAAAAATAAAACAACAAAAAGAACAACGACAACAAAAAAAAACAAACAAACAAAAAAACCCCCACAAAATATGGCAGAAGGAACAAAATCAATTGCAACCTATAGTAACTGTTGTATTTCATCTTGATCCTAAATTTCCAAGAAAATCATAGCAGTGATTTTTTTGGCTCTTAGCTGATAATGCTTTCCCAGCTCTGTAGGTGGTATCTGTCTTGCTTTCTGTCTGGGGTTTCATACTTGGTTGCAGGACTGTAGTGTCCCGGGATTCCATCCTTGCACTCCCCCCTGCAGTGTGTCAGCAAAGCCGTTTGGGAATCAGTGTGGGAAACTGGCTGAAAATCAATTTGCATCTTCCTGCCAGCCTGGTTCGTGGTGTGGCTGCGCAGCAGAGGGTGCAGCACAAGGGCTGACAGGACTTGCTGCAGGCAGGAGGAGGGCTTGGGCTGCTGGAGCTGGTTTTGACAGGGCTTCCCAGTGTTTCATCTGGAAAATACGTGAGATTGCAGCTGAAGCAGTTCAGATGCTCCACGTTGGTTCACTGTTTGCAGAATACCCCAAAAAGTGTTTGCAGTGACCCGAATGAGGGATGGGTGAACTGTGCCACAGAGCAAGGGCTCTAAACCACTGATACCATAATGCCAAACCACACTATTTAACACTTTGGCTTTTTTTCCTCTGAAGATGTGAGTTATCTACATAGCAAATATATTTTCATGCAAACATTTTTATATTATATATATATTATGGAATGTAGATATTTGCATGTTAAAATGTGTGTTTTCATAATGCACTATCTCTTCCTTCAAATCTTGCTTCTCTTTGTTCCTCAAACCTGAGAAAGCATCCCTCTTCAGTAGCCTTTTGAGGAATGGCTTTCCTGAGTGTGCTTCTGAGTCTGATTCTTTGTATGAAAATTCAGATATCTGCTCCCTTGCTTTTGATCTAGTTCTGTTTGTGTTTAAAAAGGCTTATCAGGTGTTTTAATGAGGCTTTGAGCTTTCTAGGAAGACATGAAAGTTTTTGGGCTGTTTTGTTTTTTTTCTTAAGGTAATGAGCTTCAGTGAGAATCTTGGCATACAATTGCTCGCAAAAGGAGAAAAGCTAAAACTCAGCTGTTTTCTGTAGCCTCAATCTTGTATTACCCAAGGTACAACCTTCTCTGCAGTTGTCTCCAAGTGTCTCCTGAAAGTTCAGGCACCAGCTGGAGCTCTGCAGAAATTTCCTGGTGGTCTTTGAGCAGCCTGATGCCTTGTCTTTAAGCTGGGGTTATGAGATGCTTTGGAAATGCTGTAATTGAGGAATGTCTTCCTTTGAGTTGGGAGATGAGCTCTGAGCAGATATTAAACAGAGGCCTTGTCTTCTGGGTGTGTTTGCTTTAACAGCTCAGGAAGGAGAGCTTCATAAAAACCTTGGGGAGTGATAAGTGCTGTATAAAATGATACAGGAAAGCTTGTCATAAAACAAATAATGGTCATTACAAGTTTCATACTTAATTGTGTGCTGTTGGGGTTTTATTTTAACTTGAATAGAGGTGGTTATGCACTATCAGAGAACTTACTAGTGGTTTTTAAACACTTTCCTAGAATTTTTCCTTAGTTTTCTGATTATGATTGTTATTCCCTTGTTCTCCTTCCGTTTCAGTTGGTGTTCTGCAGAGACGAAAAAGAACATGAGTTGTGTCCAGACTTAGAAGTTATATGCAATTTATTCCTTTGAATTGTTAAGTGTTCTTCCCCTCTTTTGTTATATGTTTCAGGTGAAGCCTGCCCTCTGCACTGCTGAAGCATGAGTACTGATGCCAGTCAGGTGGTGGTCACTACTCCTCCCACGGCCACGATGCCTCACAAGGAGCGGTACTTCGATCGCATCAATGAGAATGACCCAGAGTATATCCGGGAGAGGAACATGTCTCCTGACCTGAGACAGGACTTCAATATGATGGAGCAAAGGAAGAGGGTCACTCAGATACTGCAGAGCCCCGTGAGTGCCATTAAGGGGGAATAAAAAGGAAAGGGTGTTATTTTTGGAGACTTAGAAAAAAGAAATCTGTGTCACAGCTAGAAAGTACCTCTGGACCATCTCCTAAGAAGAGTCACTAAACACATTATCCAGCGTTTTGTTTGCATAGTTTTTTTGTCTGTGAATAAGCAGCCTTTATTTTGTTGTTTTTTCTCTGTGTGCTTTTATATTCTTATGCTTCATTGCTGTATTACAAAAAGATGTGGCTGGCTACAGGGTGCTTAATTAAAACTTAGGGGCAGGGAAGAGAGTGAAGGAGTCACTGGTCAAATAGGAACAAATTAGGGCATTACTTGGTGTTCTGCTTTCTGGGTTTGCATATTAACCTAACATTTGCATCAGGAATGTGTCAATTAACATTTATAATTGGGTTAAGTTTATTTAAAAGCTGGACTATGTGTTCTTTTTATGTCCTTGAGGGTAATCATACCTGTACTTGGCCATAGTAGCTCTCATCTACTGGTTGTGTAAATTCAATACTTGCATAGGCTACATATAATGCTATTACATCTGTGGAGCCACACTCATATCGTTTTAATTTATATTTCAATGCCTGTATTCTTTGCTTTTAACCTGATGAATACACTGGAAAGTAATGCTGTTGTCATGAGTGTTTTAAAACGATAAAGTAAAGTTGTGTGAGGGTGAGTCTGAGAGTGTTGAGTAATGAGGGTAATGGGGACTGAGAAAGGGTTAAGTAGCTTTACAGATACTTTTCAGTTCTTCTGTAAGTTGGGGTGCTGCTTCTGTAACTTTTTTTGAAGCTTTTCCATATGTAATAAGATTGCAAACAGCTGTTAGTAATCACTCTTATAGTGATCCATGAATAACAGGATTGTTTGCTAAAGTGTTGTCCTGGAGTGTCTCTTGGATCTGTGAGTTGCTTTGAGCATAATGTGAACCTGTTGACTAAGGAATTTATTATTTTTCAAGTCAATTTGTGCAAGCTTGGGTTTGCAGACAGGCTCTTTTATAAAGAAAATATTTTAAGGAGGTATTGCATAATGTTTTAATCGTGATAATCTTATGTTAAACACTCACTTGTAAAATGAGATAGGAGTTTACTCCTTCCTATTAAGATATTCACATTATGCATAGCCAGGACTCACACCAAAGACTAAATCTAGCCTAAGAGATAAAAATAAGTTAGATCTTGTTTGGGTTTGTATGTGTGTTGTTTTTTTGGTCCTTTTGATGGCAGTATTGAATCTAATGAGTGTAAAATTTTGGGGCATCTTTTGGCAAGTCTGCCAGATGTAATTAATGTCCCTTTGCCGTGGCCTCTTTGCTGCTTTTTTTTAATAGATGCAGCACCAGCGTGCAGGTTTTAGGAAGGGGCATGAAGAGGGGCTACCCCTGAATTTAGATAACTGTTTTAATAGAAGGTCGAGGGACAGAATGCTGCTGGGCTGCTCTTTGTGTCCTGCTGCAAGAGAAGCTGAGCCCAGCACTTTTTGGAGAGTGACTGTTTGGAGCTGCCAATAAGTTACAAGTTCTTGTTGTGTAAGGGAGCAGTTGTCCAAATAAGCCAGGGGCCTTCTGCCTGCTTGGCTCAGGGAGAAACGGGAATGTGGGAGCTGAGTGTGTGATCAGGCACGAAGAGGAGTTGTCTGAACTGCAATGTCCCCTCAAGGATCTGCTTTTATTCTCCCTTGATACAGAAAATTTAGACGAACCCTGGTGTGATTTCTTGTGGGAGGAAATAAAAGCAGTATCTGTGACCAAATGTCCATCAAGCAAATTGCACAACTGATTTGGGGATGGAAGGTGCATTATTTCTTCCCGGCTTCAGCTGCCACGTGCCATACTGTTCTTGAGATTCAGGACTGAAAACAATTACCTTGATCTGAACTGAAATTCTTCACAAAATGTCCAGAAGGTGTTTTTCCTGTTTCCAGTCTGTGTAACACAGGTTCAGGGTTGACTGACGGGTATTGTGCATAATGATTTAGTTCTAGAGCTGCAGAATTACATTGCATTAGACATTGCTGCTTTTCTGGATTATTCCAGTTGACAAGGAGGATATACTTTGAAGGTGTTTAGAAGGAGAGGAAGAGGGGCTATCAGACAGATTTTAAAGAAGAGCTTGCTCATTGGTCAATCTTCACCCAGTCTTAGATACATACATTCATATCTTCACCAAGTCTTGATATATGGACTCAGATCAGAGAAATAGTTGGTTGACTCATCTTCTGGCAAGAATTAGTAAATATGAGGTTCATGTAGCAAAGATAGTAACTGTCTTAAAAATACACAAGCGTGTATGGACTTGAGGTGAGCTTTCAACACGCACTTTCTCTGAGCAAAGGGGCAAAACTAAAGGGTTAATCACTGTCATATAGCAGGAAGCTTAGATACTGATTTAATCTGTTTTTATTAACTATCTTTTTTCTTTCAAGATGGAAAATCTAAATCCTTTAGCAAGGAAATAAATTAGGGAATATATTTCAGGAACCACAGTATATTTTGTTCTATGCATGTTATTGTGACCAGACATCTTCAAACATCAAACTGCTGCATCTCTCTGATGTGCTCTTTGGTGCACGTAGTAGTGTGCAATCTGACTACTCTTCTCTGATGTGCAATTTCCCTTTCCTAAATGAAATAATTTAAAAGCTACTGAAAATTTATTTCCATTACCTCTGATGTTTGCTAATGTCTTAGAGTCTGTTCATAACAAGCCTTAAACAAATCATAGGAGTTTTATGACCATTGCCTGCAGAGAATGTCCTGACATTATTAGTGAGTTCTCAGATTCTCAGCCTAATACTGCATGTAGCCCATGAGCATCTGACAGCCTGGAGAATCTGATAGCACCCATATGTTTGCTGTTCAGTATCTGTTAAAAAGGTGGAAAGAAATGAATATCAGCTGGCCTTGAGGAGCCCGAAAGCATCCAGAGGTACGGATGGCCAATCTTTAGGATAAAGGTTTATTTCAGTAATGGCATCAGTTTCAGGAGGTTCAGGTAATGTGTTATTTTAAAAGGAAAGGTACTGTATTTCTGCAGTGGACTAATTTTATTGCTTATTGGGTCTGAGATGCTTGCTCTGCAACATATCCAAAATTTGAAAAGATGGAGTGGTTGTTTTGGTTTTCGTGGGGTTATCTTTCAACTTAACTCTGCAATGAAAAACAGTTTTGTCTATATGTTAAATAGTCATATGTTGCTTGTTACACAGAGTAACTGTATCTTTCAGAGAGTAAACATGTATTTGCTGTACTGTCAAACCCCTTATTTCAGTTATGGCATACAAGTCCTTCTGGCCTTCATTTCCTTCCAACATTTCTCTGGTGCCCTCACCATAGCAACTAGAAACTCTTAAAAGACTTTAAAAAAAAAAAAAATAAAAAAGGCAATGGTTACACACAGTTATGGTGTGTGTGAAGACAGTCTGTTCAGCACTGAGGAGCTGAATGAACATAGAGGTGGGGGAAAATCCCCAGAGCAGCCAGGGAAGGTAGTGTGTGTTTCTGCAGCACGCTGCTTCCAATGCAGTGAGACCCTGTGAAACAATTACCTAACCAGCAGGAAAGCTAACTAGGGGCTTCAGCTAAGAGGACAGTGTGTGTAACCTCACAGGAAATTAGCATCATGGCTTAAACTGCACTGAGGAGTACCACACATCCCCTTTATATCTCTGTATTTGAAGGAAAGCTACAGGTCAGGGTGGAAATTAGAGAGGATGCATTCTTATAAATAAGCTGTTATATGAGATGTACTTCATTATTTTTACTGATGTAAGAAGAAATTGAAGTAGTCAAATTTGTCTATGAAGTGATGAGTTGAACAGCTGGTTTATGTAAACATGAAAAATGCTGGGTGATAGGAATTTAAATGCCCAGTTTGTTTTGAATTTACCAGTGAAAATTTTGAGTGGCTTGTTGAGACCCATTGAATGTAGACTTACTATTTTTGCGTATAAAACACAGCTATTTGGAGCTTGTGGGGTTTTTTTTCTGGAGTTGAGCACTGTGTTGGCAGGATGTCATCGTGCTCTGCCTTAATTCTATGTTGGATACAGAGAGTGTCTACCAACCCGTCACAGCTCTGCAGGGTGTTCAGGGTGATTCTGGCTTGATGCTGCCATCACATCAAGGCCCTGGCTTGAGTCTATCCATCCAGATTGCAAAATGAGGGGGGGGTTTATGCTGGGGTTAAAAATGTACTTCTCTCTTGTACTTCTCTTTTTCCTTCTGCCTTGTATATGCACACACCCCCCCTGCCTCCCACACCAGCCGGTCTTGCCCAAAAAGTGTGGAGATAACTATCCATCTTAGCAACTCATCTATTCAGAGGTCTGCCTTAGCATGCAGCGTGCAGGCAGATTTTTCTCCTCAAAAGCAAGCAATCCCACCCACACTTGAATTTTTTTCCAACTATGTTATTTTCAAACTATCAGGACAGAGATGAAGGATGGTTTGATTTATTTTTTTCCCCCCAGCTTTTGCAGTTGTTTCGCTTACTTTATTTGTATCGAGTTAACATCCAGTATTTTTGTAATACCACTCCCTTTTGGGGCAGTTTATTTTCTTAAAAATATCAAAGTCCTTTCAGTTCCTCATATATTTTGGCTTCTACTGCTCTTTTCTCACAAGATCAAAAGGCTTTCAGATCCCTCAGAAGCCTCACCCTTTGGCCACAAAGGGCTCACAACCTTGTACATCACCTGGGGACCTCCTGGCTGGGCAGGCCTCTCACCTTGCAGCTCCTTCCTCTGGCTTTTGTCTTCTCTGACATCTTCCCAATTTCCTGCTGAGGAGTCATGGTTCTCCTCTCATTGCAATATCTTATTTAATTGCATGCTTTTGTCATACAGCCTGTGCAGCATTTTGTTCACCAGGAGACATGAGTTCAACTTGACACATAATTTAAGACATACGAAAAAATATCCCTTAAAGATCCCCTCTGAGCCATGACAACATTTTAAGTGAGAGGGAATTTGTGCTCGGGATAATGTTGTCTTAAATGAAGGCCATGTGAGGACCCAAGAAATTGCACTAACTTCCATTTCTATACCTGCAATGATTGGTGATCAATTCACACCAATGTCCTGCACCACAGGTGTTGTTTTATTTCCCCGATTCCTTACCTTAAAAATGGGTTACCTTTCACTCCTCTCTTATTTCCATATTGCTCCTTTCCATTTAGTTCAAACTGTGGTTTTCAGTAGATACAAACACCAACAGTTTCCAAATATTTTTTTCCCTCTCATATCCATATTTTTAACCTTCCTGCTGGTTGTTCACTTCTTGGGTTTGGGTTCTTGTCATCTTGGGGGATGTCTAAGGATTCTGTTGTTCTTCTGGTGCCATGTTCTTTAGGTTATTGAAATCATTAAACAATCAGATCCGTCCACCTTTGTGTACTGACTCTTCTGAGATTCTTTGTGTAGTTGAAGTTATTAATTGTAAATAGTATTGTGATCTGAATCACTTTCCTAAATAAGTAATAAGGAGATATAAAATGCACTGTAACAAAATCCACTCTTTTGTTTATTAATCTTGGAGATTCTGTCCAATGTAGGCATCATCAGCTTGGTTTTATGAGAGCAGGAAGAGGAGTTTCCACTGCAATACAAGAATAGCAATCAGAGAGCTTACTTAGCTCTATTCATTTTTAAGTCCTTTTTTTTTTCTTTATTATTATTGTTTTGGGCTGTTAAATAATCCTTTGGTTTAGTACACACTCTCAACAGTGCCTGGAAAATCCTAGAAAGCTGTGACTGATGGCTTTCTTCCCTGGCTACAGGACCACATGCATCCAGAATGCCTTGCAAGAGCTCTGCCTCCCATCCCTCCTGGTGCACCAACACCACATGTGCTCCTGCCCTTTCTACTCCTGCACTTACTGACAAAAACAGTCAATTATGCTCAGAAATGTGAGACCCCTGACTAGCTGAAATCTAATTTCCTCTAACATTTTAATTTCAGGTTTTATTCCATCCAGCAAGATGCATAGTGTGGCTTTACTCCATGAGGAAACACAAGGGAGGGACCCAGACCCCCATTCACATGGGAGTGTGGGGGTGGCTGGCATTGGGACTTTGGGAGCTGGCGGTGCTGGAGATGGGCTTTGCAAAGGAGTTCAGTGCTTCAGGTTCTGCTGTAATCATAGGGTATCTCTAGGCTGCTTATCTCAGGAATAAACACGCCACTTCAGCTCACAGAGGAAAGCCAGTGTTAACCAGGTTAGAGCAGCTGGAAAAACTGGCACAGGCTGAGCTCTGTTTGGGGACAGGCTTGCTGTCAGTTGAGTCACTAAATCCAGCCCAGGTACCCTCCCACCTCACTGCTGGTCAGGAGATTATTATAACTTTAGCTAATTCCCTGTATTTATTACTGAGGCTATTTCTTTCTGTCTTAAAGCAGGAGCCCCCTCCCCCTTTTTCTTTTTAATGGCATTAACAAACACTTTTTGTGACTCTTATCTTCCCCCTGCCAGCTTTAACTCACTGGCGGTTTTTTTGTGGCCAGCTCCACCCTTTTCCACTTAGGGCACCACCGGCTGTTTGTATCTAAACTCCAGCCTTGAAACAGCCTGTGAGGAGCTGTATCTGCTGTTTCAGTGAAGGTCTTCCTCTCCACGGGCAGCTGTGTTTACAACACAGGCGTTAAAGTTGACATCTCTTCGCTCTCGAGAACAAAATACCAGTTAAGTTTTGAATCTTTTCCTCAATGGTGATTTGGCTTAGAGACTCCATGTGGGTGCGTTTATATGTAGCGTAGGTAAGTGGAGTTACACACGTTTTAAAAATGGCTTTAAGATGTATGAACTCTGATCAAAATGGGCAAAAGTGAAAATGGATGAAGCGGTTTCCTATATTGTTTGGCACCTTTTAAGCACTGCTATGAAATGTGGGGGCCTCACATATCTTTTTTTACCTACTTTCCTGTAGAATTACATGAAACTGTTTGGACATTACTGTAATTAGTCCTGATGTGAGCACATGCTTTCTCCTCTTAAAGATTTGCAGTAGTGTGAAGTATTTGCAGATGACCTGTGTACCACTGGATTTTTTCTTATTATTTTATTTTTACTTCTTTTGAGTAGATACATGGAGAAATCAGTGGTCAACAAATAAGAAACAGCATAGATATTCAAAATACTTGTGAGCCTGTGTACTTCTTAATATCCTCAGAGAGCTGCCTACCAAGATGAAGAGATTAGTACCAAAATTTTTAGCAGCATCTTTATTATGTGCTATATATATGTGTGTGTATATCCATGTAAAACAGGTTATTCTAGCAAGTTGGTTATTCTAGTTTCTGTGCATATGTTGACTGAAAAATACCAGTTGTCAACTGGTATATGCAAATAAATGTTGCTTTGATTCTTACAAGTCCACTGTTAGCTCACACTTAAACTGCCCTTCTGAAAGAAAATTAAGTAAATGAGTGAGAACCAAGGCTTGTAACTTTACTCTTGGGTTTCAGAGAGCTGTTGCAGATCTAAATTGAAAGATTTTTGCATCTAAACTGCCTGAGTTTATGATGTGTATTTGGAAGATGATTGCAAATATTTCTGGAGAAGTAATTTTATGATATTAGAAAGACTTGACCTAATCATGCTACTAATGACTCCATTGAGGAAAGCTATATCTGTTCTGCCAGCTGCAGTATCATGTAAGGCTGCCTAGGCTAGTGTAAAAGAGCTGACTGCAGTTTTGGAAAGAGTAGAGTTCTAGAAACAGTGTTAGGGACTGGCTGAGCTGCCCTGTTTATTGTTACTGGTGAGTTTTGGGTAAATTCATGTCTCAAAGCGAGGTGGTGGAGTGGCATTGAGAAGGTGGGTGAGATGGGAGCAGAGCAACAGCCTGCTGAGGTCATACAGCATACTGAGGTCAGGCTGCTCACTTGAGTGCCTGCTGCTGCCAGGTAAATAAAAACTCTACTCAGCATCCTTCCAGTTAGGCGTCTTGTCTGAAAAGTTGCTTTATCTCTTTCCAGTAGCTGTCGTGGGCCCAGTGTTCATACCACATGCTGCTCCCTATGCAAAGTTTCAGCAGGGGGCTTGGAGTGCTGTTTCAGCACAAACAAGGGGGGACACAGGTGCTCGGCTGGGCAGGGGAACTCACTGAAGGCAGAAGGATGGATGTGCAAACAGGAAACGATTCTCAGCTATGGCAGAGTGGGTCATCCAGCCAACAGCCTTGCTGTGGGCACAGGAGGGTTGGTCAAGTCCAGACGCAGTGCAGCAATGTTAACAGAATCATGGACAGCCGTGAAGGGCTGTGCTTCTCGCTTTGAGACTCAGTGCCCCACTGTAAAAAGTCACTGCTCTTCCTGTATCAACTTATGTCTAAAGTTTTAGTGGTTTAAAACAAGCAAACAAAAACCCCAAAGAGCTATTTAAATCCCAGAGCTGAAACTTGCTCTTGATTGAGCAATACTGAGCGTACAACTGAATAACACAATTTTTCATTCATCTGACAGTAGAGTTTTACTTTGTCAGCATTTTCTTGTCAAATACTACATCTGAAATTACTAGTGACCTTTCTGCTTGAAAAATACCAGCTTTGTGCCAGAGCAGTGTGTTTGTCATCTTTTTGAAAACACATCTCTCAAGTATGACTTTTACTGGATTACTTGTGGGCAGTTGCACTGTAATGCCACGTGTCTACAGATCCCAGCCTCATGAATTAAAGTGAAACCAAAACACTTTGTCTCCAGGTTCTAGTTATGTTTTCAGAAGCAGATTCCTGCTGCTGAATGGGTCAGGTCCCAGAATCAGAGCCCTGCAAGGTAGGGCTTTACAGGAATCAGTGTTGTACAGTGAAATGAATATCCAGTAAATACCATTCATTTAATGTCAAATATTTATGGTAAATTGTTGACCAGAAGAAGGTGATGCCCACTGGAATTATCAGAAATGGAGGAAGGTTTTGTGTGAGCACACATGGGATAATTATCGAAGAACACACAGACCTCTTCAGGTTTTAAAAATCTGTAGCAGTGAATGAAAGGTTATGTAAATATTTGTAAGTGTCCGTGGAAGCATGTGCATGAGTCATGTGTGTGACATGCTGAAGGCTGCTAAAAAACACCACTACTCAGTGGCATTGCATACTTAATTCTATGCACTTCATCCATATTCTCACCTCTGTTTTACAGCTCATCCCAAACCTCCATATTTCCTACTTTCTTGGCTCTTACCTGTCTTGTGTTATGTTCTTTGGTTTATCAAAATTGTTTATGCAACACTAAATCCTCATTTGTAGTAGTCTCAGCAACTGTGTAACATACTACTGTTAGCATCAAAGCGTAGAGGAATGAAAATACCATGATCAAAAAGCAGAAGAATTAAAAATACAACAGGATATAAACTAAAGTATCTTTCTGTCAAAAATTGCCCCAAATACTACCAGTTATACTCCCTTTTTTCTACTATAGAAGTACTATTACTTGTGCAGGTTATAAAAATGCCAGAAGTCTAAATATAACTAATAAGAATTTACTGTGAATGTTTTTACCAATCTTTTTTTATAGTCTTTGTTGAATTGAAGTGGGAATGATTTAATATTATACAGATAACTGTTTAGCTCCATCTCCTCCCAAACAAATGCTTACATGAATTTCATGAATTCTCTCTTCCCTATGGCCCCTGGGGGACTACAAATTTGCAGTTTCCTTATATACATATTGTAAACAAGGCTGAAAGAACATTTCAGCCTTGCAGAGTGTGAAATTGGCAGGGTTTTCTTGCAGGGGTCCTCTTTCAGGAATAATTAAGAAGTAATCGAATATCTTGGAATGTCAGAATTTGAAAATAAGTATAGCTTCTTGATGAAATACATTGGCCAGTCATCTCTGCAGTCTTAATAGATCAGAGTAACAGAAGTAGAAAGTGACATAAAATCATCACCTCATGGTGAACCATCAGTAGAGGAGGGAGCTGGTGCTGGGCTGGCTGGTGCCTGAAAGTCTGTTTTATGTGTTTTGTAATGTGAGGGATGTGATGTGCAAAGAGCCAAGGAGGTATCTCTGTTGTTTTACGTTCCTTCACTTTTGGTAAAACATAAAGGTTGAACTTTGGCTCCTTTTTCTATGCCCTGTGAGCTGTTTGGCCATGGGAATGCATCTTCTAGCTATGTGAAAAATCTTTGTCTTCTGCAGGGAATTGTATAAATCATGCCTGTCTGATTTTCATTCAAAAGCATTTTGGTGTTTTTTCATTCAAAACCACTTTGGTGATAGATGCTCAGATTCAGGTACCAACCAACCCCAGGGATTTAAACCAAGCTGTCATGAGTGATGCCAAATCATCTGTTTCCCATTTCTCAGACTGTGATTTTCCATGTATCCCACTTGATACCCTGAGAAACAGCAGTGCATTAGACACTCAGTACTGTGTTTGAATTTTCACTCAGAATTGTGATTTGTAAGAAGCATCTTACTGCCCAGTGCTCTGCAAATGGAGCTCTGGGCCTCTCAGAATGAGCATCCCAAATTGGTGGAAGCACCTTACCTTGACCTCCTCACTGGCATTCTGTGGAAGTGACAACAGGGCCTTGCTGCATCTTAAAGGCACATCTTGGGAATTAGTAAGTTAATGTTTGTGCGGCACTTGGATTTAAGTAATTTTCTGCCCAGAGAAAATCTTGTCAGGTAAATAATAATTGTCGCCTCAGCAGAGTATGAGCAGCCTCCACAAAAGGTGCAAGGTCTCATGCTGAGGCACAAGAAGAGAAAAAAATTGCTGACTTGCCTTTCTAGTGAGAATGAGGCACCGTGTGCCGAACAAGGTGTGGGGATGAGGTGTCTATTTAAAGATTATCTGTGTGCAACAGGGGCAAAGACACGTCCCCTGCTTGTCTTAACTTCCAGCAGTCCAGGCGTCCATTGGAACACATGAGGATGATGGCCACCCTCAAAGCTGAATCAGATTGAAGGAAGTGGGTTTCAAATAATCTGCTGATAGATTAAGGGTGAAAGTCAGGATGTTTTCTCCAACCACTTGCTGATTTACATGAATCCCTGTGTGCCCTTCTGACAGCTACTTCCCTATAGTAGCCTCGCATCAGGTCCTTACAGGCTCCCAGTGCTGACGCACCTCCCATATTTCCATTTTTCTCCATGTTAGGTTCTTTTCCTCACTCAATTCCCTGCTTCTTCTTTCCTTTTTCTCATCTTCTCCTTTCTCCTGCTGCATAGATCTTACCTCCAGCAACCACTGAAGAGAAAAATCTGACTTTGCCCCTGCACCTTCAGTCTGGCAAGAGATTTTTCAGCTGTCTGGGGGATGCCACGAGCAAAGTCTGGTCTACATTGAGAGATCCATGGAACAGGTCATTGCATAGTCAGTTAGGGTTAATCTTTAGAGGCTTTACTTGTTTGGCAAGTCTCAGGTACACAAAATGCTGACAAAATTATTCTAAGGGGAGCATGGGTGTCTGAAAAATTGGTAATTAAAGTGCAGTTGTGGAGGCTCAACTGTCCAAGTGAGAGGCTGTATCTAGTAGAGTCTTGAGCGTGTTTTTGGGTGGTCCAGTAACACTCTTACAGAGGCAAAACCTGTTGATGAACAGACTGTTATGAGATTTGTGGATTTTACCCAACAAGGTAGGCGTTTTGAAGGCCTGAATTAAAATTCAGTGAAGAAATCACATTTGTCATACAGAACTGTTTTCTTTTTCTAATTGAGAGCAAGTACTCTGCTAAGGAAAGCAAACTGAAAGGAGCAATTGCACATAGGGAATAGCCTGGAGTTATAATGGGAGCCAGCTGCGTGGTAGAGACACCAAATGTCTTTTTGGAATGAACTGGCAGGAATGTTCACAATACACCTCAGCTCATGTTGTGTGCTTTGGGTACTGCTAGTTTGGACAAAAGCTGGAAGATGCTGCCAAGAAATAATGAGAGGGGTAGAAAATGTAACCTATAATGGAAGTTTGAAGGAACAAAATTTACTTAGTCTAGAAATGTCAGGACTGCAGTAGTCCCAGGACAGGCATTTGTTGTGGATAGGGGATAATCTGCCTATTTTCTCAAAGGCACAGGCTTTGCCCACAGTGCATAGTATATTAAATTTGATACTGTGGAAACCTTTTTCATGATATATTTTCCAAGAGTTTATCTCTTGGGCTTGCAGACACTTTATTCAGGAAAAGAAGGGAGGGTTTTTCCCTTTGGGAGAAGAAATAGAGAGGAGATAGCATCCCGGCATTCCTTCTAGTTTTTGCATGTCTGTAATAGTACTTAAGCATGGATGACCTCCAGTTTTCCAGTTGTTTATAACTTTATCAAATTTGGATGGATTTTCACAGGGATTACATTATTAAAAAATATCCAGCAGTAAAAGCAGCACATCCTGATTAAATTTCGAGTACTTCATCCAAAATACAGATGACACTTTAATTACTGATAAAAATTATTTTTATAATTTACTATAATACATTTTATCTTGTCTTGAACTGGGAAGCAGTTGATCCTCTGTGACCAAACTCCTCCTTTCTGCACCCCAAGTTGTCAATACCTACTGTACAAAGTTCAGGCTGAATGGTTAACGTCTGGCAAAGTTATAAGCAGCTAAAAACAAGGTCTAAAGGGAAGTTTCATGTAACAATAATAAGCGGCAAAACTACCAGCCCCACCTATAACAGAAATATGATTATCAAAGCCAGGTTTCCTTGATGATTCTCAAATGTTTCTACAGGCTTTTAGAGAAGATCTGGAATGCCTTATTCAAGAACAGATGAAGAAGGGCAATAACCCCACTGGACTGCTTGCATTACAGCAGATTGCTGAATACATTACAGCGAGCACTTTTACAGGTTTTTCCTCAACTTCACTCAGTAAGTGAATTATACATATAATTGCACTTTTCCTTTTTTTGTCACCAGGGCTTACCAATGCCAGGATCTCCACTTTCTTTGAATACAGATTCTGTCAGAGCTTGCTTCAGCTGTGAAGTAGTACAGATGGTGGCCTTAACTTGCCTTTTTAGTCTTCTTTCTCTCAAATTCTTTCATTTGTGTAATGATATCCAAAACAGTTGGAATCCTCACATTCAGTTATTCTATAATTTGCTAATAAAAGTTTAACTAGGATAGGGAACAAAATGTTGTGCCCTGTTATTATTAGCAGTTTAACATAAGCATAACTGAGATGTGAAGTACATTGCCATTCAGATTGTTTATTTTTCTACTCTTGCATACAAATTGTTCCTTAAAAAAAACAAACCAAACAAAACAAAACAAAAAAAAACACGGGGGGAAGAATACCCTGGCAAACTGAGTCATTATACAAACAGCTCCCACAGTTAAAAACAGCTTGTAATCTGCACTCTAGTCATAGAGGTGTTGCTGGGATCTTTCAGTTAACACCCAAGTTCTTTCCAAGTCATGAAACACTCAAGTCAATTTAAGTTCTGTGGGTGGACATCATATGGGAGCTTACAAGTCTGAAGTATGGTGGCAGCTGTCAGCATTCATAATTTTTTGAGAATTGGTCCCAAAATGATGCTTCAGAGTTCATTTAACAAAATGAGTGGAGAACAACAGAAAGCCCAAATAGTCTCATCTTTATGTCTCTGGTTGGTTACTGAGACTGTGTGTCCCACTGTTGGCTCTACTGCCTTTGCCCAGAGACAGTGGGGAGTGATCTCAAAGCGCATACTTTTTCTGTTGAAAACCAAATGGCTTTTACCTCTTCTGGTCATAACTCTCCCTGTAAACCAAGGCTATAAGCTGTCAAAAAGATACTATGGGTTCATGAAGATGAGAAAGGTATGTTTATGCAGTCACAAGTCAAAGAAATAAATTGATCTTTGTGATTTCTCTGTTAAAAGATGATCCCTTCTGTCTAAGGGTTTGAGAACTCTTGCGCTAATCCTAATTTCTTCATTAGGACTGAATTAAAGTGCTGAGACAGAGATAGCTCTTCAAATTAGTTATATTGGTGTCAGAAGTCCGTAAGGAATATGTTCTCCTGTAACTAAAAAAAAACCCAAAGTAACATGTAAAAATACTTCATTAGTGATAAATGTCCTCAAGCACAGTTGCAGTCCTGTATAGGATAATAATTCAGGAGGGAACTCAGGAAAACCTTTATTTCACCTTTCTTAAGTTTGAAAAAGAGATGAAGACTTAAATTCAGGTATGGTTCCTACTTTCTTAAAGTAAGAGATGTTTCAGTAACAACCTTAGAAATCCCAGCAGTGAAGTTCCAGTCTAGCAATTGCTGGTACTGCTATGCTAACCATTTAAATACACTGCATCTGGAAGATTATGGCACAGCTAGAACTTACTTAATTGTCCAACTGGCCATCATCTTTTTTTGTCTGTTTTTCAGGCCATGGAATGATTACACCCATCAATGACCTACCTGGGATAGATACCTCCTCATTTGTTAAGGGAGAAAAACTTACTCGTTGCAAGTTAGCGAGTTTATATAGGTTGGCTGACTTGTTTGGGTGGGCACATTTGCCAAATGCCTATATCTCAGTAAGTATTTTAGAGAATAAAAATTTTTATTTAGAATCTTATCTATTCATTCAAATTATTTTTCCCACTGAATTATGTAAATTAGATCAGTAATCCATTTTCTTCCTCCTTTGCAGGTAAGAGTAAGCAAAGAACATGACCATATTCTAATCATTCCAAGAGGTCTGTCATTTTCTGAAGCTTCAGCTTCTAATTTGGTACGTGATTCACCTGATGTAATAACCAGTGAGGCTCAACCTGTTTTCTAAAATACTTTTGTGGCTGCCAAAATGGACTTCTAATCTATAATCATGCTGTTATTTGGGTTTTTTAAATATTTACCTACCAGATGAAAAGCTGATTAACTGTTTAGATACTAGCATCCTTTGATCTCAGCATTTTTTCCTTGGGTTTAGTTTTGCTTTCTGTTGCTTTGTCTTCCCCTTCAATGTGGAGCAGCAAAGTTTTGTTTTCCTGTCTGCAGAGGCTCATCAAACAGCCTCAGTGTAGCAGTAACCTTTTATAACCTGACAGTGTGATAATATGTATGAGATGACACCATAGGACAAGTGTTAGTAGAATCAGCTCTTATTGTTTTAAGTGGGGAAACAAAGTTGAATAACCTTCCCCAGGCCCAACAAATGAGCTGAGTAAAGTTACGGGCTGGTATTTAGGCAGTGGTAGCTGCTAAATCACACATCTTTTGGTACAGAGCCTGGCATATGTTCTTCATGTCAGTACATATCTGTAAAGAAACGGACCTCCCGGTGAAAAGGGTAGTAGATTGAGATTGATAGTGTTACACAGCAAACAAGCAACCAAAATACCTTGAGATACGACCATGCTGTTGATTTTTGTTGATGCAGGAATCATTATTTTAAGGCTCCCATGAAACTGAAAATTCCTTATGTATTTAATGTTCTTACTGGAAATTTCTCAGAGACTGAATTTTCTTCATATTTAAAATGTAGAAAATGTTAATGAAATGAAATTCATTTTTTGAAAGTCAGAAATTAGGAAGGGTCACCTAGACTGAAGTGGAATATATGTTGCGTCAGGGTCTTATCCTTATTTCTTCCATGGCTGGACTTCCAGTAACCATCAAGGATGTACAGCAGGATGGTTTATCAATGTACAGATTCATGGCTCTCTTTTCTTTTTTTTTTTTTTTTTGTGCTCTGAGCCCTAAATACACAGGGGGAAATTTGGTACTGAACAAGAAGGGGAGGGGGTAGTTCATAGACAACTGAAGTTGTCACAGTTGTTTTGAATATCATTTGTTTGTTTGACTCTTTCAGGTTAAAGTCAACATCCTCGGAGATGTGGTGGACCAGGGAAGTACAACTCTCAGTATCGACAGTGCAGGATTCAGCCCACACGTGGCCATCTACTCCACGCGCCCCGACGTCAGATGTGTGATACACATACACACCCCTGCGACGGCGGCTGTAAGTCTGGCACAGGGAGTGCAAGAAAACAGCCCTATCTTGGGAACTTAAAAATGTATTTCTGAATGTGGGTCACTGCTCGTGGCAGTAGTTTTGTTTTTAATACTGACCCTGTGCTGGTAAAGAAGGGTCTGAGGTTGTCAAATAAGCAGAGAAACAGGGCTGAGCTGCCGTAGTGAAATGGGGTAAGAATAAACTGATACTTAGATATTATTATACTCAGGTTGAGGAGGTTGTAAAGTATATAGTTTACACATGCTTCAGTTATAGCGTCCTAGACAATATATTGTGCTGTGTACATCATCATTTGCATTATGCATCTCCAATTTTTAAGTGGTTTGATTAGTAGTTATGTTCAGTTTGGATTTGCCTCATTATTAAAATGTGGTAGTTAACATAAATTTAAAATGGTTTGTATAGTAATGATAAAAATGTAAGGAGGCTTGAAAGAATTGGCTTGAAATAAATAAATTAAGATTATTTTATCTAAAAATATGTATGCATTCCTTGACTACAGACAAAAAAAGGGAATGAATAATTTCTTTTATACTAGCTTTTTTAAGCCATAAATGTGGGAAAGAAGGAAAAAACATTAAATAAGCCTATGCTGAGAATTAAACATGGATAAAATTCATAAAAATTAACTCAGTTGGGATAACTTGTATTTTACTTTAATGAATCTGTACCTAGACTGGGTAGCAGGACCTCTGTCACCCTATTGGAAACTAGGCTGGTGGAGGGGATTGTTTCTAAGCTTTAACTGTGGAGAGTTTGTCCCTCTTCTAGACAAGATACAAAAGTACACCCTGCTAAGGCTTGGGTGGTGGAGATTTGGGTGGTGGAGATGTGGGTTTTAAGGTTTCATTTTTTCCTGGTTATCAGCGCTTCATTTTTATGAAACAGGTTTCCTCTATGAAGTGTGGCATCCTTCCCATATCACAAGAGGCTCTCATTCTGGGAGATGTTGCTTATTACAACTACCAGGGATCTCTTGATGAACAGGAAGAGAGAATTCAGCTTCAAAAAGTTCTTGGACCCAGTTGCAAGGTATTCAACCTCATTCATGCTCTTCATAAACAATTTTCATGTCCTGTGCCAGTTTCTACCACTTAACATTAGTGTCTTCATTTACTAGGTACTAGTCTTGAGAAACCATGGGGTGGTAGCGCTAGGAGAGACACTGGAAGAAGCGTTCCACTATATTTTCAATGTGCAACTGGCCTGTGAAACACAGGTGAGAGAGAATTTATCTGTATTTAACTTCAAACGTTTATGCTGCAGAGTTACATGTTACATCCCAGGTTTCTAATACAACATAATATTTGGTGTTGTGGAATCCCCTAATGCGTGCCAGGGCAAAGTCGGAGAAACTAGAATAATCAGGAAAACATAGAGGGAAAGGCACAAACACTCCTTCTGGGAAGAGTGACACAGTCTCAGTGGTGTTACACTCTGAAGGGTATGGGGTTTTTTCCATGCTGTGCAGAGTAAGCTCCATGCAGAGAATCTGTGGGATAATGGATTTGGTGGTACTTGCTGCATGTGGAAGTGTGACTGGAGGTCTCTCAAGAGCCAGCTCATTTGTTTAAGATGAATGTTGTGACAAGAAAAGAAGCTTTGAAAAGAGATTTGTAAAACCAAATTAAAAGGTCTTCAGAGCAACGGAAGGGGGTGGCATATTTAAAAATAACTTAAGTCCCAGAATCAGTTGTTTTCATTTTGCCTAACTACCTAGTTACGTATCTAAATGTTATCTATGACTTCTGGAGAGAGACAACTGAAAATGCCTCACCTTCCATAACTTTTAAACCCATTCATAGAAACATCATCACTTTGCTTTTACTTGTTCTCTGGTGATTCTGTCCTTCCAAGGAGGTGTTTGGAGTTGCAAATGGCAGTCTCATGCTCCTATCCTTTCCCTGCCATTCATTTTGAGTTCATTCACTCATTCTTTTTGAAACAGATATAAAAATGAAAAATTTTTAATCTTGTGATGCAGAAAGACATTTTTAAGGTAATCTGAAAGTAAGTGTTTGAATCTACTCCTTTTAAAGTGCAATTATTAGCAGATGATATAATGATTTCCATAAGTTACTTGCTATACATTTTAATACATTTTTTGGACAGTAGAAAACTAGCCTGAGAAATAACTACAGCATGTATTTATGCATGCTTGTGCTGTGAATTCAGAAAAGCAGGGAATAAAAAAGCTTTTTCACAAATGAAATAATCATTGATGTCTCCAGGTTCATGCATTAGCTGGAGCAGGTGGGATAGACAATCTCCTTCTACTGGATCTGCAGAAGTTCAAGCCTTCCACACATGCTGTGGCAGCAATGGGAGGAGGTGGAGTCAATATGGCTTCACAACAAAAATGGAAAGTTGGGGAGCAAGAATTTGAAGCGCTCATGCGGATGCTGGACAACCTGGTGAGAGCACACTGATGGTGGTATCTGTATAGTCCCTGTCAGCTTCTGAGTGCAGGATTAGCCTCTGTAAAGCAAACAATTTTTTCTGGTTTCTTTGTGATTTTTGAAATGAGCACAGAGTAACTCTGTGTGTAGAAAATATTTTCTGCTTGGTGTGTCACTGTTTCTGACAATGGTATTATGTCCTGATAAGGCTTTGGACTTTGTCCAGCCATCTTACAAATATGATTTGCTCTTTACATTAGCTTAATGGTAAAATATATTGTAATTATCACCTACTAAATAGACATGGCAGATTCCCTCTGTATTTTGTTATTAACTCTAGTATTAGGAGAAGGCTCCAGGGAGAGGCCTTTCAGTGCCTTAAAGGGGCTTATAAAAAGGAGGGAGAGGGACAAGGGGCAATGGTTTTCAACTGACAGGTTTAGATTAGATGTTAGGAAGAAATTATTTTCTGTGAGGATGGTGAGGCAGTGGAACAGGTTGCCCAGAGAACTTGTGGATGCCGCATCCCTGGAAGTATTCAAGGCCAGGCTGGATGGGGCTTTGAGCCTGATCTAGTGAATGGCATCCCTGCCAGGGGCAGGGGGGTTGCAACTAGATGATCTTTAGGGTCCTTTCCAGCCCAAACCATTCTATGATTAGAAAATAAGATGAAAACTTATTATTTTTTTAAATGTCCATTTCACTACTCTATGAATTCTGGAAGAGCCTTCCATACTAATGGAGTGAGGAGTGGGGGAGTGTCATGAGCTGGGATGTGCCATTCTGCAAGACATATAAATGTCTTCACTAATGCTGCCTGGATCATAACCTGAGCAGGGGATCTTTTGTTGGTCACACATTTGGGAAGGCAGGAGGAAGGTGAAGTGAGAGTAGGGTCCTGTTCTACTACTGCTGTACTGTGTTATAAATGGGTCTCTAGAATGTAAGTAGTGTGAATGAATGATGAACACCACTAACCAGTTGTTTGAAATGCTCAGCAAACCTGCTTAATGCATATAGGGCAGCACAAAAAATCCATTACTTCTTTGGATACCTTTTTCTGATTTTTAATAAATCCATTTATTTTAACTTTTTTAAATTTTTTTTCCTCCTCCCTAGGGATACAGAACTGGCTATGCCTATAGGCAACCACTAGTCAGGGAAAAACCCAGACATAAGAGTGATGTCGAGATCCCAGCCACTGTGACTGCCTTTTCCTTTGACGATGATACAGTCCCACTTTCCCCTCTGAAATTCCTTGCACAGAGGCAACAGAGAGAAAAGACAAGATGGCTGAACTCTCCAAACACATACTTGAAAGTTAATGTGCCTGAGGAGTCCTGGAATGGGGAAACCAGTCCCAGGACTAAGATCATGGTAGGTAGAAATTTGGGGTAGCCACTTAGTTTTTGCCTTACTTGAAAGTAAATTATGCACAGTTTATATGAGGAAATCTTTGACAGGATTAGGAAATAAGTTTATCAAGCAAATTTAAAATTTCAGAGACTTAATGACACTGGTACTAAGGGTCCCCTCTGTTTGGGGAGGGGGAATTAATTGTTTGGAGGAGTAACAGCTTATGATAAAATTTAACAATTTCCCTGTTATTATTATCTATTCTGATTCCTGACATAGAAAACAGTTTTTCTACTGGATCCTTTTGTGATATTAGTTATTCACCAAACATAGTAAGGTTTTAAACCACATAAAGGTTGTTCTCCTTTTCACACACAGGAGACACAAGTTCTAATTCATCTCTAGCTGCCCCTTTCCTGTTTGTGAGCCTGCTGAAAACAGTTTTCAAAGAGTCTGTTCATGCTACAGCTTTTAATGATGATCAAGACTTTTTTGCCCCTCCTGCAGCTCACCAAGATGCTTCTAAGTAGTTTCCTGCCTGCAGAGAGGTGGCTCTCATGGGACTACAAAGAGTGTTACTTGCTATTCGCTACTCCCCGTTGCACAGTACAGCTGTAAAAGCATCAGCTCCTCCTGCTGGCAGGCTGGCAGGTTTCTAAAATTAGGTTTAGGAGGAAACCCTGCTTACAAAGGGAGAAAAAACTGTAGTCAAAATGTGCAGAGGTGGAAGCTGATTGCATGAATAAAGGCTCTGGATCTAGGTGCCAGTTACTAGGAAGCAGGATCCTTCCTAAATACAGCATCATTACTACACAGTAACACTGTTTTTCAGGAAGGTATTTCAGTGTTTACAAAAAGTTACCTTAATTATACATGTTCAAGGCAGCTTAAATCCTCTTGGGCAAACACATAAACCTGACAGAGTTGGGATTATTTTGTAGTTATGTGGAACTGAGAACAAAGTCAGAAAGTCTTTATATCTCTTCTTTAGCAGTAAGACAACACTAAGAATTGTTCCTCTCTATCATCCTGGGGGTTTTAGCTTCTTTGTTGTTTTTTTTTCTCCCTCTGTAAGTGGATGAAAGCTGATGACTCCTCCAAGACTAGTGGAGGAACGCCAATCAAAATTGAAGATCCCAACCAATTTGTCCCTCTAAACACGAACCCAAGTGAAGTGTTGGAAAAGAGAAATAAGGTAAAATAACTGCAATGAATTCAAAATTGTAACATTTCCAAGTAAAATTTTATGTCCAAGTAATGATTCAGCAGAGCAATAAAATAACATTTTCAGATGTTTTTATTTAATGAAAAGGTTTCTTACATTATACGTGATTTTTGGCACTAAAAAGCATGTATTTGAATGTGTGATATACATAAAGTCTGTAGATACATATGCAATATATATATATTTAAATTTTGAGTGTAGTAGTCTGATGAAGGATGAGTATTAACTCTGGAAATGATAGATTGGAAAGGGTAGTCCCTGCTATTTAGTGTTATATTTAGTGGATAATTAGGTGTCAACATGAACCAAGTTGCTGTGCGTCATCTACAGCATGATTCAATCTCAGACTCTAATCTTGCTCTGCTCTGTTTTAATTTGCCTAGTGCTTATTAGGCTGGAGTTTCTGTGATCCAGTCCTCTTTCTAATGGCAGTTAAAAAAAAGAAAAAAGAAAATGAGAGATTATTGTTGGACCTCTCTGTAAACAGAAATATCTCACTGCTTTTCCCTTCCAGCACATAAGACACTGACTATCAGACTGGGCAAGTACACCACCCTCAGCATAACTATGTTAACAGATACTCAGGACATTTTTAATTTGATTACATATTTTCTTCTTTCCTGGAAAGCACTATATCGGTATCCTTGGGGACTGAAGTGGAGTTAGAAGGAGCAACTCCCTTCCTCAGAACTGAAAAAGCACCCTCTAATCATCTAGAGATTAATAATACATGTCGCAGGCAATGATGTTTAAATTCATGCATGTCATTGTCTCATAGATAGTTTATTCTTAATTTTCTGCTGTATAATTTTTTTATATTATCTGCACTGCTGCCTGTGTTGGTGGCTTTGCAAAGCTCATGGGCATAGGATTTGTTAAAGAAGAGTATCTGTGTCTAACCTGGTTTACTTTCTCTGTTTAGATAAGGGAGCAAAACCGGTATGACCTAAAGACAGCAGGCCCACAGTCTCAGCTGCTCGCAGGGATTGTTGTGGATAAAAAGCCGAGTTCAGTGAGTACAACATAATTCACTAATGTGCATCTGTTTGGGCTGTTTGGCTGCCTGTCTTTCAAATGTCAATTTGGGCCATTTTCTCTTTAAATGATTTGTTAGAGCTGATCATCGGTATGCCAGATTTCAGAGGTGTGATACATTTTATTCATGTTTCATATTAGAGGTTTAGAGTCTTAGTTTCAAATTGAGATATGCATGTGAAGTTTGCCTCCATTAATATTAATGAAGTTGGACCCTTGTCTAATGTCATTTAAGTGAGAGAGGATGAACTTTTCCATGCAAAAGGATGAAAAATAATCTTCATTACTCTGTGGAGCTGATGTTAAAGGTAGTGATTGAGGCCCAGAAATAACTGAGTTTAAAAGGTGAGATGTGACCATGTAGAAGATACAGCTTTCATCAGAAACATGCTTCTTATTGGGAGGGAGGCTTTCCAGTTTCTTGCCTGTCCACAGTAATCTTTTCTTGAATAGAATATACTTACTTCCAAACAGTACAGATATCCTTAACAAGGTAATCCAACAAACTGTGATGTATTTGAATTGTAATTACAAATCTATATCTCGGAGTTTCCCATGAGTTAGTACATCTTATTTTATTATTTTGTTTCTCATGTTGTTTTGAGGTAACACTGAGTTTGCTTATTTATTTCAGACAAAAAGAATATTTTGCCAATGAGTTTTCTTTCAACATGAGAATAATTTTAAATTTGTCATTGTAAGATTCATCTCAGAGACCTTCTGCTTAGATTCCTAAAGAGCAGCATGAGCATAGTTACTTTCCTACGAAAAAATCCTAGAAATTGGGCATTTGTAGAAAACAGGGAAACCTTATTTTTTAATCCCTGTTAGGATCAACTATGCGAAAGGACTTTCACTTCTGTGAAGAGGCCCTGAAGCATAAGCTCTTGAGGCAGGTCTTTACTCTGAAGCTGTCCCGCCTTGATTAAAAAAAAAAAAACAAAACCAAGGCAACCAAACTAAAAAACACAAGCTAACAATTTTGCTGCTGCAAAAGGGCAGTGATTTGAAGCTCAGCAGCCAGTATTCATTACTATGAGAATGCCTACTCAATGGAGTAATTTTTTTGTCTGGATACATCTGTGTTTTAATTCTGTGTTCCCTTCCAATCTGGTGTCACAAAACTTTGGGCAAAAAAAAGAGACCTTATCCCTGTACATCTTGCTTGTTGCTTCTTTTTTCAGGTGTTAAATTCAGTGGTTTTCTCTTTTCCAGCCAATGCAGTTTGACGATGAGCATGCGCCGCCAGCACCACCCAACCCGTTCAGCCATCTCACTGAAAAGGAGCTGGAAGAGTACAAGAAAACAATTGAGCGCAAGCAGCAAGGGCTGGAGGGTCAGTGGTGTGGTTTAAATTGTTTTTGGGTTTGCATTTTAATAATGGGTGGGAAAATACCTACTGTAAAAATTGTATGTGCTAATAAGTAACACATATACAATTACTTTAGAACTAATCATTCCTTGAGGTGGTAGAACTGTTTTTAAAGTGTTGTTTGTTCTTTTATTTTAGTTAGTGATAAAATTGAAGCAATGAAAGGTTTGCACAGAAATGTGTTGACAAAAACACACTTGAATTTTCTTGTCAGTATCATAGAATAATTTCAGGTGGGAGAGTGCACAGAGGTCACCTTGGTCCAACTTCTGCTCAGAGTTGATATTAAAGTTAGATGAAATTGCTCAAGTCTGTGCCCAACTGAGCTAAAGTTTTGTTTGGTCTTGGCTTCTTTAATTTTTCTTCTGTTCTCCCAGTGTGCAAGACTCATCTACTTTCACTTCTTACATCTTTTTCCGATACTACCAATATTAGTATTCCAGAATTACTAATTCAGTGTTGATATTTTCTTTTTTTTTTGTAACAATAACACTATGAATTCTTCTTCATTAATACTGTGTAATAAACCAATTTTGCTGTATGTCACATTCAGAACATAGTATAGTAGCATTCTATAACAGCAGACTGTGACTTATGGCTAGAGAAAACCATGAGGCATGGTACTGGAAATACAACCCTGCCACCCTTTTTAATGCTTTCTACTAAAGAACTAATGGATCGTTATTTTAGCAGATAAAATATGTAAATCCATAATTCTGTAGAGTTTCAGCTGTGTGTTGTAGCATCGTGTTGTTGTCGGCATGAGCAAGGCAATGCTGTAGCAGAGCTGTAAATCTTGTAGCACTAGCACTGACACTCTTGCTTGATTTTCACTTTTGCATGGCTACTAACTCCAATCTTGTCCTGCAGATGCTGAACAGGAATTATTCTCAGATGACGGTTCATCTGTGTCACAAATTCAGTCACAAACTCAATCCCCGCAAAATGTCCCAGAAAAATTAGAAGGTATTCCATGTAATTTTTGTACAATGCCAATGGCTCCAATAGCATCCACTCTTCTGCCACATTCCTACACTTGCATGAAGTCAACTGAGCCCAAAAGAACCCTCTTTTACAAAGTCTGCCTGGGACTCTGTCCAGAGAACTGTTTTCCCCAATTTTTTCTAGTACATAATTCTCACAAACAGAAAACAACACAGGGCATTCTGAAACTTAGATATTACTTAGGTGGAGGAAATAGATATTATAATTTTATTTCATTGAAAATGTTAAGATTAGGGTTTTTACCTAAGATTTTTCCAGCAAAGTCTAAGTAGGCATTTTGAAGGGGAAGTTCTCCAAAGACTTCTGTATGGAATGGCTGCATTTTCATAAATTAGTCTCTTGCAGTAAAATGTAATTCTCAGTGTGCTTGAGACTATACGTGTATACTGTGTAAACTGTATTTGTACATCCTCTATATGGTTTGAGCTGCAATATGCACCTGGCAAAGCTAAGGTTAGATTTTTCATCCCATTTTCCTCTGATGACATTTTCACAGTATTCCTGCTTACAACAACGAAGAATGTGGAAAAAGGGGAAAAAAAAAACCCCATCTAAGCACTCTGGGTTTCCTTCTTTGGGTCACAGTCCAGAATTGCAGACTTTGTTTCAATACTGGGGGTTTTCTGCATAGTGGTGTAGATAAATAATTGCAAAATTGTCTGCTCTTTCAGAAAACCATGAGGATTTCTATACCCAGAACGCAAACCTAATATCCGTAGAGATGCCGGTCGTGGTGGTGAACGGGAAGGAGGATGCACATGATGTGGAAGAAGATCTCACCAAGAGGGTCAGTCAGTTAACCACGAGTACTGTGGAGAGTGTAGAAATTACTATCAAAAGCTCTGAAAAGATAGAAGAGGCCCTGTCCCCTGAAGGGTCACCTTCCAAATCCCCATCAAAGAAGAAGAAGAAATTCCGCACGCCATCCTTCCTGAAAAAGAGTAAAAAGAAGGAGAAAGTAGAAGCATAAGTGCAGTTCTGTTGTGAGGAGATATTGCACATTTTAAACATTTAAGTTGACCATTAACAGCGTAGTGTTAGGGGTGTGCAGTAACTGGACTTTTAACCTAGACAAAAAGAAACTGGAAGAGGTTTTGCTTTAAAAAAAAAAAAAGAGACAAAAAAAAAAAAACTTTTCATGTTAATTGAAAGTTAATTCATCTCTCACTTAACTGTGTCCAAAATTGCTATGAGGGCTGGAAACATTGATTAGTTTCATGTAGAACTACACTGGCAGGTGCTCAGTTACCATCATAGCAAGGTCAAATACCATCACAGTATGCAGCAGCAAGTTCTGCTTGGAGTATTTTGCAGACCTTAAAATTTTCAGTACAGTTAAAGTCTTTATTAAAGTTACTGTTGAGTGATCATATGACTTTTTAAAACTGCTGTCTCATTTGGAAACCAGATCATACATTTTTGTATTGTGGTTTTTGACCATATATTTTATGTTTCTGTACCCCTGTTTGAGTGGGTACATATTAACAGCACACCTTTAAATCTTTTTTAAGATTAGCTCATAGAGAAATATTATACACTGGCACATAATGTTAGGGGGAAAACTGTGTAAGAGAAAGTTTATTTGGAATTATACAAAATGTCTAAAGAATTCCATTATTCAATAACTTTTTTGCCAAATATTTCATTTTAGTGAAATATAATTTTTGAAGACTTCTTTTTTATTCTATCAGTTGGGGCGGGGGAAACCCTTATTTTTCAAGAGGGGGATTTTATACACTTAACATTGATAATTTAGTTTAACTGGCAAAACAAAAAGAAGATTTTATATGTTCAAATGTTTGTATACCATTCAGTATAAAGGTATTATAAGCATGTGAACCAAGCATTTAATAGTTAGAGTGTATTTAAGAATGCTTGGTTTAGAGTATACTTAAATATAATTCAGGAATCCAGGGACTTAGAAATCAAAGGATAAAAGCATATAAAATTGAACTGGATTCAGGTTTAAAAATTAGTCATGGGTTGTTCTTTTTTTCTCTCATGGTATTGCTAATGAATGAAGAAAAATAATCTCTTAACATAACCAAATGAAGGAAATAAAACTGTTAAAAGGGAAAGTGAAATAGCAAGAAAATAGGAGGAGACAAAGAAAGTAAAAGTTTGGTGATTATTTTTTTTAAATATATGATATGGATTGCGGGATATTTTTATTAAATCAGCAGAGTGACATTTCCATATTAGATGTTTTAAATAATTTGTATGGATTCATACAGAGTGCAACACTTTGGTTTTTTAATTCAATTTCATTCGAATTGTAAAAGGGTCTTGTGAATCTGTGTTGTCCTTTGGATGAACCCAGAGCAAATCAGAGCCTAGTGCCATGGGTAAGAGTGGTACTGCCACTTACTCATTTTTACTTGTATTGTCATTTTAGTACTTTTACTGTATTGTAAATACAAACTAAACATAGAAATTAACATAGGGGTTTCTTCGCTGTGTCAAATGTCTGTAAATCAGTCATCGCAATAGGAAGTACATTTTTAAGATCCATGTGATTCCCAAATTGCCGGTTGAAATATTATGCAATATATAATTGTTAATTATGGCTGGAGAGTGGTTTGGCATGCAAAAATGTTGATTATAGCATGTTCGGGGCTGGTTAGCTTTGACCGTGTAAGTGTGATAATGCAATGTTGGAATGGATCCTGGAAACAATTTTCTAGCTATCACTAAATACTGGAATCAGTGTTTTTAATCATAGTGGAAACTTTCAGTTGCTTACTTTGTTTTTTATGTTCTACATTATTTGTGTTGTATTACAACATATGTAGAAACAGTAACCTGTGAACTACGCTTTTCATAACTTTTTTAAAAATATATCTAAATGAATGCAATGTGCATAAATATTTTTTAAAATGCAACCGTGAACTATTTGCACCTTTTGCTAATGCCTCTATTTACTTGCTTTGGCATAAAGAATGAGCCAGCCAACTCTTGTGTCCTGTGGAAAATATATAAATGTTATCTGAAATTGCTCATAGATGTAATGCTAATTAATGTTAAATCACAAATAAACAGTATTTTAAATAGATGATTTCATATAGCAGCCTTTTGTTTATACAGCCCTTTTACATTCTCACTTGTAGAGAGGATGCTCTGATTGTGTGCAGTGCTTCTCAAGAGTTTGTTCTGAAGGTGGCTTCTTGCTTGTGCTTATCCTGGAAGTACCCTGATCTTGTTGTTGAACAGTTGTTCTCTCTGTCACAGATCCTGGAGGTGAAAGACAACAGGCCTGTGGTAAAAACATGGCACTGCCAGGCAATTGTTTTGAGCCCCAGGTGACCTGGGCTGATTCTTCTGCTCTGCAGCATCATGGACTTACATGGGATGGCCCAGAACATGGGACTGGGGTGGTTTAAGTGCTGTGTAAGTACACAGCAGGGAAATAGCTTGCAGAAATTAACTTTTTTTTCCTTCCCCCCCCCCCTCCCATTTCATTAATGAAAGAGTTTTCCTGTAGGGAAGGCTTTTAATACGAAGTTACTTGTAGATATCTGTGTAATGCCCTGCCAGCATATGGTATACCTCAGACCCTCTGAGGCTGCAGAAGATGCAGTGTTATGTTTTTGTAGCTGCATCAACTCTGTGAAATGTCTTTAAGGACTTCACAAATGTTTATTTTCCCTGTCCTTCCACAAATCAGCCTTTTGTTTCTGTTTACAAGAAAGTCAAAATTCAGCCCTCCGAGTCTGGTGACAGTTTCATGAACTCGGTCCCTGTGTGGGAGGATAATTTTGATTTAGCAATTTAACTAAATCTTATCCAAGATTTAAGTAATTTTCTGACTATCATTTGTCTCCAGGAGCATCTGCAGTCTGCTCAGTGATGCACTAACGTCAAAGCAGACACTGTATCAACATGGAGGAGTGTACGCTGTAAGGCCAAGTGTATCTGTACTTTTCTTCTTTGAACTCTTTGTTCCCAAAAAATCTACAAACCACATCCAACCCTTCATTTTCACTTAAATCTTACTCTTTCGCAGTGTTACAAGGATCTGACATTCTGCAAGCCAAAGCATGGAAATAAAGTAGATGTTCATAACAGGCACTTAAATCCTGGGAAGTAGGTCTTGGAAACACAAGCTTGCAGATGGATCGTCGAACTGATAGGAAATAATTATTGTCATCAGGCTGCTTAACCCAATAGAGAGCAATACAAAGAAGCAGTGTTTGCTATGAATTACATTCAAGCTACCCAAGAACATTAAAAATGAAAAGAATTTATGAAGCTGTGCATCTTTCTACCCCACTTTGTCTACGTACAGCCACACTAAAGTCTGTGTTGTGATCTTGGTGATCACCTGCCATCATCTTTTACAGACTCTCACCTGTTCTGGAAATGTGTTACATACCAAACCAGATTTTGGAAAAATTTGCAAAAATGATGTATCAGACTTTAGATTTCAGAAGAAGACAGAATAATGTCATGGTTGGGGCTGTAGTAGGCCATTTTAACCAATATTTCCCTGCCTTGCCAGTTGAGTCACTGTACACTGTTGAGCATGTACCATAAATTGCTGTTTTCTCTGGTGTCCAGTAGTTGAGGATTTTCTGTTTTCTGGATATCCAGTTTGCAAAACAATAGTTTTCACTATTTCAGCCTGTAGAAACTTCTCACATAGGATGCACTGTGAAGTAGCCAAGGACAGGGAGAGAGGGCCACTGTGTCCCACAGTGTGCCGATGGGTCTGATGGAAACCTCTGATATGATGTTCCTCCTCTCCCTTCCTGCAAACTGGTAGGGAAATGCATCCCCCCTCCTATGGGATTGCAGTGTGAGTTGGTGTTTGTTCTTTCACAGGCCCGGTGTGTTAAATGAGGTGGGGGACTCTTTAAAAGGCACTAATTGGAAGCTGGTTCATGGAGGCAGCTGGAGCACAGCCAGCCTGATCACGGGCATGGCTCTGATAATGCGATTGGGTCAAACTTGCACAAACTCTTAGAGGAAAAGTAGAAAGCCCATCCCCAATACAAAGGTTGCTCAGCCTTTGGCCACAGTTTCTGACCTCAGTTTCAAAGACATTAGTAATTTAGGTTTCTCAGAGGAAAGATTGACAGAATATAATATGAAGAAAGTTGTAATTTTCTACAGCCTTGTTCTTTGGAAGTGTTTGGGTACATTCGATGTACTTTTTATGTGTGCCAGCAGTACATGCAAGCACACCCAAGTGATTTTCACTTGGAGCAAGACACAGCGTATGGACTGCTTCAGTCAAGTTTGATCAACTCACCAGCAAAAATCTCAAAGCCTAATGATGAGAACTAGAGGGCGAACAAGAGTTCATGCTCCTGAAATTGCAGTTCAGAGTCCAAACAGCCTCTGAGAGGTGAAAATTCAAGCCGCCTTTAGGTGGCATCAGACCTTTACATTTGCTGCCTTCGTTACCGCAGCCTCAAACCCACTAACAAAGCGCTTTTAAAGACGGTATTTTGGAGATTTTCTGAGCTTTATTCCTGTTCCAGCACAGCGAGATGAAAACAGACATCTGGCTGTCGGACTCATTTTCTATATTGGTTCATTTCGAAATCCAGCAATGGAGCAGGCTTTGTCTGGGAAGCAAAACTGCTCTGCTTCTCTCTATCCTCTCTCTTTTGCAAATAGCTGAGAAGGTTGGTCAAGTTTTTTGCACTTATAAACTGACTCTGCTGATCAGGAGAATATCCTTATGTTCAGTATTTTCTCTCTAGCAGCATTACCCCAAGGCCAGAGAGCTCTCAGCATTTCTGGATGGTGGAGGCAGCAGTGACAGCAGACCCCAGGGGAAGGTGTGCAGGGGGGACAGGATGATTGAGAAGCAGCAGAGCTTCAGGTGTCTTGTGGCTGGGGGAGAGCCTTGCTGGTCATCTCCTTTGGGTGCCATGCAGGTATGTGAGCAGAGAACCAGAAGTCACAGCAGGTGGGTCTCTAGGAAGATTTGCGGTGAAGGAAGTATTAGAAAAACCAACAACTTTGCAAGTTTAATCACACCAATTATGGCAGTTTGTAGTAAATTTTCATGACTCTTTAAAAGGGAATGATGTGCTTTGCCACTGCTGGCCTGCTTATGTCTTCTTGCTCTGCAGCAGGTAAATTCTGTCAGACACACTTGGCATCTTGGTCTCGGCCTCAGTCCCTGAACTGCACATAGCTGGAGCCTGAGGGCAAGGTCTCAGGAGACATCACTGTGTTTTACACCTTTCTCCAAGTGTCTGCCCTTCATCTTTGTGGGAAATAGGCTGTTGGGCAAGTTGTACCTTTGTTCTGAGTTGTTACAATTATTTTTCTGTACTAGTCAAAGAAAAGGGAAAGACTGAACTGTTGGTGCTGTTAACTGTTGTGCATGGAAAACCAGACAAAGGGGGAGGATGGAGATACATGTTTGTTATATTTTATATGTTTATGTAATATTGCATGTATTACATATATTTTTTATATATGTACATATATTATTATATACTATTTTATCTCTTCTATGTGTTGGTCAAAGGGACAGATGCTCTGAATTGCCTCCAATGGTTTCAGTTTCAAAAGAGTGGAAGGTGTTTTCAGTGTCTTACTTGGGATCTGCCTGTTAATGAAGCCCATAAAGGAAACGTGGAGTCTGAAGGACCTGGAGCTTGTGTTTAGCAGAACTTGGTTTTTGGCCTGTATTGCCTGACTTTTCTGGTTTCTCCTTCCTAACTCTAATCAATGCTTGCAATGGATTGAACTCAGGGAGAGAAAACCAAAGGCTTGTGCTCACATGAAAAAGATTTAGATGTTTTTCTCTCTAGGATCTTATACTTAGGTGTGACATTCGTGCAATTTCTCAGCTATATCTTTAAATCAAGCTGTGCCATTGTAGAGACATCATCCTGGCAGAGTCGCAGGTTGCATTTGATTCTGGGTCTGGCCACACAGCAGGGTAGGCACATGGGGTTACTGTCACGTCCTGTGAAGAGGCATGACCCAGAGATGGTGACACTTGCCAGTGCCAGCAGGCACAGGCATCAACAACAAGTGTCTTTTCAGACTGACTCTGCTTCGCTTTTTTATCCTGAAGGTGCTGCTGGAGTGTCTGGTGGGGGGAGTGGGGATCTGGGGAGGTGCGTATGGTTCAAGGTGTGGCAGCCAAGGGCTGGCACTCAGGGCCAGGTCCTGGACATCCTCTGCCAACCCGCTGGAGCCAAGGTGTTTGCACCACAGAGCTGAGAGCTGGGCTGAACTCTGGCTTCACTGGTGGCAAAGCTCTTCCTTCAGGCTCATTTTTCAGGAGCTCCAACCTACTCCTGCATATAAGTTTCACCTCAGAAATGCATGTGTTCTGTGCTGACTAACATTTTGACAAGCTTCTGTGGGAGCTTTTGTTGTGGAGAGAAGAAATTTGGGACTGAAGAAATTGGGTATGTTGGCTTCAGCTGCCCATGCCAGGCATGAGCACCACACTAGAAATATTTGCTGTAACTGGCACATCACTGTGTGGGGAAGGGAACACACAAAGAAGGGCATTTCTCCTACTGGCTTTGTGTCCTTGTCTCCCCACATTTGCTTGGAGTCCTTGATGCCAATCCCAGGCACAATGCTGGAGGGATGTGGGGATTAACTGATTTGAGAAGTTTCATTCCCACTGTGCCAGAGCTGCCCAGCCCTTCACTTCCCTTGGACAGAAGAGGAAAGGTCTGCTGAAGGCCCTTCCCAGGGCTTCCTATCTCTCCAGGGGAAATATCCCATATCCACTGGCATCCAAGGATCCTGCACCTTTCTGTCTAGCCTACTTCAGTGTCATAAATTCCAGGTGTGTCTCCTTTGCATTTGCAGTGGTAGCTCGGTACAGCCGTGTGTCTCTGGACACTGCTGTAGCTTTTGCAAATTTTTAATTTGCAAATGTTTTAAAAACAAAACTTGTGCTCTGGGTTATCAGGAGGGCAAGTAGTTAAGCTCTGTAGAGAGTACCTGAAATTCCCTGGGATGGTGACGTGGTCTGAGAGCTCCCAGCCCTGACAGGTGTTGTGAGCTGGTGCTGGATTTGACCTTTGGCATGTCAGCTGCTGACTGCTCTCTGACCTCCTCGCCAGGGATGGCACTCGTCCCTCTCCTCCCAAAGGTACAGAAAGTTCCAACTATTGCCCAAAACAAGGTGCTTGCTAGTGAAATCTTTGTAAAGAAATCTAGCTCTCACCTGAGGCACTGGGGTGGTGGCCCTGCCTGGCCAATGCACCATGCCCCTCTGTCTGCCTGCAGGCTCCGTCAGCGTGGAGCCCTGTTCCCTTGGACTCCAGAGGCCAAACATCCAACTTGAGTGAAGAGAAATTGCAGGCAGTGCTGCAGAAGCAAATGTGTGGTACCTCCTTGTCAGCAAGATCAGCCACAAGGACAGGTTCTTGCCATGCCCATGCTATAGCCTGAAGCCCAGATGGGTCATAAAGTAGAGGATGTCTCCCTGGATGCTTCTTGTCCACCCCCTGCCAGGTGTTTGGGACAGAGAAGCAAAAGCAGTAGCAGCAGGTGAGTCTCTCAGCACAACTTATCTAAGTGTCTCTGGGGTCTGCAGTACCAGTGACCTGTGCAGGATGTGTGGGACAAGCCCAGCAGAGCAGGGAGGACAAACACAGGACTCTATTTAGCAGGAGCTGCAAATATGTACCCAGCCAGGTGCTGCACAGGGGCCTCAGAGGTGCTCCAGAGGACCAAAGCCACCTCCTCTCCTGAATTACACCTTTGCTGGGTGCCAAAAAGGACCTATGGAAAATTCTGAACAGACTGTAACAGCTGTAGTTTATACACACTGCTTTGACCTTGAATGTCAGACACTTCCAGCTTCAATTCTTCTCTAGATGGATGGGCAGGAAGGAGAAGTTGGCTGTCAAATCCACTCAGCAGAGGAGGAATGTGGGGCAGTAACTCCCTTCCCCAAGTATCAACAACCAGTTTCCTATTCCAGTGAGTTTAAGCATTCTTCCCTCTCTAGGAGGCAGAGGCACAGTGTTTTCAGTACTTACTCTTTCCATCTGGCTAGACAGCTCTCTCAAACACCAATACCTATAATTACATATATTATGTATATTTGTATATACATATTACACATGCTAATTATATCTACAGAGGCATTAAAACATTTACCCTACTTGACTTCAGTTTTATTTTAAAGTTGGCAACATTCAACCAACATTAGGAATATGCTGTCTAAATAATTAGAGTTTATTTAGATTTATTCAACAGTGTTTACATCTAATAAGTCACCACATCCATTTAAGCACTGATCTTCTGGCTGGCATGTCACCTATATGTGATCATTCACCTTCAGCTGGAGCAGCTGGTTCTTCCTGGATTTATTTAATGGGGCCAAATTCACAAAAACCTGGAAGCAGCATGTTGGGCAGAATTTGCCCTACCATTGTCTGTTTAATAGGAGAATATTTGGATATTGGAGTGATTATCTTATAAATGGGTGTTTGGGGCTGACTTACTCCATTTGGCTTGATTGCTGCCTTTCCAGTTGCTTTATGGTACTAAAGATGCCACAAATGCCTTCTCAGGGTGAGGGTGAAGGTGCTATGTCTGTGTTACCTGTTCCACCCTGCCAGCACCAGGATGCCTGTGGTACCAGCCGCTCACTGGGGCTACTGAGCCTCTTACGGATATTTCAAGGAATAACAGTGTCCCATCCCTTCGCTGAAAATGAGCTTTGTGCAAACGAGGGGTGACAAGGGATTTGGGTTTGATGATCCTTGTCAGTCCCTTCCACCTCAGTACATTCAACAATTCTTGATGATGTTCTTACACTGGGCATTTTAAGTTTCAAAGTAATGTACATTTTGCTTTTGCTGTCAGCCTTTTCCTTCAGTTTAACCCATGTGAGTGCTGGTGTGAACATAGTGACACCATGCGAAGGCAGCAATTTGGCTGGAGAAAGCAGTATTTTTTACACAGGGGATTAGCACCTCTGTCTATGTGAAAATAATCTCATCTGAGAGGTTATTTTCAACCCATAGCAGGTTCATATGAGCCAGTCAAAGGCTCTTCTGGAGGGACAGGGCTTCCAGACAGCACTTGCAGCCCACATCAGCATGGCATGGCTCGGCTCATTGAGGCTCATTGTCTGCTGCCAGTGCCTTTTCAGGGTGGGTTTTGTGAAAACCACACACCTTTCATTTACCTCCTGCAAGACCAGGATTCAGCCTTTAATCCCAGTGCACCCCAGGTGCTGCCGCCCCCGTTTAGTCCTGCTGTCATTTAGGTTAATCAAGGCTGTCAATACCACTGAATTGCTGGACAGTCAGAAAAAACACATTTACTTTGAGCATTTGATATGATGAGAAAGAACCAAAGTGGATTGGAACACAGTGCTATGTTCCCTCAGCATCCCTATGAATGCCATCTGCACCACACACAACGCAGCACCTGCCTCACCAGAGCCCTGGACACCTGCAGAGAGTGTTCAGCAATGCAGGACCCATATGCAATGCCAAGGGTGCCAAGCCCACAGCAGACAGGGGCTCACACAGTCTCATCTCTGCAGGTCAATGCATTAGGTGGCTCTTTGCAGTGGGAAGGTCATGAGATGCCATGGTGTGTTAACATGAACTTGTGATCTTGAGCATCTTTTGTGCTTTGACTTATTCCTAATGAAATGAGGGGGTGCTATGAAAGGTGGTTTCAAGCCCTTCTCCTGCTTGACTGTGCAGTAAACTGAAACCACGAGCCTCTCTATGCCCATGTAGGGACTTGGAGAGGCTGCAAATTACCCCTGCAGCATAATCTGGGCTCTGGCAGTTTTTGAGACAGGAAAAGTGGTTCTTATGATAAATAAATAACCTTGAAAAGAAGTCTGAGATCTGCAATAGAGCTGTCAGGGATGGATGCTACTTGTATACCCTGCAATTCCCACCTGTGCACCAACCCCCCTGACCAACCAGCATGTGTAGTACTGCCCTGGACATCCCTGGCTGCAGTGGAATGGCTGGAGAAGTGTCAGAGCAGCAGCTGCTGTGCCCAACTCCCATCACCATCATCATCACCATCACTATCACCTCTTGGCTGATACAGGCTCTGGAGCCAAAGCTGAGCTGCTGCAGGAGGAGCGCTGGGCACAGTGCCCTCCTTTCTGAGCTGCTTTGTGGCACGGGCAGGCAGAGCAGCCAGAACCAACCTGTTTTCAGCCAGATGTAAAAGGGCAAATTCTTCAGGTGCATGGGTCAGCAACGAGCTGAACCAGATGAACCACTAAGGCAGCTCTGCCCGCCCTAATGTCTGTGTCTCTGTAGCCCACAAATGTCTTAATATCTGGAAAATTCAGATTGAAAGCAGCAGATATTCATAAGAAGAGGTCTGGCTTGTCAGCCTGTGCCTAGTATATGGATTAAATATCTTTACCTGTGCAAAACCAGACAGGCTTTTTGAGGAACATGAATGCATGTGTGTGTGTGCCATTTTTGGCAGCTGCCTAATTTGATAGATGAAGCTATGGATTCATTTTAGGATTATACAACAGAATTTCCACAGTTCTAAAGGAATGACAGCCTTTCTTAGCTCTTGTGTTAACTGAAATGGTGTTGCCAGGGTCTGGAATGGCCATTCCCATGCTTCAGCTTCAACTGTGGCTGTTGGAGAGCTGGGTACAGTGATGCCCAGTGCTGCACTCATTCAGCAGCAGGGATAATGTCAACTTATTGATGGCTTCCTTCAAGCCATTACTTTCCTGTTGGCACAGTGTCTGGCTCCTGCCTCTGTGAGTTACCTTGCCAGTCTCATTAATGCTGTGCACCACTCCAATTCATCCAGCTGCAGTTGTCAGAGTATTTAACATGGCAAGGGAAAATGGGAGCGTGTGGTTATGGGGGTGAGTGGGTGGGGTACACACATATGTACAGATCCCTTTGTGTATGCACTGAAACTTCTGAAGTTCTCAGCGAACACATCTTTGTCATTTCCATTTCCATTTCACCTTTTCCAGGCCTGCTGCCTTCTTCAGCCATCTCTGCTGAGGAAAAAAAAAGTTTGTGCAATTGCTACTTAAAAAAACCCAACCAAACAAAACCAGAAACATTTTAAAAGCAAGAAGAGTCTACAGGAGAATTTTTCTGTTACATAGGGAGCTGTAGTGACAAACTTTCTTCGTTTGATCCTCATTCTGCAGGGCTCTTATCTGTGCACTTGGCTTTACCCACATGGCCTTACACACCTGGGTAATGGATTTTCTGGGTTACTGCTATGACCTTTCTGTTCCTAAAGGCAAGGCAGTGGAGCTCTCGAACCCCTGACCAGTTCCAGACCTGGCACTGCCAGGCCTTGCCCCAGGGACCCAGGGCAGAGGGCTCAGGCTCAACACCAACTTCGGTTCTCATCCAAGGGCTGAGCAGCGGTGAGGGGAACAGAAAGGGACAATCCCAGCTTAAACAGTTCAGGAGGTTGCCTTTCAAAAAATGTTTTAATTGAAAAAATACTCATGTTCCTTCTGACCAGATAGGAAAGGGTAAGACAGGTCTGAGATGATCATCAGATTCATTCACTGGGGCTTGATGGGATGCTGTCCAATTTACCCATGCACCAGAGCTTAAACTCTGCACAGGAGAGCATACTGCAACCCAGGCTGGCTGCATCTCCTGGGATGGTTTTAAAATATCACATAGGATGTGCACCGTGGGTGCTGTGCAGCCCATTACCATTGCCAGCACAGAGATTTTGGTGCAGTGGAGCTTTGGAGGAAGCCAGGAAGCATTCCATGCCTGCCTGCCTGCCAAGGATATGGTTCTGCACAGGCAATGGAGCCACATTTTGGAGAATCCCTGATTCCACAGGCTGACTGCTCAGCCAGGACTCTCCACCAAGCCCATCCTGCTGTGCCGGTAGCTGAGAGCCCCAAACTCCTCTTCCATCTCTGGGTGGGATAGAAACCACCCACCCCATTGTTCACAGCCGTTCTCTCGAAGTTTATAAATAAATCCCATTTCCCTGCTGTCTTTGTGCTTTTCCATTTTGACGCACCCATGATTTCCTCCTGTTCCAGAGACCTTCAAACAAACAGCCCCTTTTTTTGTTGTTTGTTTGCTTCCTCCCAGCTTGTGTCTGAGCAGGCGGTGGTGGTGGCGCCTGTGCCCAGGCACACGTCGGGTACCAGGTGCCAGGATGTCGGGCACTGGTACAAGGTTATCTGACAGTTCCTCATAAATTACCCCACGTTGTAGGTGTGGGTGTTAATGTGCAACTTGGTGACAAAGCAGCTGGTTTTACTGTGTGTGTGTGACATGTGGATGCTAAGTGATCCAGGGATGGGATGAGGGAGCCTGGTGCCATCCCAGAAAAGTCTTCCCTCTGCAGGGTGAAGCAGAGCAGTCGGGCTCCTGCAAGCCCAAGCACAAAGTGCATGATGCACAGGAGTCACTGCTGCCAAGGCAGAATCACACTCCCACTGTCCTAAAAATACCAGGGTGTTCAAAACAAGGTGATTCCCCAATTAATTTTAATGGTGATACTTCATTCCTGGGCATTTTAAAGCTCACTGCTTCCTAGCAATATGCAGTCCTTTAACAGCAACTCTGACTAACAGTGTATTTTGGGTAAATATTTAAGGAACAGTAATATCCACCCATGATCTATATAACTGCCCTTCTCTCTGTATCAATACTGGTGGTTGCTCATTTATCTTTTTTTTTTTTTAATACATGGCTGTATTAGATGTGCTCATAAATGCAGGTCTGTGCCCTGGGCCAGCACAAGGAAGGGCGTGTTTTGCTTTTTCAGCACTTGCATTGCAAGGGCAGGCTAATTTTTAACTCTCTCCTTCTCATTTATTCATAGCATCTGGGTGAAATCTCTCTCTCCTGATCAGAGCCTGGGGTGTGAGGGGAGCTGGGGAGAGCAGGGATGCTCTGAGCATCCTGATGCTGCAGAGCCAGGGTAAGATGTAAGTGGAGGGGAGGTAAAGCTTTTGCTTTTTTGTTCATTTTTTGTCTACTGCTGAAACCCAAGTCCTGAGAAACACTGAGGGCCAACATAGGTGTTATGGCAGTCCTTCTGCCTCCTAAGTTAAAAACCTGTTTTGTTTAATATCCAGCTGGGTCATTCCCAAGCAGAAGTGGAGTTGCCATCTCCCATATGTGTGCTCACACCACTAAGGTTAAAACAAGCAGAGAGAGAAGTCTTAAAATATCTTGACACCTGAAAATCAGGAAAAAGAAAAAAGAAAACCTAGGAAAGGGGATGTGCTGAGCTGTAACAACACGTGGGCAGCCCTTGTGCTGGTGCATGGCAGCCCAACCCTGGTGACGTTGTGGGCACTCACAGCTTCACCCCAGCTCACCACAGCACAAGCGGGTGTCTCCTGTTATTTGACATTTTCCTTCCTCCTCCCGAAGGCCAAGACGTCTATTGCTTCGCATCCCGCCCATGTCTGGAGCCACCCGCTCGAAAGGGGAACAGCATCAGATGGCGGAGTTTCCCTGCTCCGCTGCCTTTGTGTGCAAACCGGGTTTATCTGTATTGTTTGACCAGCGCCGGCAAATTACACCCTGCCCAATGCGTCGTTAGGGAGAGGCAATTAAATACCAACCCAACGAGTATTGCGGCCACTGTGACTGGGGAGAAACAGCTGCAATCTGCATGGCAGCTGGGAGAGACGGGTGGAAAACATCAACCTTTTTATTTATGTCTTTGCTCTACCCTCCGCCGTGTCTGGCTGCCCGGCTGGGTGAAACCTGCGCAGGGCAGGATTTGGCACGGAGCAGGCAGGGATGACGCCTGGATCCAGTGAGTTTTCCCTGGTTTCACTTCAGTCCAAGCGGCCGGCAATGCCCATCCTGTATGGTGCCGGGTCAGCACAGCAGCAGCCACAGGACACTTTGCTTTTGCCCTGAAGAGCCTTTCCCCGGGTGCTTTCCAGATGTTGCAGCCCTGTGGGCTGTTCTCTTTGGCAGCAGTGCCAGGTAGCCACATCCTGTACATCCCTTGTAGGACTTAGAGCTTCAGCTTGAATGCCCACCAAATTAACCCTGGTCTTCTATGGCATCTTCTTCAGTGCCTTTGTGTCCGAGCTCCTGGCACCAAGCTTCTGTCAGTACCATCCCACCAGCAGTCTCCTGTGCTGTCCCCAGGTGAGATTTGCCACGATGCACAGCAAATTCACATCTCCATCTTTCAGCCTTCAACGCTGAATCACCCTAAGTGTTTTGAAGACCACAAATCCTGTTGCTAATCCCAGGCACCCTAATATACCGTTTTTACCCTGCAGATGCTGTGAGCACTCTAAGGGATGGGGCCATCTTGCTGTGGGCTGGAGTGTTTTCTCACTGTTATACAAATAAGCAGGGGTAGGTTTGAACCAGGGTCTCTGGGATTGGCTTCCTGAAGGTGCTGAGAGCATTTCTGGGTAGATTTAGAGGGGTACCTTTGTAAACAGCATCTTTAAGCATCATTGAAGTGATGCTCATGGCAAAACAGTCTATCAGCTGGAGCAGGTGATGCAAAAATGAGCACTGGAGTCTGATCGAGCCAAGGACTTAAACTGACTGTGTGGACAGTGATCTGCCATCGAGTTCAGCCAGCTGAAATGTAGAGCAGATAATTGGTGCTCCTCTCTGGCACCAGCTTTCTGAGAGTCAACACTCACAGATCTGTAGAGGGTTTTGTGAGCCCTGAACAAAGGGTGCCCAAGAGAATTCCAAGAAGGGGAATACTCGTGGCAGGGCAGCACATCAGTAACATGGAGCAAATGTGTCCTGCCAAAGCCATTGCCCACAATCAGCTGCTGATTTAAGCAAGGGTGTTCTGCCAGGCTGGCCTTATCAGGAACTCACTCTTCTGCTCTGCACCTTGGTTTGGGGTCGTTTTATTTGGTTTTATTCTGTAAGCTGTTTGCTCTTTGGGCTGTCCTACAGCATCCAGGGTCCTGAGGAAACAACAGTCACAGTCCTGGAGAGGAAGGACACAGAGTTAAAAGTACAAATATCTCTTTACAACCAGAGATTTTTCTAGGCCAGGCAATGCAACAGATCAAATCTGTTCTTCAGATAGGTATCTGACAGGACCATGAGAGTCATTATCAGTGGAACCAGAGCAGGTGAGGACTAATGAATGAGCTACAAAGTGGGTAATGCACTGGCCAAGGGAAGCAGAAGGGCTGGTGGTGTCACCCCCACTCAGCAGAGCCGGGACCTGCACAAAAGGGAAGTCAGAATAAGCAGCAGTGGGTTTTGCTGTGACATGCATTGACTTATGGTTGGCATAAGATGCACGGATCTCAGTTGATTGGAAAGGAATCTGAAGTCATCCACATAGCGTGGCTGCGGGCAGCAAACCAGGGCCAGGGTGCTGAGACTTGCCCATGGTGCTGGTGCAACAATCAGCCATGGCTGGGACACAGGCAGAGGATGCCGGGCAGAATCAGCCTGGGAGGATGCACGATCCTTCTCCTTAGTTAGAAAAAGAGGGGAAAACTGTAGGGAAATCCTGGGGAGAGAAAATAGCTTTTAAACCACAGATAATGTTGGCAGATGAACAAATGGGTATTAACTGGTGGGGGCTGCCGGGAGACAGGGAAATTTGTGAAGGGGATTATATGACGTGGCTGCTCAGAATAGTTGGACTAAATGACCCAGCAGATCCCCTCTGGTTTCATCCTCCCCTTATGACACCACATGCTTGGAGTAGCAGCAGTGCCAGTCTTCATATCTTAGTATTAGTATGTCAAGCAAGTAAAGATGAGCAAAACTGCATCCAAACACTGCTGTGCTTTTTCAGTGCTTGGGATGTACCAGGAAACTTTACTGCATCAGCTTCTGTGGTCAAAACCTGTTTGCCAGTGGCCTGCAGAGGCACAGTGAGCCGTGCTGCAGAGGCCACAGAGGTGTTGGAGGGAGATGCTTGTGAGAAATGAAGGAAATCATTAGGCAACCATAATTATGCTGCGAGACTCCTGAGCTGTCTCTCGATGCATTGTGACCACTCTGAACCAGCAGAGCCAGTGACTGCTGACACTGGCTGGTCTCAAGGCTCCTTCTGAAGCAGAGCTCCTCCTGGGAAGTGCTATCCCCTCCATGCCTTGTGCTCTCTTGCCCAGCTGTTGTCCATCATTGCAACCCAGCTGAAGGCTGCTTTCTACTTTCCCCTGCCCACTGTGGCAAGGCATTAGGGCCAAGAGTAGAGTCCTTGTGCCCCTCCAGCCTCCAAATCCACCCTAGCAGCCTGTGCCCATTAGGCTCCTGCAGTCTTCCCCTGGCCACTGACAGCTCCTGCCTGCAGGTGAGCAGTAACTCCAGGTCTGGGCATGGTCTCTTTAGCACATGATACTTTTCTCAAAATTTAATAAACTTTCAAAATTAAACCTTTATTCAGCCTTTTATTCAGAATAACCATCAAGTCCCTTTGAAGGGAAGAATGTAATTTTTCACTATCATTTTGTTGCTGCCATCGCTGGAGTAAGTATCAGCTGTGCCCTGATGGATTTCTCCACCTTAATGTCAGCCACAGCTACTGCAAAGCCCAAGTTAAACCCAAAACCCAAGGAAACTAATCTGACTCTGCAAACACCCAGATCTCCTCTTTGTAGAGACTGTGCAATAAGTCCAAATTCTAAAAGCTTTGGCAAAGCAGAAATAAGGTGTTGCTGAAGGGACAGTCTGGGGAGGCCAAAACTGAGCCCCCAGCACTTCAAACCCCTGGGCATCATTTCTGTGTGCTCCATCATCTTGCAGAAGAATGGCTGGAAACCTCCCAGGACACTTCTCCTCATAAAGCCACTGCCTTTCTTTTCCTCTAGGCTTTATTTTCTGCAGCCAGCTTGCCAAAACATGAGGCCCAGGGCAAGTGAAAGGGAAAAATGAGGCACCTGAGCAGGTTCAATTTGTGCACGGCCCCAGAGATGCCTGGTTGCATAGCTGTCAGCACCTCGGGAAGGCCATCCTGAACTGATGCATCAAAGCACAGGAGGATCAGGAGGTTTTTTGCTGTGAAATCAGTTAAAAGCCCAGCCGGGTGGAGGGACACAAGGTATTCAGAAGTGAGAAGAGGCTCAAACTTGGGAGGTGTGGGATTCGCTTTCCCTGCTCTTCCCCCAGTGTACCCTGTTGGGCTTGTCCCTAATTGCCACTTGGCCCTGGCTCAGAAAGCACAAATCCCAGTGATGTTTTGGATGTCAATGTGTTGGATGTCAGAGACACCAAGTTTAACACAAAAACCCAAAGCCAGAGCATGCAAAATTGCACACTGAGAATATTACAAGATCCTCTTGCCTGGAGCAATGTCAAATGACCTACTCTTGATCTGCCAGCCCAGCCCAGACTCAAGGATCAATTGGTGTATTCCTAGGAGTGGTGTAAAGTTCTCAGTTGAACAGATGGAGAACTAGATCCTTCACTTGGCCCTTTCCACCCTTGAGCCTTTTGCCATTTACGCTCTCCCACCCACCTCAGCAGGTCCCATCCACACCTTACAGAGCCACTCAGACCCACCAGGAATATTCAGCAGTGTATCCACCCACCCAGAGATGTGCTTTTCGCTGCTGGCACAAGGCAATTTCAGACCATATGTCTGCTTTCCCTTAAGGGTGGGCAAGAAAAATTCTTTATTATTTTTATATCAGTTCTGCGTGGCAACTCCTGTGAAAGGCCAAGCATATACAGTGAGGAGCTAGTAGGAGCTGAGAAGAGCTCGTGCCAGCTCCCAGCCTCCAAGATAGAAAACCTACAATTGCAAAGATGGAAAGTGGGGAGGGCAATTAGGAGGCTGGAGGGGGAAATAAAAAAATGGTTATTGTAAATTTGGAGGTCATAGCTCAGCTTTGCCCAATGAATGCCAGAGAAGATAGGGGACACCACATGGAGAGCTTGTAAGGAGGGATTTCAAATGAAAGCTAGTAGAAGCTTTAGAGTACTAGAAGGATGAAAATGTAAATAACAGCATCAAAAATGGATCTGAGATAAGCGGTATGGCTGGGCAAGGCAGGAGCAGGCAAGAGGGAACATCAATACTCTATAGCACACACCAGGCAGAGACACCCACCTGTATTACAATACAGTGCAACTAACATTTGGGAAATGGGTTCATCCTTCCAAAAGGACAGCAGCAAAATTTAAAGAAGATGAAATTTTATGAAAGCATTACAATGGGAGAACAAGTTGGTGCTTCCAGGAGCATCTGCAGACTGAAACCCAGGGTTGTCTTGGCTCCCACCCTTGGAAACTCTCTGCAAACCCTGTCGGGTCTGTCCAGGCGGTGATTTACGCTAGCACTGCCCCTGGAACAAACTGAACAGACAACACCTGTGATGTGGGAAAACAGCTGCTATGTGTGATACCACCAAAACAAGGTCAAAATACTCCCACCGAAGGAGACTTACCATTTACACTCAGAACAGTAGCTCTGTCTTCCACTGTTCAGCCCAACAAAAGCACAACACACACACACACACAAGACAATTCACACATCAGAGGTGAAGGGATGCTCACTCTGACCCTTGGGTTTCTCATGGCAACTCACACCACTGGGCAGCTTTGCACCTAAACCTGCACCTTGCTGTGTTATGGAGCACTGCAAACTAAAAGCACTCCAGCAATTTTACCTCTTTCCTGGCCCAATCCCCAAATGATAGGGTGGACATTTTTCCCTCTTCCACAAATGTGAATTTGGCAACAGCACTGTGGCCACCCAACCTCTGCTCCCCTGGGCCACGCTGCCTTCACTGTGCCATGCTGTACCAAGGGTACAGCCACAGGCTGCTGATAAGAGGTTCAGGGATCTCCCACGTGGTGAGTGATGCTTTGGCCATGTGCCTGGGAAGCAGGGACCTTGCTGACAGTGTGGGTGATGGGGCTGTGCCAGTAACTCAGCCTCTCCCACCACATCTCCATGGGCCCATGGAGCTGCACTTAGTCCCTCCACGTCAGTCCAAGAAGAAGCTCCAGCATCATCTTCCAGAGAAAAAATTGAGTGTGACTTCAGGGTGAGCTCAAAGGTTGAACAAGGTAAAAGAGAAGGCAAATAGAGCATACCCTTAACTGGCTGTATTTAGAAGGCTGGAACGGATAAGAGTGCTGGACCATGGCTGCTGGATGTGTGGAGCTGCAAAACCTCTGTCCTTATCTCTCCCCCTGCGTTGTCTCTCCAGTCTGTCTGTGTGCTTTCCCCTGCCCACCTTTCTTTCCCCCCCCACCCCCCCAGTCCATATTCCCTAACCCCCCATTTCTCTTGAGCCAGTTCCCTTGGAATTTCTGCTCTTGGCCTACTCCCTTGGAAATGCTGGTATCTGATGTTTTAATGGAAGTGTTCACCTGTGCATGTTTGTAAAGCAGGAATTGTGTCTTAGCTAGTTAGTGGAGTTACTAAAAGCCAAGTACTTTTTTTAGTCCTTCACTTGCCTGGATTCTCCTTATGGCTCAGCCTGGCTCCCACCTTCACCACTGCTCTGGTCAGCCCTTGCTTTTCCAGCTGAAATCCTGCTCTTGTGGATGGCCAGTCGCCTGTGGGTGCTGAGCACACTCCAGCCCAGCAGCAGAGTGCTGAGCTACCCTGCTCCCAGCACACCAGGCTCTGCCCTCTCTCCACTCTTCTGCAGGCCACAGCTGAATCCAGCTGATGCTTCCTGTCCTTCCCCAGCCTCATCCGCCCATTTCATGGTGCCAATTGCAGGGATGGGACAAGCTGTGGCACTGTGGATGTGGCAGCGGCCATGTGGTGCTGCCGGCATGGAGGTGCCATATGGCCACAGGAGAGGCTGGGTTGAGCCGCAGAGAGCTGGCCCAGCCCCGGCACATGCTGTGGGAAGGGCACGTGACTGATGAAATCCTGCAGCCATGCTTCCCAAAAATAGCCTGCTGGCCCCCAGCAATGGGGAGCCAGAGGGACTTCATTGCACTCGCTTCAGTCTGGGGCATCCTTCCCTCTCAGATGATTCAGGTCCCCATGACATTGTAGGCTCCAGGTACCAATTAACACTTACTAATACAGCATTTTTAAACGCCACTGTGGCCTCTCTTCTTCCCTCCAGTCAGTGCTGGTCCCTGGGAGGCTGGTGAGCCCAGCAAAGCCCATAGAGCCCCATGACAGCCAGGCGTGAGCAGGTCCCCACGCCCCAGCACATCTCTGGGGCGATGCTTCACCCCGGCCGCTCCCACAGGGCTCCTCAAGGGATCCAGACCAACCTGACCTGCCAGGCAGGAGCAGGGTTTCCTGCTGCCAGCGTAGCACCGTGGCTCAGGTGTTGCCACCACAGATGGAAAGGGAACCAGGAGGGTGTTTCTGGTCACTTGCTGCCAGCCTGGTGGCAGTGGGTCCACTCCTACCACCTCAAAATTCATGGACCTGAGATGGCACACGGTTTGTGGAAGTGCGAATCCTTGTCCTCTTAGCCTGGGTCAGGTCCTGTGCTCTTTCCCCAGGGAGCACATGCTCTCTCTCACCTGCCTGACTGCAAAACAAGGGGAAAACAAGGATATACCCCAGCCAGTGTGCCCAGCCCTGACCCCAGGTCTGCAGGGATGGACATGGCAGGGAGGGGGAGGCTGGTGCATGCCTTGCCTGCTCTCCGACTTTGATTTGCTTTGGGGAAAAGTAATTTATTAATTGCTTTTGGAGCCTGAACTCAGAGAGGGCTTCCTGTGAGGCAGGGCTCAGTAGAGAAGAGTAATTTGACATTAAACCGCTGGTGCTTCATGCCGAGGGGCCCCTTGGAGCTGGGGACTGTGCCTGCAGCGCTGGCCACACGGCCCCGGGGCTGGGCGCAGCACCTGGGTCACCGCGGGTCCCTCGGCAGGGACAGACCCTCGGGCGGCGGCGGGAGGTGACACGGGGTGACACGGGGTGACACGGGGCAGGGCAGGGCAGGGCTGGCTGTGCCGCTGCGTCCTCCTTGGGTGCGGGTGCAGCGGGACCCCCACCCGCTACACCGACACCGCCAGTGCCCCCATCCCGGGCGTGCCCCTTTTTCGGGGGCTGTGAGACCCCCGGTGCCGTGCGGGGCTGTGAGACCCCCGGTGCCGTGAGACCCCCGGTGCCGTGGGTGCCCCCGGTGCCGTGCCGGGCCCGCGGCCCCCCCGCGGCCGGCGGCGCTCGCACTCCGCAGGCGCGGCCGGGCCGGGCCGCCCCACGGGCCGGG
>JAWWEE010000159.1:25085090-25224831 GCA_035221455.1 Xenops minutus
GGGGGCAGGGAAAACAATAACGCAAAGTTCGGGGTGGCCGCAGGGGCCGGGGGCGCGGTGACAAAGGGCGGCGGGGCCGGCCTGCACCCCCCGCGGCAGCGGCGAGAGGGCGACCCCCTCTGACAGCGGGGACCGCGGGCCCGGGGGGAAAGTTTGGGGTGCGGAGCGGAGCGGGACGGCGCGGGGCGCATCGCCAGTGCCGGGGGAGAGCGGGGGCACCGGGGGGGACACGGGGCCGGCGGCGGAGCCGGAGCGGCGGGGGAGGAGGCGATGACACGTCCCCGCTCCCCCCGCCGGGGCATGGGCAGAGTCACGTAGGCAAGTGGCAGCGCTCGCCAGGTAGCCGGCGGGGAGGGGAGGGCAGGGCAGGGCAGCGCAGGCAGGGCAGGGCTGGCCTCCCGCTCCGCGGGCGCGGACGGGGCGGTGCGCGGAGCCTGCGGCTTCCCCCTGCGGAGCGCTCTATCCCGAGCGGGACCGTGGCGGACCGGCGGGGCCGCGAACAAAGGGGCAGCTGTGCCCCGTGGTGTATCGCGGCGCGGGCGCGGAGCCCGCAGAGCGGCGAGCACTGCCCCGCACACCGCACAGCCCCGCGCAGCCCTTCACGCCCCGCACAGCCCGCACACCGCGCCAGCCCCGCCCCCGCGGGCGGACACATGGTTCGCACATGGAGCCGCCGCGCCGCGCTCATTGGCCGCCGCCGCCAGGGGGGCGGGGCCGAGAGGCGCGCTCCGCCAATGAGCGGCGCCGGGGTCCCCCGTGTGACGTCACGCGTTGCCGAGCGGAGCGCGGCCGGCGCGGGGGGGCACATGGAGACACACCGGGACCCCCGGGCTGCCCCCGCCACCCCTCTCTGTCTGCCCACCTGTCCCTCCGCTTTCGCTACAACTCTTTGATTTAGGCTTTATTTTGATTTTTTAATTTTTTTTTTTAATTTTCTACTTGTTTATTATTTCAGTTTTTTCGCTCTTTGATTTTTTTTCCCTCTGCCCTCCCCCCTTTTATATTTGGGTTGTTTTTTTCCCCTCCTCTTAGCAGAGCGTGTGCTGCGTTGTCTTTCCCGTTTAACTTTACAAAGGGATCAGGGAGAGGCTCGCCGCGCGCCTCCATCGCTCCGTCACCCCCCTCGCCGCTCCTCCCTATGGCAGCTATAGGTCCCGTGCAGGTGACATATAGGGCGCCCTTGTTCTGCGGGAACAGCTGTGTGCACGCAGGCTTCCAGGGAAAAGGGATCCCACTGCGGAGAGCCTGCTCTGCCGCTAAAGCCGCAGCCGACAGCCCTTGTTCTTTGCCCGCCCAGAACAAATACAGGCTGCTTTTCTGTTTTTGAAAGTTGAATTAATATCGGGGCGGGATGTTTTTCTTCTTACGTGCTCATTATTGTTTCGTAATGAATCTGCAAAGCCAAGTGTCTGAGGAGCTGAGCTGCACCGCGGCCAGCAGCTGCGAGCAGCAAAATGAGAGGAGGCACCAGCAAGAATTGGGTTTGCGTGTGAAAACAGCAGCACCCCTGCCTTGGAAATCGAGTGTGAGACCACTCGTTTGGGGTTGTTTTTTTCTCAGTGAGCGCTCTTGTTGTGAAGGCGAATTGTCAAAATCGTGGGGGGGGTTTCAGGGGAAGGGAGGATGGAATTTTTCTTGCCGTTGAGATGGGTAGTATCTGATCTTTTATACGCTCCATTTAAAAATGCATCATCCTATGCCGTTTCTTGTTCTGAACTGGAAAATGAGCAGGACAGCAGGATACAGCATTTTTTATTGCTAGATTTTGAAAAGAGGTGTTTGCATCCAAACAACTCCATTCCCGAGCACTTGTTTTCACTGAAGCTTTCACTAGTAATCATCATGGTCATAATACTGAAAATCATCACTTTTATTAAGCAATTCTGCAAAACCTTTCAGTATTTTAATTTGCAACCAGGACATTTTAGGTTGAATAGTCCCATTTAGCCAAAGGTTCAGCGATTGAACGTGCTGTTCAGAACGTGACCGTCATAAACCAGGCAGCTTTTACGAGTTGCTCCCAAACAAAGAAAAATGCTGCTGGGATTGGAAAACAATCTCTGAGCGTTACTGGCCCTATCTAAACTAAGGAACAGCTGCAGAAGCGGGAGGGTTATATCGTAACGTATGTACGTCGCCTTACTGGGAAGAGATTTGCATGCAGAGCCCAGGTTATTGCACCAAGAGAATGCTGTGCCCTTTCGTCTGCCAGTGCAGGAGTGATTGCTCAGTGCACCCCATGCTGGCAGCCTGGCAGAGACCTTGGCACTGGCTGGTCACTCCTCATTACAGCCTCTGACCTAGCAATTAGCAATAACAGGGGAGGCCAGCTCAAAAAAGTTTGGTGATGGCGACTGCCAAACTCGGTTGCAGTCAGACTTGGTGCTCACCTGCTTCCTGCAGGATGCCCAGGTCACTTGACCACGGTGTTACGCAGGGCGTAATGAGCTATTTTGGTGTTACTCCCATCAGGAAGGTGGCTGAGTCACAGCCCTGTTGTGCTAGGTGCTGTACATGCAGGGGAGTAACAGTGCCCTGCCCCAAGGAAATACAGTCTTAAAAAAACAGAGGTGACAGGTAGGTGTTTGTTTCCTCCTGCTTGGGATGGCTACTGGGGATGGAGCTGGGTGAAGCGCCAGGATGCTGGTTGGGATCAGCATCACAGCCATATGAAAGCTGAAAGGCTTTGCTAGCCAAAGGAAGGAACTTAAGAGGAAGGGTTGTTACTACTGAGTGAGCTCAAGAGGTTTTCCTTTCAGTCTGATAAACCCCACTCCATGTCCTCATTCATTTTTTCAGGCCTTTGGTGGCTGTGTGAGGTTATTCACCTTTTCAAAACACTGTCCCCAGCAGGAGTGGATGCTGTTTCATAGTGGGGTCCACTCAGAAGCAGACACAACCTTGTCTCCCGTGGGTCCAAACCTTTGGATATCCCAGAGTGTGCATGTTACACCTTCTGGTGGCAAAGGAGCAGCTACAAGGCCCTTTTCAGCCTCCTAAACATAGCAGTTTCTCACCTCTGCTTGCAGGTCACTAGTGCAAGGCAGGCAGTGGAGACTTCCATATCTAGGGCAAGACTTTCAGATAAGGCAGATATTTCCTGCTACCTTGATGCCCAGGGAGAAATAAGGAGATGATTATGATATTTTTTACATTTATGGATCCCGTATCCCATCACCGTGGTCATGAATAATAGTAGAAGGACCATAGGTTGTCTGGATGGTGTGGAAACAGAACTGCAGGGCAGAGAGCCATGGAGCAGGGTGGGAGGTACCGTCAGGGCTGTGACAGGGGGAGACTGCTTCAGGAGTGGCCTTTCAGCACCACCAGTGAAACCACCCTTGTAATATTCACTTACCTTTTAAAAAAATTGGAATAAAAATTACCTGTATTACAGTACAGTGACAGGGAAGATTAGAGTTATTAGACTCCTTGGGTAAACTGGGGTATTTCAGCTGCTGAAATATAGCTGACTTATTTTTTCAGTTGAGCCTCTGGAATTGAGTAACAGTGCTGCCTGCCTGCTTACTGCAGTTTTCATGGTGAGGCCACAAAACCCAATCCCAACACACCTTGCTGGCTGACATGTACAGGTTTCCAAATGACCTGTTTCTAGAAATTCAAGCTTGGTATCTAAGGAATAGAAAAGTCACATGAAAAAAATTCCAGTGGCGGTTTTCAGAAATGAAAGTTGTGCTCAGGGCAGCTCTGTAACCTCTGCAAATGCCACGTCATGAATAAGCGTGGCTGGAAATGTAGCAGCTGAAATGCTGGAGTTTGGAAGATGTTTTTAGAGGGACCTGGAGTAAACTCAGCTGAAGTTTAGTACGTGCCAAGCCTCCCCTTTGTGTGTGTGGACTCACGTTTTTGTCAATAGGAGTTGCGTAAACACATGATGAATCCTTCGGATGTGATGACTTATCTGTAATAGACATGGTGTGTAATACATTCTGATCTCACTACAGATACAGACCTGTGTTGCCATATCCTCTTCCAAAAGCATGAAGGGAATCAAGTCACTGCAACAGGGGTGACAGGTTCATGAGTCTAATAGAGATGTGCACGCACGGGACAGTAGACTTTGGCCCCTCACAAGAGACAGCTAGATCTTCTTCAAGTGCTGGCTATGTTTATTGATTGATCTTCTGACCAGGAATAACAAATGGGTGACCTAGGATTTGTCCTTTGCTCCTGAATAAGTCTCTCTGAAGTAGAGGAAAACTGAATCTCGAGGGTGAGACAACAGTATCTTCATCATGTGGCTTCTTCCATTGTTTATGTGCTGTTTAGGGTCATTTTTTGACAAGCCAAAGAAATACCAGAAACCTCTAATTAGTGGAGGGCAGAAAGAGCTGAGACTGACTTCAGTCTGTGTGCAGAGTTCCCATTGAATCAATGAGAGCTAAACACGTGGCTCAAGGTCAGTGTAGATGATCTTGGATCTTACGGTGATGTGATATATGGAGCGCTACAGGGCCCCCTTATTTATATATTTTTCATCCAGCTCACAATAAACCCCTTTCATTCCTCCTGGTTCATGACCTGGCCACAGTGATTCATGTGTTAGCCACTTCCAGGTTGGGTTATTTTGACTCAGGCTGTTTGGACCTCAGCATAAAATTCAGAAGGAAGCCACAGCCGGAGAAATGATAGGGCAGAGGTAAAACCATGGGACTGTGCCAGAAGCACTGCTGAGAACTGATCATATCCCTTGTCAGCAGAGCATCCTGAGAGCCAGCAGAGAAGCACCTTCTGCCGTTGGCTGAAGAACCCTACCTTCTTATTTAGCTGAAGGATCCCATACTGTGTATAGTATATTTTTTTCTTATGGAAAGTCTTCTTAATTTTGCAGCTGGATCAGTTAAGTGACTGAATCAAAGTCACAGAGTGAGTCACTGACAGTATAAGTTGGGGCACAGAACAAGACTGGGGCACAGCACAAGTCTGGGGCACAGAGCAACACATCTCCTGGAGAGAAGGAGCCAGTAGCCCAAAGGGCCAGTAGACCTGTAGCTTTTACTTTATTGATTGGCAGAGCTTGGTCTTTGAATCACAGTGAGAAATACGGCATACACTTTATTCCTGTTCAAACTCTTGGATATCCAGGTGGTTTGGTTCTGAGCAATGGTGGATGGGTTCCAGATAGCAGTGGGAGTGCTGAAAGGGATTATGTGGTGCCTTATGAAAGAATGAAGCTCCAGGATGACAAATGAGACCATATCCTATAGGCAGTGTGGGGCCCTTAGTGAAGGTATTGCAAGCCTTGGAAGGGTTTGGAGTAGGTGGGACTTGGAATGTTCTCCAGTCCACTGGTGCAAGTCCCCCAGTGCTGAGCTATTACAATCATGAGTACAGGAATAGAGATGTAGTTGTTAACACTGTGCTGGTAGGTGGGATATTCAGATGATGTTCCACTCACTAGAGAAGCAGGAGTTTTATGGATCTGCTGTCCCCAGAAATTTTGGGAATCAATGAATCTTTGCATTCTTTGAGAGCACCCTCTTACTGGGGGTCTCTGTTTATGCCTTGATTGCAGGAGTGTTAGGTTTCAAGGCTTTGAAAACAATATTAAGGTTTTGAAAGATTTGTGTGAAGGTGGGTAAAGGAAGCTCTTAGAATTGTTGCCATCTTTATGTACCTCCCAGGGGGTGCAAAGAGTTGGGGATAGGAGAATTATAGCAAAAGACAAAGAAGGGATGGAAAACAAGGCAGTTTAGCCAGAGGGATTGCCCTTACTGAAAATAACTTCCACGTTGCAAAGCATTGTGTTATTTCTAAGCTTTGTGTTCAAAGCAGAGGGTTGGGCATCTTGATTTGTGAGATGTGTTCCTGTTCTACCTCTGGCTTCGGGTGTGTCTTCATGTGAGCAATTATGCTGCTTATACCTCAGTTTCCCTTCCTCCAGAGTGGAAAGAAAATAGCTAAAATCATTTCAGTTTTGATCAGCCTGAAACATTACTTTCTGGAAAGCTCTTAGAAAATTTCCCTGATGGAAGATGCTAGTTTAATGCAAGTGATGATGATGTTGGTAAAAAACAGATCACATCTGTTGTACTTGATGAAAATAGTACAGCAGCATTTCAGATGTAAATATTAATTGATTTCTGCACTGCAGATTTCTTCTTGGATATTTAAATTATTGCTAAGGAGGAGGGAAAGGCTATCAGGGAGATTAACAAATCCATTATTAAGGCTGGAAATGGAGGGTTGCCGAAGTGCCATTTAATAAAATGTAAAAAGCCCCTTTCTAAAGGGCGAAGCAGCAGAACACACAATGAAAGTGAATCACAGCTGCCAGAAGGGATGCCAAGCAGCAAGCACTTATAATCAGAAAACTGTACTTACAGATCATTCGGAGCCACTAAATTAAATGATCTCATTCTCCCCTAAAATACTCTTCCCTTAGCCCCTCCCCATTGTTGCCTGTGGATTGCTCAACCACATTTAAAATCTGACTTTGGGGCCTTTTTGGTCAGCAGTTGAATAGCATTGGGCCTCTTCGTGCTATTCACTTTCCACCCACTTTTGTTTCTGTCACATACAACTCTGGCATTTTGCAGGCTGACCTGCCCACACGAGCACTTGGGATGGCAACTGAAAGATTTTGCAGATCTGATGTGGCTCCACAGTTTGCTTGCCTCCTCTTCAGAGCTCCTTCTTTGGGAAGATGTCCCACAGTTTATTCTCAAATTTGTCTTTGTTTCACACAGATATTTTTTTAATTGTACATTGTTTACTTCAGAAACAAAGACTTGGAAGCTGATCTGAAGTGTAAATGCAAGAGCTGATCCTACATCATTTCATGCAGAACTGATCCTGCTCTTGCTTCATTCCAGGGCTGTTTTAATTCACCATGTGTATCACGGTCCCCCTCCTTCACACTCTCTTATTTTGTATATAGAACTTTGCCTTCAGGAGGCTGACACTTTGATAAGCTTCTAACCTACTCCTACATTTTCCAGCCATGGCTTTCCCTGTTTAATCCCTGAAGTGGCATTACATGTCTCTGAATGTACCCTCAGAAAAGTTAGTGGCAGTGGATGCTGACAACAACCTGTTTTGCAGTGATTTCTGGGGCTTCATCCTGAATGTGGGGGGTTGAAATAGTGGTTTGGCTTTTTTTAAATGTTTAGTATTGCTAATCCGGAGAGGCAAATGGCTCCCTGGTTTTGGAGGCAGGTTAGAGGAAGCAGTTAGAGCCAAGAAATGCTCTTGTGCTAACCTCACTCTTGCAGAGATGTCTGTGCACCTGTGTCCTTTTCCCTAGTCCAAGATCACGTAAGTAGCCCCAGAGACTGCTCAATTTTGGAATTTTTCATGTGCAATCTGTTCTATGAGCAGTTTCCAGTGCAGAAACAAGAGGTGGGGAAAGACAGTACTTCCTTTCCTGAGTTCTTCCCCAAACAAAAGCCAGCCTTTACATGTGCTGTGGTCTGGCTTGGTGTAGGTACGTGAGTGGAGGCTGTGCTCTCCCAGCAAGGGCTGGGACTGCCTTTCCCACAGTGCAGAAGAGGGAGGTATGTCCCCAGAGGTGTCCCAGCTTCCTTTATTCTTTAACTATCCCATCTTAAGAGAAACAAAACAATCAACCCCTAGAGATTTGGAAATTAAAAGGTCTGTGTAAGAACTGAATAGTGGTATTATTTTTACCTCCATCAGCTGCAAGCCTGCAGTTTTCTGAGGAAACCTCAGAAATGGTGAATCAGCGAAATGTTTTTAAAGAAAAGTTTGCTACCACAAATCCACTTTTTTCAGGCCTTCTCAGGTTGAATGCTGCCAACTCTTGCAACTTCACCCTGAGTCTCCTGATCCTTTGTGCTCTGCCTAAAGCCCTTGCTACCAGATGCACACCATTAATTGAGAATCTCCACTTTTCTGGGTTTTTTCCAAGGTATTTCTCCATTTCCCATTCTGATGGAGGAATGCTTGCAAATGTAACCTGTCACAGCTTAAAGGTTCAGCCCCATGAAAATAACCCCAGTTAGAACTACAGAACAGTCTTTGGAGGGTTTCTAAGTCAGAATCAGTTTGAGATTTGGATTTTTACTGTGAATATTCTGATTCTGATTTTGAATGTTCTCTGAGCATGTCCTCTTTGAATTAGTCAAATATTTTAGAAACTAGTATCATAAAATTAAATGTTAACAGCTTTTTAACCTCAATTCCAGCTAATGTTGAAGTTGGTAAAATTCAGAGTCACAGAAGTAATCTGAGGGTTTGTACCTGTATGAAAATCGGGATGTGAATATGTGAATAAAATGCTGAAAAGAGTGATCATACTGGAAAGTGCAGGTGTGACAGAGTTGATTAAAATGTTGAGATGGTCACTGCTGTTACTTGTTAATGTGCTGCTTCAACAACAGTGGTATTGCTGTCTGTGGTATCTCTTGTCTGTGCTCTCAAAGGGATGTGTTCTCATTGAAAAATAGATCTTGCTCCTCAGCCTCCCATCACACTGTTTCATCTGCTCCAGGCGGGAATTCCCTGAGCCTGGCACCTTGTCTTTAGTTATATCTGCACAGGTGAGATGTGGAAATCTCCCACCCTGGGGCTCTGTGTACCACTGGTGCACCGGGGACTGCGAGCTGGCAGAGAGCAAGGGAGGGAGGACAGGGCACAGCACCACCTCCTCGGGGCCTGGAGAGCTGTGCCCAGGTCTGGGGGCATGGAGCCATCACCTGCAGAGCTGTGCCCAGGTCTGGGGGCATGGAGCCATCACCTGCAGAGCTGTGCCCAGGGCTGGGGGCATGGAGCCATCACCTGCAGAGCTGTGCCCATGTCTGGGCCCCTCAGTACAAGGAGACATGGAGCTCCTGGAACAGCTCCTGGAGCAGCTCCAGCACAGGGCTACAAAGCTGATCACGGGACTGGAGCATCTCTCTTACGAGGAAAGGCTGAGAGAGCTGGGCCTGCTCAGCCTCCCGAAGAGGGGATTGGAAAGGGACTTCATCCATGTGTGTAAGGGAGGATGTGAAGAGAATGGAGCTGGACTGTTCTTGGTGGTGCTGAGCAATAGGACAAGAGGCAACCAGGGGAAGCCGAAGCACAGGAAGTTCCACCTGAATATGAGGAAGAACTCCTTTACTGTGTGGGTGACTGCGCCCTGGAACAGGCTGCCCAGAGAGGTTATGGAGCCTCCCTCCCTGGGGGTATTCCAGAGCCACTGCGGGTATCCCAGTGCTCTGGATAGCCTTGCTGGGGCAGGGAGGTTGGACCAGGTGCCCCAGTGCGGTCCCGTCCAGCCGGACCCTCTCTGTGACTCGCTGACCTCAGACCGCCACCAGCAGCACCGCTGGGGGCCCGGGTGGGCGCACAGCCATTGCCCGGCAGGGCCCTGTGCTCCCACCCCGGTGTCTGGGTGCTGCCGGGGCTGCCTTTCCCGGGGATGCCGTTCCCGGGACCGCCTGTGCCTGTGCCGGACTGCATTTCCCGGCTGGCCCCGCTCCGCCCCGCCCGGCCCGGCCCGGCCCGCCCCGCCCGCCGGGCAGAGGTAAACAAAGTGATGCGCGCGGGGGGGGGCGGCGGCCGCGGGGCCGCTCCCGATCCCGGTCCCGCCGAGGGGATCCCGGTGGGCATCCCGGTGGGAAGGAGGGCGGCGGGCACGGCTGCGGGGCAGGGGCAGCAGCAGCAGCAGCATCCCGGGGCGCGTCGCCGCTCCGGGCACTCCCCCCGTGCTCCCCTCGCCGCCCCTCGCCGGGCCGGGGCGCGGGGCAGGCACGGCGGTGCCCGGAGCCTCCCCGGAGGGCAGGGCGGCCCCCGGCCATGGAGCAGGTGCAGATGATCAACATCCAGCGGCTGCTGGAGGCGGCCGAGTATCTGGAGCGGAGGGACAGAGGTAATGGGGGCGAGGAGGAGGATGGTGGGTGCTGGGTGACAGCCGTCCGCCAGGGAATGGAGTGGAATGGGGGCAGTGACCCCGGAGAAGGGATGAGAGCCAGTGCTGGCGGGAGGCACGGGGGTGAATCCCCAGCAGCGAAGGGCTGCGTGAGGCAGAGGGCTCACGGGTCTTCTCGGAGGCGGTGGGTGAGGTGGGAGGTTCGTGCAGAGTGGGGCAGGCTGAGGTGGATGGGGTTTCTGCAGAGAAAAGGGGAGGTTGGCGTGGAAGTTTTCCGCTGGGCAGGAAGGATGCGGCGGGCGCCTCTGGCTCAGCAGAGCCCTCGGAGGCACAGTGCAACACTCCTGCTTCGCCCTGTTCACACAGCTGGGGCAGGAGGGGGGAGACGAGGCACTCTCTGGACTGTCCTGGGGGGTTTTTTGATGTTTTCAGCGTTTGAGTGGTGGTGTCCTTCCTCCAGGCTTGGCAGAGTCTTTATATTCCCCTTCCTCCCTTTTCTCCACCCCCAGCCCTCTTCCCTGTGAATATATCGTCAGTCATTTCCCTGAGCTGTTGTGGTTAAGGGGCTCCCCAGCTAGGCCAGCAGGTTAGTGCCGAGGCCTGACAGCTGACTTCTTTTTTTTTTTGTAAATGCTCTGCCTGTTGATTCTCTTGCAGAGTGCGAACATGGCTATGCCTCGACCTTCCCCTCAGTTCCAAGCCCTGGACTACAAGACCCAAAGCCCACGCGGAGGCTGAGCCGGGCAAGGAAACACAGCGGCAGTGGCGGCATTGCAAGTCTTGCCAACAGGTACGACATGGGCAGGACAGCACAGGGGACTGGGCTGCCCAGGAGGAGGGAGCTGGAGGAGAAGGCTGGGGGCATTGGAGAGAAACTTGCCCTCTGGGGGAAAATGGGAGGAGGCTGAACACAGCTGGGATGTACAAGTACAGCATCCATTCTGGATCCATAGTGCTGAGGGCAGAGGGGATACAGGGGAGCTATGTCAAGTGGCACTGCCAGCTGATGCCATGCCAAGGCTCAGATGCTGCAGAGGGAAGGGTAGATCTATCCATAGGGTCTAGGGAGGAGCTGGAGATAGCTATTTCCATTATATACAGCTGATGTCTTTCCAACCCAGAAGTCACTGCTTTTAAAGGATAGTGTGTGTGCAGCCTGGGTGCTTTGGGATTGTAATGACAGGCATGATTCAAAGCAAGGAAGCGTTTTGAAATGGATCCCCTACAACAAATGGGAGAGAGGGAGATGACTGGCTGCTATGTACAACATATTAGAAATTCAGTTCAGGAAAACGAAGCTGTCTTTCACTCTGCCTTTCAGGGCAGTGGGATTCCCCAGCTTTTGGTAGCTTGGTAATTGTAGGACTCCGTGGTTTTGATACTTCTCTTATTTTACAGTTCCATGTTTCTTGGGTTTTTTTTTAAATCTAGAGGAGGCAACAGGATTAAGCCTATCACTGGGTTCTGTTTTTGGATCTGCCTCTTCCATCTCATTCCTGTTGTTTTGATTTTTGTTTGCTCCCTTCTGTAGAGTTGTTCAGACCTTGTTGAGACCTTCTGGGATAGGGAAACTTTAGAAACATGAAGCATGCTTTTGAAAAGGCATTTGCAAGCTTCCTTTTACTGCAGCAAGGCATGTGCAATCCATAAAATCGTGGCAGGTGGCTCAGGTGATTAAAGCTTTCTTAAGGCCATTGGGAAGAACCTGTAAAGGCCTAAGGGAAAGGTGCCTTTGCTTGCAGTGATTCTGCTTCGACAGCATTTGATAATAAAGGTTGTTTGAAGCGATGTTAGGACACCTTGCTGTGGGGAAGATTTCTCCATCAGGATCAGCATACCTTTGTATACTGAATGTTTGTATTTGCTTCCCTACTTCATCCAACCTCTCCTGGTTTCAAGATAGTTCTAGTCTTCAATCCTGGGAGTTTATGTTGGAAAATGATGGCAAATGTTGAACTGAGGTCTGTATTTTTCCCTCTGGGTTTCCCACATACTATTTTTCCATCCCACACCTCTTTGTCTCAAAGGCCTTTGTCATGGCAACCTGCCCTTCTCCAGAGGAGGACTGGAAGCACATCCCCCTCAGGAGCTCCTTAGCACTGAATCCAGCAGCCTGTAGGCTGGAGAAGGATGCAGAGCACTCCCTGTCCTTGGGGCCGGGGTGCTCAGCAGGCCCTGCCAGCACAGAGCCCCAGGCACAGCCCTCCCGGGACAGCTCTGTGCTGACACCAGCCTGCGGGGCCCCTGAGCCTGACAGGCTGAATGTGTTGACATGGGGGGAAAGGCAACAGAGAAGCACAAAAGATACTTTTCTTTTTGTTTAAAACCTTCTTTATTCAAGGAGTACTGAGGCCAAACTGAATCTTTAGAGTGAGTGCGTTATCCAGAGTGTTGCCTCCTGTGTTTGTTTCAGCCTAAGGGAGTGACCAGGGTCAGGTCTGCTCCAGAGAGAGACCAGAGTGGGTCTTTTGGGGAGCTCAGACCTTACATGCACAGTTGGAAATGGAAGTTTCTTTTAGCACAAGTCGTAGCAGCTTGCACTTGCTGTAGGAGATGGCAGGCCTTCCAGATGGCTGAAGTGCTGTAAAGTGACAACTGTGAAGTTTAGGGTGCCTCCAAATTCACTGCAGTGCCTTTTGTGTGGTGCTGAGTATAGCATCAGCCTTGTTTAAGGAAGGCTCTGTATCATCCCTTCCTGTTAAAATCAAAGGGGCAATTCACTAAGTTCTGCCTAGTGGAGTTGAAATGGACTTTGAATTAAATATCAAGTCCTTGATGAAGAACAAAATTTACATTTCATGTGTGGACAGGAGATTTTCTTTGATTGCTTTTGTCTCAAAATGTTTAATAACTGTAGAGAAATTATGCATTTAGATCTCATGCAGATCTTTTCATTTAACAGCCTCCTGTAAAAATGCCTCTCAAGCAACCTTGGCAAAGCACTGTTTTCTTTTTTTCTTTTTTTTCTCTTTATTTATACATTTTACAAACTGACAAGTGTACATTGTTGCTGGTCTTTATTGAACGAAATAATTAATGATTTTGTGGTGCCAGGTGTTTACAGAGACTAGATACTCTTTTGGTTCACAGTTTAAATCCAAGTATTTCCCTTTAGCATTTGCAGCCCAGAGATGACAGCCATTTCCTCCCAACAGGCTCTGTGCTGTCATGGCACAAAAACCCAGAAACTTCTGAGGAAGATGCAGCCCAGCTCTGGATGACAGTTGTGGAGCAAATCTTATTCTTACAGAACTATGATTGTCTCCCACTCCCAGCAAAATTATTCTTTTCTACCTCAAATGGGGGTGGGCAAATAAGAGGGAAACATTGCTTCATGATTTCTAGTTCACTTGGTACAAGTTTAAAGAAGGTTGTTGTGGCTCAGGTTTTCTTGTCCTTTGCTTGTTTCAGTTGTGCAACCAGCAGCATGGAGATTGCTGCAGAGGGGTTCCGCTCTGCAATCCTTATTACCTACATGCTTGTGGAGTGTTTTGCATGGGCATTTGAAAGATGGAGTATTACATACTATGAGTTAAAACCTGACTGTATTTAAAAATACAGTTTTGCCTTAGTCAGGGATATTTAGGTATGGAAAATTACCCACCTGCAGAAAATATGTAGAGAATCACAATTATTGTGACCTGGCATTCATAATAACTAGGGAAACTTTTTTTTTTAAAAGAATCCTATTTAATACATAGCTAAAAGCAAAAAACCAAGCAAATCAATTAGCCAACCCATATTAAATTAGAATTTAATTTTGCCTCTTTTTTAATTTGCTCCTGACAGAAGTATCTTCTGGTTTTTGGAATGGGATGAAAAATAAGCAGAGATTTGTTACAGCATGTAGTATCACTTATTTAATATCAGTTTCTTCTGAAGATGTTTCTGGGGCAGAAGCTGAGTTCTGAAAACTTACCAGAGAAGTTAAATAATCCATGCTAGGAGTACTGTTCTGTGCGTACACTGACTTGCATTCAGTGTCACTGGAAACTGCTCTTAAGGACCCTGCATATGCAGTTCTAATAGACCCAATTATTTGAAAGGTTCATTATAGTTAGTTAGGATTAGTCTGGTTTGATATGTATACATTTTGGAAAATAATTGAGAAGACTTTTTAATCAATATAAATCATTGTGTCAGCAGGAAGTAAAACAAACAGCAGGGATGCTAAATGATTTTTTTCCCAAAAAAATACCATCAGTTTAATGAACTTAAGATTTATAACGAAATCTGAAATTACGTTACAATATTAGGTTGTCATTTGTATTTTGTTTTTATTTAGGACCTCAGGCATGTAAAAAAGCCTGTTATTTTTTGGTCTGATCCTGGGGAAATGCCAAGCACCCTCCCAGCAGCACTAGGAGCCCTTGGCTCTCCCAGGAGGCCCATGTTGTTAAGGGCACTCAAAGAATCTATTGCTCAGTTCCATGGGGGAGGGTTTGATCTCTGTCCAGTTTCTTTTTCTTTTCATTTTCCTCTCTTCCCATTATCCTCCCTTGTGTCTGAGGCCACTTCCCAAGGGCCTTTCAGACATCTACAGTCTGGTAGCAGGTTGCCTGCAGAGCTTAGGAGTCAGCTGTAATGAGTGTGGTAAGGCATTTTGGACCTGGTATCTTGAAAATCTGGGTGCCTGGGTTTCTTTGCCCTTCTGGGTATTCTGCTGATGCAGCTCTTCATTTTCTCTGTTGCACTCTCCTTTGTCCCATTTGAAACTTCTCCCCTACGCTTCTAAATCTCATCACTTGGTTGTGTGCCAAACCTTCTCTGTTGCCCTCCACTCTCATATCCTTTGAAACTGTCTTTTGAGGGTAAGTATGGGGACTGTACTGTTGAAACCTTCAGGTATTCTTGGCTTTAACCTTAATTTGCTCAGAGTGTCCCTGAGCAAGGGCTGGGGTGGGTGGGTGTGCATGAGGTGCCTCATGTGCCTTAGGCGATGGTTTCATACAGCACAGGTTCACAGAAGCTGAAAGGATGTGGCATGTGTAGCTGCAAGTCAACCTTGGCTGTCTGGTGCACAAGAAAGCCTGATTTACCACAACAGCAGTGCTGTGCAGCTGTACCTCACTGTGCAGGGGAGGAGTAGGGGGGTTGGTGAACACTGCACAGTTTTAATATATTATTTTTTCTGTCAAAGGAGGTTCCCTCCCTCCACCCCTCCACTGTGCTGCTGACTGAGTACCTGGCAATTTTCGGTCCTTCCTACAGGCTCTGGAGTTAGGACAGTGTTGTAATTAAGATTTTATTGGGGGAGAGGTTGTGCAGGTGGCTGAGTGGTTTGCCTGTCTTGTGTAAGAAATTCCCGAAAGAGCAAAATGCTGTGTCAGCTTGTATTGGTCTACTTTCCTGAACAAAGCCTCTGCCCCTTTCGTCACGTCCCAGAGAACTGGTCCCTGAGGCTTTTTGTTGACAACTTTCCTCCTTCCTAGACTCTATTGGTTGTTACTTGGGTCTGAATGGTACTTCATTTGTTTGCTTGTGAATTGTTTCGTTGGGATTTTTTATCCTCTTGCACTGGATCACACCTTACTCCACAGCTAGTGGGAGTTGAGTTTTGACTCGCTGTGCGTAGGTGGGTTAGAATCCGGCCCTTGTGTAATATGGTGGGGATAGAGGCTGCTTTCTGCCTCAGCCTTGTAGTGCCAGGGAGCTCTATTCATGGCTCAGGACTTGGCTTTGCTTCATAGAGTACAAATCCACACATGTAAAAGAGAGAATGGATGAGATTTGCTGAGCTGTGTTTTGAGTTATGCTTCATTTTGATAATGTACAAACAGTGTGATTACTATCTGGAATCTTCATGCTGCTGTTGAAATTTTGTCTAGAAATACTTGAGACAGGATCTTGCCTCCCTTGTAGAGAGTATACATGAATATGCTAGTTAATTTTACAAGAAAAGAAAACTGAAAAAAGCTGAGCTGTTAAGGATTATTTCTCTGTTAGAGATGTGGAGGGAGACTGGCCCACAGTATTGAGTATAGTTAGGTACATGCATGCCTTCTTTTTGGGAAAGCATAATGGCAGCTTAACTGTTAGACTGAGAAACTGGATTGCTGATATCTGCACAAGAGAAAAATTACCCCATGTTTAAATCCCACCATCTTACCAGGTCCGTACTGGCATACAGGTGGTCAGAGAAAGCTGGCAGGCAAGACTGTACTCGGATAGCTCCGTTTGGCCTCAGCATATCCCATCTGCCCATTAGACATAATTTGCCCCAGTGCAATCTGCAAGTGTAGACAAGCAAGTCCTAGTGATGCTAGGATTTCTCAACCTGCTAGCACTACATTGTCTCTACTGTTCTACATCAGAAACTGAGATCCTGCTGCAATTTGGGAAATAAAAAAATACCCCATGTAGATGAGGCTTTGTATGCAGCGTCTTCTCAGTGATGCTTGGCTTTGCAGTACAACTGGCAGGTTACCAGGGAAAACACAGAAAGTGAGGGTGAACCCAGCAAATGCCACGAGAAGCATAAACTCCACTCCCTGGTGAGGAATGAGGCCTCTAGAAGTTCTAGAGCTGATGTAGCAGTTTCCATGGGGGAACCCACTGTGTTCCCCTTTGTGACCCTGTTTATTTTATAGCCCTCCAAGGGAGATGATCCTGCAGAGCTGCAGTTCCTGTTTTCCTTTGTGTATTAGTAATAGAGCTGTGCATAGGGAGATCTGTGTGGCAGGGAGTTCATGCAAAACCCATGATTCTGGGCTGAATTTATACCTTGATATCTTCAGTAGGTGTAGAATGTAATTTGTGTTCTTTTTAGACTACACAAGTTGCGCAAAGAGGCCTTTGTGTAAACTAGAAGTAGGCTCAGCTGTTGATGTTACCTGCAGCTCAGCTGTAATTCACTGCTGCAGCATTTGTCTGCTGTGAAGTGCCGCTGTCTGTGGCTAAAGGCTCATGATCCCTTTGTCCTCACAGATTTGGGGGCATCTTTTACAGGGGTGTGCTGTTTTGCAGCATTGGGACTGCTAGTCAGGGCTCATGCTGTTCATGTTGCAGCACTCTGCCCAGGTGGAGCTGTGCTGCAGCTGCCTTGATCTCATTTGCATCACTAATCACAGTGCTCCTGTGATGACAAAAAACTTCAGATTTTGGCTTGTAGGGTCTTTTGAAATGTGAAGGTTGTTAGCCCCACCTCCCAGGGAAATTTGATGTCCTGGAGTGGTGGGGAGGACATTTGGGTCAAACCTGGTCGTCTGTTTCTCTCATTTTCTTTTCCCATTATATTCAGTGTATAAGCAATTCTCTGGTTTAAGTAGTATTCCTTGTTGGCTCAGTGTTTTGGGTTTTTCCCCTCTCACCACATTTGTACCCTTTTTATATCTTCTCTGTGTAATGCCTCATCTGTAACAAATGCAGGGATTTATCCTTCATGCTTTTGTTTAACCTGTCCTGGTCCTTTGCTCAGCAGTGAATTGGTTGTCACCTGCAGTGTTGTTTCCATCTGTTCCCCTGTTTGTAGGTAAGACTGACTTTTTCCTTTCTCACTCCTGATTGAGCTTTCAAATCCATTTCTCTCTCTGACCTAAACAGACCGGTCAATGTCCTGCTGCTGAGTTAATTGTCTTGCTTGTTGTAGTTCCTGCTGTTCATCATCTCCTGATCCCCCATGACAAACTTCTGCCCAAATTCAAAGACTGGCTGCTATTTGTTCTCCCTTTGAGAGTGTTGGCTCCTACTCCTTACCTCCTTTGAACTAACAAAGATAGGATTTGTTTTTGTTGACTTATTTTGGGCTCTCTTGATCAGAGTTTGTGGGTCTCTGGGGCTGTGCACTTGGCTGGCCTTTGCCTGGATCTCTTCTCTATGAGACACTGCCTTGTTGATCAGCTCAGAGAGAACAGGCCTGCTTTTTCCATCCTGCTGGATATATTCCCATCTCTCTCTTCTGTGCTCCTTACTGTACTTTCATTCTGTGATATAAAAGTGATTTCACTTCAGTTCTGTTGCTTTATGAATCCAGTTTGAAGTAGCCTAGATGATTTCCAGCATTATCTTAATTACTTGTTTATGCTTTGGTGCTTGGTCTGTGACAAGCAGGCATGTGGACTAAAAGTGCTTCTTTTGCCTGCGTTTTGATTAAAGTTCCTCTGTATAAAGAAGTCGATTATTTTCTGAAGGCTTCTCATTTATCTCCTTCCATCTGTTACATCATCAAGAAGGGAGAAGTTTTGGGAAGGCACAGACGACATTAGGATTGCTTTTGAGACTGTTACTCCAGTGGTCATTGCCTTGGTGCTTGGGCAACCAGAAGGAATGTATGGGCATGGTGAGGTAACACAGCACCAGTTCTGGTTTGCCTGTAACAGGCTACAGACTGCAGCAGTTCATGAACTGCTTCACAAGTAGCTTGGCCATATGGGAGCTGTGGGAAGTAGCCACCTCACTGCCTTTGTATTGGTTGCTGCTGCTTGTGGGCCAGAACTGTAAGAACAGAAGAATTTGAGCTCTTCTGTTTTCCTCAGTCCTCCTTTTTCATGGATCTCCCAGATGCTGGATGAACATGTCCCTGTTGACACAGTACAGCCCCAGACATCAGGATATCTAGGCTCTTTTCCTGCTTTTCTTCCAGCCTGTGTAAGTCTTTGTGCCTCAGTTTCCCTAGTCTAATGTGTAGCTAACAGTAGTGTTAATGTATTTTCCTGTTTTCAAGTATATTTCTCCTGCCTTCATCTCCAGGCACAGTGTTGCAGCAGTATAGTTGTAACATGAGAGATAGCTAATAAGTCTAAATAGAAGTGAAGAAAGTCTGGCCTGGCCCACAGCCATACAAATGCCATCAGTTCCTTTTCAAACGACGTGCATTTCAGTCAGGTGGTGTTTACTCAAAAAGCCTCATTTTCCCTAGTTCATCTGAAGGCAGTTTCTTTAGGGCAGAAGATGTGTGTTGCAGAGAAGTACATGTTCCCCAAGCAGACTGCTGCACTGCAGAGGACATGGCTAAGGCTATTTCTGGAAATTACCATCTTCCTCAAAAGGGTAATGTTATGTGTGGGAAGAAGCATGGTATAGGGCAAAGGGCTGGCATGCTGGGTCCTTGGATCGTTTCCTGAATCTGCTGCTGCAAGGCTGCAAGATCTGGGCATGTCACATGACCTACATGGGTCCTACCATCTGTACATTACATGGTTCCCACCATCTGTACATTGGGGTAGCACACATGCTTTTCTAACCCTGTTTTCAGGAAGTAGAGTGGATGTTTTGGAGCTTGTGACTGAAAGAAGATGACACTCAGGATCCTAAGTTTCCTGGGTAGATTTGGAAGTTGGTGTCCTGTGTTTTTATTCCCTTTCTGTGAACCACGGTGATCTCTCTGCCATGCAGGCACCAGCAACTATGACACTGGTTCTGGTGTGGCCATGGCAGAGACAGAGTCCCTGACCATGCAGTGAGACTCATGGAGCCTGCTGGAAGTCAGTGGGAGAGGGACCACACAGAGCTTTCTGCAGTGTCAGACCTTACCCTGCTTTGTAATACACTTGAATAATCAACAGAAGAAAAATTCTGTTTGCAGAGATACTGAGGGTTTAGCAGAGGATAGATGAATCTGCTGCTTCATCCTACATCAGTAACTTATTTTGCTTTGAATGATTGTTTATGATGATTGTGTAGAGAGATTGTCCTACCCAACTTAACACTTGGGAAAGGCCTGGGGGACAGTGTATACGTGACATTAGTGTGAGAAAGTGTCTATACTTTTCTGCCCTCATCTTTGTCATGCTCTTCCTTGTTCATGGGGAAGCTTGGAGATACCATGGTGAAGCCATCTGATATTTCTCCTCACCAGGTCATGAAATATGTGGTTATGTCATGTATTAAAACAAAAAAAAGTCAAGATTCTGTCTACAAGGACCTCAAACTCACTTGTATCATGGATTATAGACAGGACACATGCCTGGTGAAGGCAATGAATACACTTACTCCTGCCCTATGAGAATCTACCTGAATTTGTCCAAGTTCTAAATAGTTATAGAAGATGTTGTCTGCTGCATATCCAAGTGAGGTGGGCTAGGGCTTCTCTGCTGAAGTGGCTAAGGTGCCTCCCCCGGTGAACACACATCAGCCTTTGTGTCTGATCTGTGTGCACAAGGCCCTTCTGATATGGCTAACTATGGGCTGGGAAGGGAAGGAAGTGATTTTTGTAGGACCTTTGCTCACCTATGGCAGAAGTTAGAAGGCAGAATGGAGCGCTGAATAGCACATTGGAGAACTCACTTCACTCTTCTCTGCTGTCAGTAGCCCAGTGTACATTCAGCAAATCACTTTCAGTCTAGCTTGTTACAGGAGACCCCAAATAATCTATTCCTCATATAGTGTTTTTTTTTCCAAGATATGAGCCTGATGTGAGCTGTGGAAATGCTGATGATGCACAGCCACAAAGGGCACTAGCAGGAGTTGTGCCAAGAACATGTTAAGTGGCCCAGAAAACCAGGCCCTCGGGGGTCTTCATGGAGGCACTTGGGGGGACAAGAAGTTGCAACTCTGATTTCCCTGTTTCTTAGCTTCTAATTTGGAAAGTGAGGATGCTTGACAATAAACGTACTTGTGAACGGCCCAGCCACTGCTCTTGGTGAGCCTGTCAAAAAGCCTGTAAGGAAACCACCAGCTCTGTATGCAGAGCAGGGCTTGGCTTGAGGCCACACGTTGAACAATGAGGAGAAAACAAAATATTGAATAGCTGCTTGTTCAGCAAACTCAGTTCCTCTTGGCTGTGCAGGGCCCTGTGTGAGGGCAGTTTTCCCTTAGCACTTGGGGGCTTGGATCAGCCTGTGCATGGAGGGTCTCAGGTGGTACGGGACAAGGCCCACACCAGCACACTTGCTCCCAGCCTGCACAGTGGGGAGAGGAGTGAGCTGGGGACTTCTTTACTTGCCCCAGACTGCAGCACTGAATGCAAATAACATTCTTGCTGTTATGTGTTATGTGGAAAACCCTTTTCCTGCAGAGTGCCACCTTGTGCTGCTTAATCAATTGTTCGTCTGGTTTGGGGGAGCTCGGCTCTGGAGCTGGGATAAACTCATGGTGCGCGGCAAGGAGAAGCTGTCTTCCTGTTCTTTTCTCCCTTGTGCTGAAAAAGCAGAACATGCACCAGTAGAATAGCATGCTTCCCCAGCTGAGGATTATGTCTGATATGTCTGTTGGTTGAGTTTTATCAGTAAACTAACACTGCTTTGCTTTTGGCTCCCTGTTTAGATTCTTCTCTGGCACCTTGTACAGTGGTGTCTGAGAGCAGGGCTAGCCCACTTGGCTGAGAGTGGGCAAGATGTGAAGGCTGGTTTAGGTTTGGGTTGTTGGTTGTGGGCTTTTATCTCACTTTCCCACTTGTACCTTACAATGATGATGTTATTTCTTGGGTATTTTACTCAAGAATCAGATGGCACAAGTGTCCATGTTAGCTGTCTGGGATGTCTGAGAACAACTACCTACCAATGCTGGCCTTATCCTTGGCTTCAGGGAACCTGAGTTAAGTGGCCTGCTTTGCCACAAGCTTCTTGTGTGACCTTGGAAAATTATTTAGAATTTCTGTGGGTTGGTGTTGTCTCCGCTGCAATAAAAAGTGTTGCAGAAATGTTAATTTCTGAAGTGTTGCAAACAGAAATAATGATTAGGAGGAGCAGGTACCAAACTGAGAGGGTTTGTGTAAATAGGTGACTATGAAGACATTTCCTTCTTGAAGGGATGTGTGCAGAGTACCTTTTAATGTTGTTTTGACTAAGTGTTGCAGGAAACTTTCACAATACTGTGTAGAAATCTAGGGGTAGGTGACTTTCTGCAGTTGTGAACCACCCAGAAGAGTTCTTCTGCTCTCTGAGCTAAAAACAGACTGTGGGGCCATTTCTCCTTTTCCAAAGATGAACAAACACAAACAGATGCCAGTACGGCTGCATCCCCTTCTCTGTTGGAGATGGAGAATGTGAACTCTGGAAAGGGTCTGGCTTGGTCCTGAGAAAACAGCTTTGATCAGAGCCTTAGGAGGATCTGATACCATATCCATCCAAGAGCGACAGAAAACTAGCCAGAGTTTGGGGCCACGTTAATCTGGTGCATCTGCACTGACGTCAGTGAGATGGTGAAACAGTCTGTTCCGTCTCCTCAATTCAACTTCTCATGGAAAGGAATTGACTCTGGACCTCAAGGCCAGGCAGTGTAAGGGATCATAAGATAGTAACGGTTTAAGATAATTTTTTTCTCTGGTATTGCTTGGAAGGAAATGTTTTGTTAGATTTGGTGATAGTAAAGGCTGAGGTGATGCTCTTGTTCGACTTGAGGCTGCTACTTGCAAAGGACATAAGGATGGCAGCAGAAGGACTCCTGCTCCGGCTGCAGAATCTTCTGTTCAGCTGCATCCTGTTCCTCACTGCAGTAGCTCATTGAGTACCAGAAGTTGCTGTTTCCCAAGGCTCCCCTGCAGCTCTCTGAGGGCCACACTCCTGGGGCTCCCAAAGGTGAGATGGGTTCACAATTCCCATAGCAACTCAGCTCTTGAGCGTTTCTGTCTGGCCAGGAGGATTTAACTCTTGTGCAGCCATAGTTTGTCTTGCCCTTGGGCTGGAAGCCTCACATGATACTGGTGGAGCTTCTTTGTGAGCTTCCCAGATTGGCTTCTGCATTGGTTTCATAGACTCCTTATGGTGTTGGTCCACTTGAAAGTGTGGTATCACACTGGGGTTCTTCAGTTCTGTTTTGTGGACACAGGTGGATTTAAAAATTAAAAAAAGCTGTTGATCAACCTTCTTTTTCATTTGTTTAGTTTTGTCATTTGGTTATTTCCAAAAGGAGAAACTTGCATAAAAGAGCAGTAGTATAGTTCACTGGTTCCAGAAATGTTGGTTGTTCTTGGCTTGGGCAATGGAAGAAGGCATTTCCTTCAGGCAAATTTAGTGGCCCAGTGAATGGGTGTCAGCAGAGCCATAAGGCATGAAAGATCTGTAAAATGAAGAAGAATGAACTTGTATGTGGTGTGATGATGCCTAAGCAGGAGAAGTAGCTGAACCTGAGTGAAGTAAGACAGAAGGCCTGTTCTGCAGATGAATGTTCTTGTTTTGTGAAACATGATTTGGGTAACTCTGCCTTAATTTGCACAAGCTGGTGGAATCAGGAATCTTTCCTGATTAAACTCTTGGTAAAGCAGACTGGGGTGAGTGCATTCGGAGGAGAAACACTGGCTCTGTGCTGGCATTAAGATGATGTATGGAAAGAGGCCCCTGGTGGCCAGCAGCACCTCCCGAGACACTGGTGTATCTGTTGTGATGGAGATGGAGCTCTTGGCATCCTGGGTTTCTCTGAAGCCAAGAGCTGGTGCCAGATACAGGCAGGAATGTGACGAGGTTCAAGAGGGATGACAGGATCATTGGGTCGAAGTGCCATCTATGTACCACATGGGACAAGGGATGTCAATTGCTGTGTTTTCCCAGTACAAAATAGTTACCTCACTAAGAAGTCAAACCAAAATATAGGTATTCTACAAATGCATATGTTGAGCTATTTATCAATAATAAATGTGTAAGCCAGAAAGGTCAGCTGTGTTTAATGTCATGTGGCAGCTTTGTGATTTTAATTACAGTAAAAACCCTAGTGACAAATGAATTCAGTGCTCTTTAGAGCTTGTTCCTCCCTGATGCAGTTTGTTTTGTTGGCTTACTTGTGCTCAGGGAAAGTTTGGCTGCCTCTGCCATGGTAGGAGAGGTTTTACTTAAATAAAGAAAATGGGATAAAGTGGCAAATAACTTGCAGTGTCTCAATCACTGGGGGAGTTGTGTGGCTTAATGTTTCAGCAACACCTTGTTACTGTGTTGGAGAGCAAGGTTTCAGGCAGAATCACTGTAACTGGCACAAAAAGGTTGTTGCATTTGACCTTAAATTAGAATGACTGACAATTGCTGCTTCCCTCTTTCTTCTGTTTTTGTATGCAGTTTCACTTATCTGAGGTAAATGGGGATAAACTTGAGTTTGTCCCCTTTCAACTTTTCATTGCTTAACAAAAAAAACAAACAGGGACTGCTCTGCTGTTTTTGTTGTTTGCTTGGCTGCTTTATGTTAAGCTTCTAAAAATCTTGATCTTTCCCCAAGCTGTTTTCAAAATGTAGTGAGCAGGATCTTCTTCCTTATACAACATTCCTTCAGTTTTTATGAGCAGTTATCAGTTCGGATGTTTTAAATTTATTGACTGCTATAGAAACCTGACTTTTGAATGAGAACCCTGCAGACGTTTTGTGCTTGAGCTACTTTTAAATTGCAGCTGACATTTTAGCAGTGCCTGTACATGTGCTTGGGCTTTTGTTTTCCCCTCTGAACATGTCTGTACCCGCATGGCTCTGGTTTCAGCTTCACAGGTGGGGGCAAGGTCCTGCCTGCCTTGTGTGTGTGACAGCGGGGATGTGAGTTCCTCTGGTCTGTGGTCCGTGCTCAACAGTGGTGTCCTTATGTCACCGGGTGACACAGGCTGTGACTGACTGTCAACAGCAGCAAAACAGCATTGCACTGAATGCACAGGTTTCTTCTGTTGTAAACCCAGAGCGTTACAAGTAGCACTGAACATTCCCTGAGCTTTGGCAATAGTTCGCAGCTGTGTTGTTCATCATGTACCCATCAAGAAGCTGGCAGTGGTGTACAAGGATGAGGCTTTGATTTCAGTCTGGTGATACTCTCTAGGTTCTCAGCTGATGATAAGGCCAGCTCAGTTAAAGAGGTCCAGTTACATTTGTTTCTGCACCTATCTAAAAGACTTTTTTTTTTCCTGAATGTAGTATCAGTAGAGGTTCCTGTACTTTTTTTTCCACCTCACTGATGGCACTGTCCTTGTTTAACTCCAAATAAATCTTAGTAACATGTGCAGCCCAAAGATGAGGGGAGAAAACTAATCTTTAGTTCAGGAGCTATAGAAAATTAAATTAATTGTGAAAAGAAGAGAGGAATTTTTTCCTTTGTATGTTGTCCAAGCAAAGGGAAATTGTCACAGAAAATATGAATTAATGAGTGGTGGTAGTGTGGAGTAGTGCTGGGCTTTTTTCCTAAATTCAGATGAAACAAAAAATTACAACTTTTCCAAATGGTCCCCAGTTACACTAGCAAAGCATAGGCAGGTAAGAGAAGGAGCCTCCCTGTAGGATTCATTCAGCCTTGCTGAGATTCTTTTGTTTGCATTCAGCTTCAGTAGGAAGGTTTTAAGGGGGGGGATTTGAGTTTTGGGGTGTTTTTCTCACCACAGACATGGTTAAAAGTCACAGCATACATTTCCTGACTTGGTGAAAAGCCTGTGACCTCCCTCAGTTGTCTTGTTCATCAGAAGGCAGATAGGTAATAAAGAGTCTCCTGTGTGAGAGGAGTAAGGAGAACCTGCTGTTTTAATTTTGTTCACAGCAGTGGGCCAAACTTTGTTCTTTCAGTGCTGGCCTTGATAATTGGCTCAATATAATATAGGAATTCAAGGCATTGCATATCTCTGGCCTTTTAACTGCTAATGTCATCGCCAAGAAGAGTGCAAAGTCTCCTGCAGGAACATACAGTAAATAAGAACAATAAGCATGTTCCAAAGTGCGTATGGGTAGTGGCTTTAAAGGGCCTCAGCTCAGCCCTGGTGGGTTAATTTGGGTCCAAGTTGCTGGGACAAATGAATTTTACTGGTCTAGGCTCTGGGGGGGATGTGAATTTGATTTGGGAGATTTTCTGGACTGAATACTCTGTTTGTGTTTGCGATTCCTCAGAACCAGAATTAAGGCATCCACTCCTTTTGGGAGGGAATTTGCTTTGGGAGCTTCCTCAATGTGAAGAATTTGCCTATAATGTGCCTTGCCTTTGGGGTATCCCATATCCTGCTGCTCAGGCATACTGTAACATTTTGTTTTTCTTCTGGCCACCCACAGCTCTCAGCCATGGTCAGCTAAAACTCATTTACGTTGTTTTTTGCAGACATCCATGGTTTATTCGTCATTTTCCTTGAGGTTTTAACACCTGTTAGGTGCTTCTCCTTCCTTTTTTTGGAGAAGCATTTAATTATGACAGGGTGTCCCTTGGAGCACATCCTCCATTCAGTTCCCTAATTGTAGAATTCTCTGTGGGATTCTCCAGATGGGGGATAGAGGATAATCTTCTCAGAGCTCCGGAAGAAATGTGATGCCAAATTAGAGAAAATAGATCCTTTTTATTAAGCTCTTGGACTCTTTTTTCTTTTATTTTAAGGTGACCTTAAAGAGAAATTTTGGATAAATGGCTATCCTTTTAAATAATCCTCAATAACCTTACCTGGGTTAGATTAGAAATCCTGAATGGATTTAAGCTTTTTTTGCTACTCATGCTGTCATCACAGAGCAAGGAGAATGAACTTGTCTGTTTCCCTTTTGTTTCTAGTTGGTTTCATTTTCGAGCTGCAAGTTCTGAATTGGGGAGTGCTGGCAGTGTGCTTGGCGCGGTGGGCAGGTATAAAGACAGAGCCCCCTCCTTTGTCAAGCGGTCACAATGCCACTTTATGGGTCACTTAACTGCATGCTATTGCTGTGGCAGTGCTGTTTCCATCCCTGAGGGGTTTCCAGGCATCCTAAAAGCGCTACTCAGTGCTGCTGATATTTGCAAACGTGGCAGTACTGGCCATCCCATTTCATGGCCAAATATATGGCCGTATCTGGGTCTGCTAAGTTGGCTAAATCTGGCATGTGATGGCTGAAGGGCTCCAGGGGCTGCCCTTACAGAGCCAATTCTGCTGGAAGGTTCCCATGTATTTGATGTGCATAAATTAATGCTCTGTGAGCTCCTGTGTTCGCAGATGATACTGATATTTTTACAGGGTGAATGGAGAAACTAAAGCACAAAGAAACATAACTGCGGTCCTGTAGTGAGTTGTTTGACAGAGCCAGAAGGATGCTAGAAGTGACAGACTCTGGGCCCCTATTCTAATCATTGCCTCCCTTTGGGATTTTGTGTGCATTGAAGTCTCTAGGGAACATTTTCTGTAGCACCAGTAAGAGTACCAGCTTTTGCACTGGAGGGGAGGAATTTCACGTCAGCAGGGAAGATGAGGCTATAGCTATAGATTTTAATGTATGTAGTTGGTTGGCTTTCTGCTGCATTGTGCCACTGGGGATGTGTACAGTTTGCAGCAGTTGAACTTTGGTGCACAGAGTTCAAAGGTGGCTAATCCAAATTTTTGTTTATCTTCCAGGTCTACGCACAACGAACTAGAAAAGAACCGGTAAGTAGCTAATGAGCTGAATTCTAAGAAATGCAAGCCTAGTAAATGTAATGTGCTTTAACCTTATCCATGCAGGTGCCATTTGATCAGCTTTGGCAGCTGTGAATGACCACACTGCATCACGTAGTTTTAAAAGTTGGGGGGAAGAAGCAAAAAGATCTGAAAAAGAAGCTTTGTTTTTGGTTGTGGGTTTTTTTTTTCCCCTCTCTCTGAAAAGGCAAGAAGTGACCCAGTTTTGTGACTAATCTGTATGCAGAGTAAATACTGTTCTTCTCCTGACACAGTGAAATCTGATTGGGGCACTTTCCATACATGAGGTTGCTACGGGATCAGGTTTCTTGGGCCCTGGGTAATATGTGTTACCATGAACCAAAGGGCAGAGCCCTGTGCTCTGCACCCTCTCCCCACACACACTTACTGGGCTGTGATGGTCTCTGCAGTGCAGAAGAAAATGCCATTGTCCAGAGGCTCTGAGGTCTGGCTACCAGAGCTCCTGTGGAGACTCTTCTAACCTGTTTTAGGATTGCATCTGTTTATCCTTGAATCTGACGTTTTAGCAAGCCCTGCAGTTTTGTTACTTGGCTGGCTCTGCTATATGACTCAACCCTTTTGTAACAGGAGTTAAAGTAAGATAAATACCATTGAGGCAAGGGGAGCTAGTTCACACACAGATCAGATTATCGCCTTCCATTCAGGAAGCTCTAGTTAAGGTTGTGTGAGGGTTTTCATTATAAACTTATCTTGGCTCTTCTGTGGGATTTTAGGGGGGCTGAGGGTGGGTGTCTGTGTTTTTTGTGGCTGCTGTAACAAAGGCAGTGCTCTGGCCAGCTGCTCCTATGAAGAAACCCCTAGGGTGGGAAGGAAAGCTGAGTCTAAATAGGCTGATTGCCTCCTCTTCTCTCTTAGCAGCCATCATTTAACAAGGGATGGGAGGACTATGAGCATGGCCAAAGACGCACAGAGTCTTTGAGCCAAGTGTGTAATTTCATTCAGGCAAGATCTTCCCATGTGGCTTCAAGGGAATTGGAGCTGAATACCTCATGAATTGTGTTGCCCTCAGTTACCCCTACATCTGCCTCCCTGTGGCAGCAGCAATGCTGGGAAGCAGCTTGCCGTTTCCACGGTGTGGTGTTTTCTTCCAGCCTGTGCTTCTACCTCCTGGTAGTTTTGAGGATCTACAGAGTTGCCATGGTCCTGTCTTTCTGGGTTAATGCAGGGAAGCTTTATATTTGGGTTACGTTGCTCCGTGAGCCTCAGCCTCTCCAGTCCCAGGTGGAGCCATGTTATGGAGTGCTGGCTCCTGGATTTTCCAGTGCACTTTCTGGTTCTGTTTACCAGTGAGGGAAAGAAAATGCAGTCCTTGGGTCTGACCCAGAAATGAAGGTGCTTTTTTCTCCATGACAACGGTAAACCGTCGCTAATCTTCAGTGTGCTTGTTTGCATATCTAATTGTTATTGCAAATGCTGCTTACACTTTACAGTACAGCTTTAGACCAGAACTTTCTCCATATTTCCCTGTGCCAGCCTGGTCCTCTGGCCAAGTTTGCATGCATATGTGATCATCCATTTCTAGCCTGGGGCCTGTGGGGCAGCCACCGAAGCTTCAGACTCTGTGGGTGAGATCTTAGCAGCCACTGTTCCATGCTTCCTGTCCAGCTGAGGACTGGCACGCATTGATGGGGTTAGGGTATGCCTGATACCAGCTCCCTGTGTGAGTTGAGGAAGCTTCTGCCTTGTTTCCCGGTCTTTAACTGAGAACAGTAATACCACCTGAGGCAGGGATATCAAGAGGATTTACTATTGACCAGCACATTACAAGTATTGTTAGTGAGAGGAGTATTATTACCTGTGCTTCCCCTTATGCCACCTTTTTCTGAATGCTGACTAGGTGCTTGCTGCAGAATTTGTCTTCCCTTTCTCAGTTGGTATATCTCTCTTCCTCATTGTTTATGTTCCCTAATCCCCACCTGCTCTGGGCTGAAGACTGCTAACAATCAGCTTTCTCAACAAGGCCTTTCTTCCAGGCCTTCCCATTCTGAGGCACTGTATTCCAGGTCTTTGTCTCCCACATTGTTTTACAAACCTTTGGTCTTCATCCTTCTGGGAAGGGCACACCTTTGATCTCATTGGGTGGTCTGTACAGGCAAACTCCTGTATCTGGGAAATTTGTTCAGCAGTCCATTGTTCCTGATTTGGGATTATCTGTCCCTTAATGCAGATGCTATGGCTTGATCAGCTACTCACATCTGCAAACCCAGCTAGACTCTGTAGTGCCTTTGCTGTGTTTGCAGTGTTCATTACAAATGATTTGGACAGCAAGTTTCATACTGGAAGCATTTATTTTCAAACTCCACGCAGCAGTGTTTTCTGAGTGAGGGAGATTACTTCCTGGTTAAATTTTCATCATGTTTTATTTGCCGTGTTGTTAAGTTTGTCGGTGTCTCCACACTTAACTGTTGCAAATATAAAAGCCCTGATACTAATGGCTTTGTGGCTGACAGGTGCTCATTTTCCCTATTATTTCAGATTATTCCTTTTGAATTTCACTGTTATCTCCATTATTGACACACACTATAATTTTCAAAATTGTCCACTATTAGGTCTCTGACTCTGGTTTTTCCCTTTTTGTCTGTGAGCAGCAGCCTTCTTATGTTCAGTTAAATTTTGGTTTAACCCATTCAGCAATTACAAAGAGTTTTTTTCAAGCAGTAGAAAGAGAATAGTAGAAAAACAAAATGCTTTCCTCCTTTTTGAATATGTGATTTCATTTGGACTCAATATTGCAGAGCTGATGATGTTTTAATGTATCAGGATTAAAAATCTTGTGCCCCTTTAATGAAAAAAAAAGAACTAAAAATGTATTTTAAAAATTAAAGCAGTGTTTTAAGCGCCACTCCTTTTCTTAGTCTTGAAATATTTCATGAACACTCCAGTGGTTCTGCTAAGGAGCTGTTTGATTTGGTACCAAATATTAGCTGATAATACTTAAATGATTTCTCTTTTTACTTTGATTCGTTGTTTTTATGTGAAAAGATTGCAGTGACATTTATATAAGGGGCTTTGTTTGTTATAAAAGATTAAAGTTAATTTATAGTTATTATCTGTCATTAATCCTCACATTGGAAAATTGTTTGTGCTTTTCATTTAATGGGTATGTGTTTCAGTTTATCTCTGCCCAGGATGAGTCATAGCTTGCATTTAAACAAGAAATCAGTATTCTGCTTCTCATCTGCTGCACGACGTAACTAACATGATAGTTTTTAGCCCTTTAACACGCCTACCAAAAAACTGATGCGTAAGTAACACCCCATCATTTTCTAAAAGAAAACATGATCAAGCATGTGACTGAAAGATGAACTTTGCTGGTGTAATATTTTCTAAAAAAGGATAACAAAATTCAGGCTAAAGCTAAATGTTGCATGTTACACAGATAGCAGTATTAGCTGTTGTCTGTGAACATTTTAGACACATACCAGTGTTGAGAGGATGTGGTCAGTGTGGTAATAAGAGAAGGCACACAGCATTGAGGTGACTTCCTGCTGCTCTGTGAAGTGGCAGTTCTGGTAAACCAATATGGTGATGGTGTCTGTCAGAAAAGGGATGTCTCCTCATAGAACAAGAAAGATGTTTGAAAAGCTATTGATCAGATTTAAAAAATAAAACATTAACAAACAAACAAAAAAGACATTTTTTCTGTATATCCTACATTGTTTTATTTAGTTTTGATGACTATCATACACCAGAAGGAAGGAAAACAAAGCTGAGTATATGGGTAAAGAATGAGCTATTAGGGTATATTTTTCTTGTGGTAACAATAATTCAGTTCAAACAAAAGATAGATCCAAGGAGGGAAAGAGACCTTGAGAGGATCACTGAAATTAGAATTTTCTGAAGATCTTGCAGAATTTTTGGCTCTTCAAAATTACATCATTTAAAAAGAAAAAGGACAAGGTCTAAAGGAAACAAACTTCTAAATCAAGTTGCTGAAAGTTGCGCTTAGTGTAAAAGCAGAGTGAAGTGGTGTAAGATCCTTTCTCTCTGATATCTTTTGAGATAGCAATGATCAAGTACTCTGTTTTTAGCTGATCCGACTCTTACCGGAGTCCCCCATTTTCAGTGGTTCCCATCCATTCTTTCTCTATTGTGGAAGACTGTTTATTGCACAGTGGTTCTCCCGAGCAGTTTCTCACCCAGGGCTGACTGTTACGATGGGGTGTGTATTTGAGGTGCCAGATAAGATAGAGGAAAAACCCTACTGATGTAGAGGAGAAAACCACGATGTGGGTCAGCTTGCACTGCGACATGGGGCCTTCTGAGGCTCTGCAGCATTGGCACAGTTCTGTTCTGTTTCTTTAGAACAGGGGCTTTGAGTGTGTCTATTAGCAAAATGCAAGAAGAGAAGGAGGGAAAAGCATTTAACTTGGAGCTTTTAAAAAGTGCAGACATGCTGTCTAGGCTGGGAAAGATAGAGGGAAGGGAAATGAAAGTAGAGTGAATCCTTGCTACTCTGAGTAGACAAGGATGATTGTGCTTTTGTAGTGCTATATATACTTGCCAAGGCAATCTGATCAGTGTTTGTCTTGAACCAACTAATCAATGTGGTGTTGAGTTCAGTGCTATTTATCAGGAGAGCTGGAACAAGAAAGTAATCCAGTAAATTTCATTTGCTCTGGTGTGGGCTTTGTTTTCATGCTAACTTCATGTAGCAAACCTTGACAGGACATACTGTTTTCCTCATTAATAAAACTTGGAACCTGTGATACTCCCTGCAGTAGTCAAACCATGTCCAACACAGCTGAGCATGCATCTTTCTTTGACATATCCAAAGGTCACAGCATGCACTGATCCAGCTTGCTCCTTGTGGGAACAGTAGCTAAACCCTCCTGTCTCCGTGGCTGGTGTGGAACAGGAACCTGGAGGTAGTTGGCTGTTGTCAGCTCTCTTGTTTGGATGACAGATGCCTCTGTTTTTGGCTGTGACTAACAATTTTCAGCAGAGTTTGGGAGGTCTGGATAACTTATTATACTGCTGTGACTGTTTTTGCTTAACCTGGAGAGGGGTAAGCCAGTGGTTTTTGGAGTAAGGCTACCAGAGACTGTTTTTCTGGATGCATTCAGGCTCAGCCATTTTCAAGTGTCAGTCTGCCTTTTGCTGCTGTTTCTTTGCATTGCTCTGTCAGGTGCTGTAACACTGGGATCAGTCGCTGGCTGACCACCACAGTTGCTCATGTGAAGTGCCTCCTTGGGCAGAAGCAGCGTTTTGATTTCACTTACAGTAGGACCTCTGCAAAAGCTTTGTTTCACATTGTCTAGGCTGCCAAACATTTTGAACTCTGAGTTAAGCTGCTGAAAAGGGACAGTTAGTCTCCATGCTGAGATTTGAATGGTCTACATTTTGTTGTAAGTCCTTTAATATTGCTAATACAGGAATTTTTAGGTTTTTATTCAGTTGTGCAATGAAGAATGTATGCATGCCTGCCTTACTTTCTGCTCCTAGATCTTTGCACCTCCCTTAGGAATGCAATAGCTATTGAAGAAAGAAGAGGGAAAAGAACAATACTACTATTTTGGATAAACTCACAAAGAAAAATGTTTTTGTTTCAACAGTGTTGCACAATAAAATCACTGTTACAAGCCAGCTTTCAGAAACAGATATTTATCACAAAAATCTTCTCAACGAAGATGTGTTTTAGGCACACTTTCTGATGTGTTTTTCTCCCCTGGTGTGGAAAGAACTGTCAGTGCAATCTGCTTGGCCTTGTCATAATGGTCTGATGCTGAGAATCCTTTCATCATCTTGCTTTCCTGAAGGGACACTTGAGAGAAAACCCCCATATAAGAAAGAAACATGCTCTGCAGTCAGATCTCTGCACCAAATCTGAGGTTGCCACTCTGATTTGGAGTGCATCATCACCAAGCTTGGTTCCTGAATCTCTTTCCAAACTTGCATCCTCAAATTTCTACTTGGATTCATTGCCACAGTTTTATTTCAGGCTGAGCTCTCTGCAGTTCTGTGTATTTATGACTGTCCTCAAAAAATTATAAGGATTGGGCAAATGCCCTCTGTAACCGATGACCTTTGACCCAGGAGGAATCTGGCCCCAGTAGGATGTGAGGTATCCGGCTTTCCTGGCTCCATATTCAGCCGTATCAGTAAAGGTCTCTGTACTTACCATCTCTCTCCAAATGCATCTCTGGAGACTTGGCTGGCTTTTTTGGGGGGTCTTCATGGTTTTTTTCCTGGGGTGCTGTTTGAAGTGCTGAGAGCCAGAAATCCTAATGCAACAACTTTTCTTGTTCAAGTGATTAACATTGCTCATGGGCCTGAAAGCATTGCTAGCTACAAGGCAATAGAGGAGTCTCTGCCCTAAAGAAGATGAGGTAATAGGACAATAGTTCTGAGACAGATTACTGATAACCACAAGTTTCAGGACTTCATACTCTTGGGGCAGAGTTGTGTGTTGGAGTTGTGTATGCTGATCTACATCTTTATCTGGTGCATGTGCTGAGAGTACTGTAGCAATATAGCCCATGCAGACTTGTCATGATCAAAGGAAATGGGATAGAAAATGTAGGCAAGAAACTCTCATTCTGCTTGCTGTATGTGGTCTGTTTTTACCAAAATACACAACTTTGAAAACCTCTAACCTTACGGTATTCCAAGGAGGAGGGAAAGAGTGAGACACTGCTGTTTAACAGGTGAGGAGCAGAAAGACACATGGATCCAGTGCCTGGAGATGTAGATCAATGAAGCAAAGGAGTGGGTCGATGCAAACTTGTTCCCGCTCCTTTGCTTCATTGATCCACATCTCCAACCAGTTGCTTGCCTTTTCACTCCTTCACACAAGTTTCCCCTGTCCCACGTCTGCTTCCTTCAAAACTTGACATCCATTCCTTGTGTTCCCCTCAGTGTCCTGCTGTCCTGTGCGGTGCCCAAGGCCAGGAGGTGCTGCCTTAGACCTTCTCTCATCAGGAAGGAGGAGAGGGGCACAAAGTGAAGGCACCTTTGCTGCTGTGGGTGGCACCAGTATGGTCTTACTCCTTGCTTTGGGTGCTGTGGCAGCAAATGCAAGTGTCTATCAGCTGTTCATAACCTTGTCTGGGAAAGGAGAGCCAAGATCTTCATCTTGCAGTTGCTGTGGTTGTTGCCTGGCTGCACATGGTGCTGGTCACCCTGAGCAGTTTGCATAGCTGTGGGCAAACAGACCAGGCAGCTTTCCTCCCAAACAGTGCATGAGAAAACCATAAAACAATTAAATGGGCAATGTGCAACCAAGGGTCAGGAATTCTCCCATGAAACCATTGGATAACGTGGAATGTGCTAACTCAGGGCCCTGGCAGAATACAGCAGTGGTTAGTGTCATCTGCCCAGCTCCCTTCTTCTTGGGAAGAAGGAAACTTTCCCTTGGAAACTTCCCTTGGGAGTTTGAACATGTGTAGAAATACAGATCATCTCTACCTAGTGCTCTTTGTGGTTGCTTCTTACAGTGCCTGTGCAGTCTTGGAATATCCCCTCTTCCAGAGGTGGCACTTGAGCCTGTCAGGTGCAGGCTGAATCTGAATATCAAGGTTTTGGATTTTTTTGAGTCTGGAGGAAAGCAGAGGAATCCCTGGATTCCAGAGCAGTGGGATGAGTCAGGTTTTTCTGCCTGATGCTCCATTAAGAAAACGTAAGGGCTGTCTTTTGAGGGTATACTTTATGGGTACGCTGCTGCCTGAGCTTCACTTCCCATTAGCCATGTAATAAGATTTTCTGTCCCTCTTGCCTGTTAATTATTTACCTTTGAGAGTGCATTTGTAAAGCAACATGACTTATTTAGGGAAAAATGAAAAGCTTTTGCAAAGGATGGATGCTTTTTGCTCTTACTTTTTGCCTGGGAGTTGAAGTTATAAGACTCAGGATGAAGAAGGGATGGGCATAAATGGGAGATTTTGCAAATGAGCATGTTCAGCTCACAAAGGTGAGGCAGGAAAGGGGATATAGCAGTTACAAAGTGATCTTGTAACTGCCTGTACAAGGGTTTCTGTGCAGGAGGGGCCAAGGGAAAGAAGGAGGAATAACAGAAATTGGTACAAAAAACCTGATGCACTGTAAGCCTCCAGTGGAAATAGGACATGAGTTTGAAATGTGGTGCTACTTTAACAGAAGTAGACTGTGAATGGTATCCGTGGGTTCATGCGTGGTCCAGGCTGATAACAGTTCCTATGGTGAGGGTGTGGTTGTTATCGTGGTAGGTAGTATACAGCTGCACAAAATATAGTCATGCTTGCAAAGTCAAGTGCAGGCTGCTGTCTCTGAGTTGTCTGGTTGCTGGGCCAGGGTGGAATATCTAAAAGCATCTGAATCATTTAGAAGCACAGCTATTAATGACTCTCAAATGAATACTTGCTCCTTCACTTGGGCAATTGTTGCTCCTCTCTAGTTGTCGCCACTGCTCTGTAGTTATGCTTAGTCATCTGGGGAGCAGTGCCAAGGGTTCCTTGCTGCCCAGGACAGCAAATAATGCAATAACAAAAGGAGGGCATTTGGTAGATGCTGCTCTTCTTGTGAATGAGTGTATTTGTAGAAAAAGGGGCAAGGACACTTCTATGAGGGTGACGGCTGGCAAAGCCACACAACAGTCAGAGGGGGTATGTGGAAAGAAAAAGGAAGTTGATGCCAGACTTGATTTTGATGCTTATTTATGTAGAGTAGATCTCCCTGTGAGCAGCCTTGGAGAGAAAAGCAATAGAACAGGAAGTTTCAGAGGTGGGATCAGCACTGAGGAGCTCACCGTGGCTGTCCCTAGCCTTGAAGAAGAGCCTGGTCAGCCAGGAGTGTTCTGGGAACTGAGAACAGGCAGCTGCCAGCGTTTCCATGTACTACCACAGTGTGTTCCTCTGTTCTTTTGTCTCAGAACTGGACTATGCAGGAGAGATTGTTCCAGCTCTCACAGGAAATTCTGAGTGATGTGTCCTGCACATTTTTCTCTCAGGAGGGACTTCCCAGTGCTGCTTAAAGACATACATAACCTGTTGAACGCTTGGGGTAATCCGTCATAATTCCACATAGTCAAAGCCCAGCCCTTAGATGGGAATTTTTCTGCTCCTTCTGGAAACTCAGTGAAATTGTTAAAATGAATTACTCTAAAAGAGGGAGCAGTGTAGCAGGTTTATTGTATAAATTAGAGGCTAATAAAAGTGATGCCTTGTATCTCCCATATCTTTTATTCCCAACTATTTGACCTTGTTCCCTGCGGTCGGTGAAGTTGTGGGTTGCCCAGTCACATTTTGCCCAGCTGTATGGGAATGTTCCATACAGGTTGGAAAATACCATCCATTATCTACACTCTGGTGATGTCAAGAGACCAAATACAGGGTGAGTACACGTATTTGCACAGATGCAGTTACGTGCAAGCACGCACAAAGAGCTTGCAGTTTAAAACTGCATGCCCATCTCTTTTTAACAGGGGAAGACAGCCCCAGCTGTGTATACAGCTTGGTGTTTCCCTTTGATCTATATTCCCAGTGTTTCTCAGAGTGGATCCTGGTGCTCCTCAGAGCTCTCTGCTCTTTTCTGAGTTTGCAGCTGCATTACTGCACAGAGAGGCTTGCTGGGGTGTAACTGGTTTCGGCAGCTTGAGATGGGGGTTCCTCTTCCCTGCAACCCCACCTGTTGTTTGCTTTGCTCCTGTCCTTTCCTTGCCAACATGCACAGCCAGGAACTGTCTCCTGCTAATGGAAACAGTGCCTTGCAGATGCCTCAAGATCCTCCCTTTCACTTTGCCCACCTGCCCCCACACACGTGGCATTACTGCCCTTTGCCAGTTGTAAATGCCACTCTGGAGTAGATCTGCTCTGTCATCCAGGTTGAAGCTTAGAGAGACAAAATTCTCCTTCACTTCCCAGAGACTCGGCACGCTGCCCCTGCAGCTGACTCAGGCCCCATGCCTAAAGCAGAGCAAGAAACTGTTTTTCAGACTTCTGTCGTTTCTGAAGTTTTCTGAAGCTGCCAGAAATGGGGCTGGGAGGGGCCTGCAGTGCTCAATTGGTCTGTCCCCTCGCCCCAAGGCAGGATAAACTCTTACCTAAAGCTTTCCTAGCAAATGCCGATCTAGCGTGGCCTTAAAAGCATTTGACAGCAAGGTTGCCCAGGGAAGCAACCTATTGCCCTAATTAACTGTGTTTAAAGCTAGAAAGTTTTTTCTAGTGTCTATCTGAGAAGAAAATTATTTCAGCACTGTCCTAGAGAAGAGAAAAAGCCATCCAAAGCTGAGTGCCTCAGTGAGTGTGTGGGTAAGAGTCCCAAACGCCGAATATAGTAGTCAACTTTCATAGCAAGAATCACTCTCTTAGACACTAGAAGTGTGGTGAGGAATTCTGGATGAGACAGGCAAATGGGGGGAACAAAAACATTCATCTTTCCTTTTCCCAATGCATGGGTTTGCCACTTCACCTAACCCAAAGAGCAACTTTGATGCCAAAAGAAGTGGGAAACAGGATGGGAACACTTTGTCTCTGGTGGATATCTACATAATATGAACCCCTTAGGAAATGCACAGAGTCTGTTCTCTCTGGTGTGACCTCTTTTAAACTTTTCTTGGCTTGGAAAAGCAGCTTACAGGCTTGGTGTTCATGGGAAAAAGCACATATGGAGTTGCATTTCAGTGAAGGGATTGCAAAAGGAGAGAAGAAGAGAAATCTTGTATCTAGTGTCAAATACTTCAGAAAAACGTGTGAAGGCCCCCTGGAATCATAAGTGTCTCTTGGAATTTCTGTGAGTTCTGGGTTTTTTTCGTAGTGATCTCTGAGAAAAACACGTAAGGTGGGGAAAGAGCAGAGTGAGAAGGGGATTGTATTATGGGTTGGGCACGTCGTAAGTGGTTAGCGCTAAGTCAGAATGGAAAACTGTGGTACAGAAGTAGGGGACTTCCATAAATCCTCCAGGCTGGCTCTCGGGTTGTGCAGACAGTGCTGCCTCCAGGGCAAGCAAATTGCATGAGTTTCTTAGAGGGCTTTTTGATTTTTTCATTTTAAAGAAGTTTTTTTACAAATTCTTATTTAAAGTGAAAAACATGATTAATCTTCCCAGCTTTTGGAATCTCCCCTGCAATTCTGTTGATATTCTGTGACTCTTGAATCCCAGCACCTGGAGTTCAGTGTTTTCTATCCCCTACATAAAACTCAGTGTATGAGCCAATGTAACCTGTGTATTTAAAAAACAGAAAGAAAAGGAAGCATTCTGTGTATGTGTTTGTTTGCTTTTTTAAATCATGTGATGTCTGAGCTACTCTGGTGTATATTTTTTTTTATGGGGCTTACACCATAATCTTTTGGCCTCATGGGATTAACAGTAGGACATCAGAAACTAAAGTTTTTAAAGAAACAAAAAGTTTTATGACTGCTTGTTTGCAAAGTCAACAATACGGCCTTCATCTTGTCTTCCTTGTTCTGACTAAACTCCTTTGAAATTCCATCCTGAGAGTTTCTTGGGACAGAGGTCAGAGAAGACCTCAGATAGCTTTTGCAGCATATATGGGGAGGGGGGAGCAGTGAGGAGCTACTGATCCCTTTTGAGGAATGTGGCCATCTTGCACTCTGGGCCTTACTAACTACAGAGAAAGCTTGAATGAATTGCCTTCCCAAGGGTCCTACTCTCTTGGCACTTCACATACTGGTGTCACTGCTAAGCTACATGAGCACCTGAAAACCAAGAGTAGGTTTAGCTAAGATGTACTCCATGAAGGAATTAGGATTAGCTCCATTTTGTGGATGAGTGGTGCATGCTTCAGTTCCTCAAGGGATTTACCTGGGGTCTTGCAAGCTGTCTGCAGACAAGTCTCCTGACTCTCACTTAAAGGTCTTGCCTGCTGCATAACCCTTTCCTGCTGGTGGAGAGAGTTGAAATGTCATCTCCAGTTAGTTCCTGATTCACCCTTCCTGAACGCACATGCAAACCTGCAAGCTCCTGGCTAGAACAGTACTATGAAAGTCAAGAAGTCTGTGCTTCTGGTTTGCTGTTTGGCTCTCCTGATGAGGAAACACACCACAGCTTCTCCCCAGGTGAATAATTTCTGGAGAAAATTACCTTTTTGTTGTTTTTCTTGTTTTGTTTTTTTTTTTTAATTTATTATTATTTTTAATACTAGTGATTTTTGAAACCAAGGAGTGATCCCAGAAAATACCTGACTGTGAAGCAGTAATTAATCTTGCCTAAATTTATGGGGCCCTGAGAGTGACATAAGCACTACAAAAGAGCAAGGAAGGGAAGATGTGGTTGTGACTACAAAGCAGTGCCACTGCAGGTACTTCTGTAAGTTCATGTGGTTATTTTCTTAATACTGTTCTGATAGCAGAGCAAATGGAAACCAGTTTACACCAAACCAGAGGACTAGGTGTTCTAGCTCCTCTCTCTATTTCTTTTTCTTTGTCTTTTTTAATATTTTTTTTTCCAAAAGAAGCCATGAATCTTTCGGTGTCTGGTTTGTTCCCAGGTGGGATCCTAACCCTGTTCCTGCTGGGAGAATACAGGGTCAGCAGGGTAATGCAGCTAATCCTCCCACAATTGTTAGTTTACTCAACTACAGCTGTACTTGGTTTGGGGAATTAAATTTGTATCCATTTGTGGCATTGAAGGGCCAGACAGGGGTCATAATGGTCTTCTGCAGCTGATCAAGAGTTCTCTAGGTAGAATGTCCTGTGCTTAATATAATGACTCTTTGAGTCCTATTGGAAGCACCAGAAGTTTTGTAGTTGAGCTGAAAAAAAAAGAGCAGCTTTCCTGTGTTACAGACACATTTTGTCTTGGTTGCTGCCCAAGGAAATTGTTTCCAAGTGGTCAGCTTCATGCTTTTTCCTTGCATGAGGTTTGAGCAGTCTTGCATCTCTTGGCCTTCACACGTGCCCAGAGGAGAGAAGAAAAATAAATGTAAGGAAGGTGTCAAGGGTTGTTCAGGGGAAAGAGCCAGGCAGGGGGTTCGTGTTGTTTTTTTCCCCTGATGTTTAAAAATTGTTTTAATTTTCTAGCTAATAAACTCTGCTCCTCTTTGGAAGAACTGTCTTGAGAATGAGTTTGTTATTAGCACATCACACCAGCTAAGCAGAGGCAAGGTGTGTTTTCACACTCTGTGGTGCATCCTTTGCAAAACTCTTTCCTTTCCTGGTACCTCTGTATATATGAGATCAGGACATGACTCACCTGCTGTCAGTGTGCTTGGAGCTGTGCTTCTCTGTTCAGGTTCCCCTGCTGAGTAACATCTATAGTTGAGTTAAAACAATTTGTCATTTAATGTTAGCTAACTCCTAGACTTTTGAAACACAGTATTACTCTTTCTGTGCAAAAATCCATATCTAGCAGGAAAAGTAGTGCTAACATCTCTCTAAGTTTTTCTTCCTAGTCCTTTTTTTCTGAATGTACATCCAATAGTGACCTTGGCTGGTAATTCATTTTCCCTGGAAAGTTAGAGGTTAAATTTAAAATAATTTTACAAGGTGAAATTACATGCACTGCTTCCCCTGTTCCAGATGCATGCCCTCTATACCTGAAAGGTACAGTAGATATTTGATGACTCCTTAAATATTTCTGACAGTGTGAAGAGGTATTAGATGAAGAGCACATGCTTTCCTTCTGGCATAAAAGATTTTGTGTAAACAAGTATGCCAAATGGTCACATTCTTAAAATTTATTTTCATTAGGAATTTTCTTTCATGAGGTGAGGTGACTAGAATATAGCTTCAGAAAATAGATGTATGGCATGGAAAAAGTCTGTCCTGTCTTAATGAAGAGTAAAAATACCTTTTAGTAGCAATAGCTTATCAATGTCATTTAAAAAGTTAATGACAAAAGTATCTTTTAGTACCAGATCAGAATCTGGTTTTGATATTGGCAAATTTCCCACTCATTATTTTGAAAACAGGAAATACGTCTTCCCAAATAACAAGTTAGTAGCATCCTTTACTCTTTTACTGATGTACAAATGTCTATCCAATAAAGCAAATGCTTACTTCTTTCAGCTGATTAATGGAGGTATGAGTTTAAAACCTGACAATATTTGGCAGGGAGCAAAGTCCAAGGTCTCTTTCAGTAGTGTTATGAAGAAACAGAGGCTCTGAAGTAGTCTGTGCTATTATTGCTCTGACACCCTGTGGGTAGTTTTTCCACTGTAGGGAGGAGATCAGTCTATGGGTACTCCCCAGCTGCCTGGTGGGAAGCTGCATACTATCTCAGGTTCTGCCAGTCTCAGTTGCAGGCATGTGGCCTTCAAGGGTCTCTGCAGATCCCTACTAATTCTTCTGTTTTACGGTGTGCACTGTCTTTGGTTTCCTCTGGAGAGGCTGGAAGGACTTGGTGGCAGTCGATCCGAACTGGAGAGCTCTTCCTGTTGCCTGGCAGTTTTAGAGGCCATTAAGGATTATGGAGTGAGAGCATCCCTGTTTCTCAGTGTCTGACTGCAGAAGCCTTGCAGGAGCCCAAAATACCTCCTCGTTTCACAGGCATGGTTCTTAGCCAGGAAACCTCTGAACAGAATAATCAAGAATAGCTGGTGAGTTTGGAAAATCTTGGCTATCTTTGCTGGTGACCTAATTCTAGCAGCAAAGCTGCAAATCCGTAGGTCGCAGCAAAGCAGGTTACTGCCTCCTCTGCAACGAGGCAGGTTTCTGATGAATGGCACAGCTGCTTTGCGGGCATGTTGGCAGTATGGAGGAGAACACTGCACTGACTTGGAGTCTGTGAGCACACTCGGTATTCCTAGAAGGATAATTACAATGGTATTAGTGAGACGGAGGGCACAGGACGCTGTTGGCTATTTAAAGAGCAGGTCTATTTTTAACCAACTTTGAACAAAGATGGAGTTTTTATTAGACAGGGCTTTATAATTAACCAGCCTGGATTGCATGTTGATGTTTACAGCTTACTTTGTATGTTCCCTGATAGTCAAATGCAGGATTGTAACCACATCTGACTGCCAGGGCAGGAAACTGCAGTACCTCCATGGTCGACAGTGAGCAGATTAAAAAGGTGGCAAATGGTCTTGTGCAAGAACTGCCTGGATGTGACCAGACTGGCATCAGCTGGGCTGTGTTTTTAACTCAAAAGCAGAACGTGATGTAGAGCATTTCTGGCCTGTGATAGCTGTATGGTTTAGTACATTGTTGTAAGCCCAGCTCAGCCTAAAAGGGTTTTAGCTGGTAACGTCATGTTCTGTGCTATGGTAAAGTACAGTTAATTATATTCACCAGGGGTTAAAATACTTTATGACTGATGGCCAAGATCAATAATAGTAGATCCTCAGTATGTGAATTTAGGGGGGAATCTGCTCCAGAACATTTGTTGCTATTTGACATCTCTTAACAACTGCCCAAATGGCTTTCAAAGAACAGCATAGAGGAGCTGGGAGGAGGGAGGAGAAACTGATGAGTAGGTCCTGAGGTTTGTGCTAGATCTGTATGAAAATGAAGGGGTGAGAGAAAATGCCAGGCATTGATTGACTCCATTCCTCTGCTGGGCAGATGGCCACCTATGGTGCTCTCATCACCTTTTCATTGTGAAGCCCAGGTTGGTTTTGATCTTTTTCTGCTGAGTTGAAGCAGCCTGTCTCATTGGTGCCTCTGAAGATCAAAGGGGTTACGAAAGGATGAGCAGTCATGTTGCTGAACAGTTCATTCTCAAGGAGGCATCTTCCAAAATGGTACAGTTTTTATTACTGTGAACATCAGTATTAAAAATTTTTTGCCATTCCTTTAAGCATCCTTAAAGAAGTCATGGGATTACAGTTGGTCTTTTTTGATTTCCATTTTTGGTTGGGGTTTTTTGTTTGATTGGGGTTTTATTTTTAATTATTTGTTTAAATGAAGCTTCCGTCTTCTGGCCCTTTAGTTCAAAGAAGAAAACATCAAGGTGTGCAACAAATAGGATCCAAAGGCCCAGAAGTTATTTTGTGAATAAGATAAGCCCCAGATATATCACTTTAGATTAAGAATCATAGTGTTGCTTTACTATAATCATTTGGGGTCTGCTTGATTTAGTGCAGTCATGAGATCCTGTTTTGATTTCTGTGCATTTGGCAACTGTATTTTTGTTCCAAAGAGTTTCCAGTCCAGGAAGAAGAGGACAGAAATGAAAATGTGGACAGGCTGAAGGATGACAGCTAGTGATAGCAGAGCAAACAGTGCTGGTCAGAGAACAGAGTGAAAGGAAAGGTAATACAGACTCAGTGTGAGATGAGAGCAGTCCTACTTCTTGAAGTGCCCTCTGGGATGAGCGTGGGGCTCCTGAGTTTTCCCAAGTGTCCTGTTCACTGCTGTGTCTGCAGTGCTGTGGCCTTGAATCCTGGAAGTGGAAGCTCTCTCACGTGTCCACATAACTCAAGGTGTTTGTAGGCCAACCCCTGCACTCACTGAACCAATGCTATTTACACTTAATTGTCTGTAGAGTGTGGACAGACTCATCAGCCACTGAAAATACAACTGGAATTGTCTGTTGCCCCTCCATATTGGAGTCCAGGAGACACCTGTCCTGAAGGAAATCCAAATCTTTCAGCCAGATCACCCATATTTCAAAGCACTGGAGGCTGCCTGACTTCTCCTTCTTCCATCCCCCTCTTTTGCTTCTTTGATTTTGGAAAATCGTGAAGTAATTAATTTGCCTTCAAGATTGCAGTGGAAATAGGAAAGTCCTCTCAGTAATACTCAGTTTTATACCTAGAAGGATTTTGGGAAGGGGAGAGATTTTGACAGTTGTGTTATGCAGGGAGAGGTGGAGAGGGCACATCTCCCTCCGGACTGCAGTGGTGGGCTAGAAAGACCTGTGTTGGAACAGATCAGTGGTGGCAACACACCGCTTGGCACGAGGTTTGTTGGTCTTGCAGCTTCCATTTGCCAAGAGCCCAAAGCTCTTCCAAAGCTGACATCAGTGATGAGTCTTCCCATCTAGAGGAGCTGCATGTAGAAGTAATTTCTCTGTGTCTGAGGGATGCATTTGGCCATATGCTCACGCTGCAGTGGAAGGCCACACAGGGCTCAGGGGCAGTCAGGACAGGTCTGTAGGACGGCCTCTTTCAAAGTGTACAATGGAGAGTGTGGGCAGTATATTTTAAGGTGAAACCCTTGCTTTATGCTTACCTCAAGGCTATGCAGCATTTGTTGCAGATGTGGAGAAGGGTTTGTATGCTGCAAAACTGGCCATTTTTTCTGAGTATTTCAGTTGATTAGTAAGAAGCTCCCTTTCCTGTTGTACCTTGTTTTGGTTTTGTGGCTGAGGTGGCCTTTGGACAAAAGGCAGCAGTTGCAGAGTGCATCAGTACATTACTGTTTGTATTTTGTTTCCACTTGTGGGCTTGAATCATGATGCTGCTTTCTTACACACTGTGCCACCCGTTATCTGCCTGGTACACAGCTTGTCACCAGGCAAGGGTGTGTTTATTGGCTTGATTTTGAAAAACTCCATTGCCTTGGGGTTGGGATTTTTTTATTACTATTATTATTCTTAGAGTTGTTTAATCATAGATCTCTACATTTGTGGTTTGTTTTTCACTTGCCCTTGACATGACAATACAGTTGAGTGCATGTTCATCTCTAACTTTTGCAGACAGACCTGATATGGTTAAGATCAGATTGAAAATGTTGCCCACAGAACTTTTTTGGTCCTTTAAACTCCTATTTATACTACGTTGTCGAGTCTTTTTATTGTCAGTCCTAAATTTTCATTTTTTTGTTTATTTTAAATGGTAAATCTCTACATCTAAAAAGTGTAAACATATAAAGTATTATTTTCATTTGCTTTTTGGTAATGGTACATTTTATTAGCATTTGGAATACAAATATTCCTACATGCCAGGGAGCTCTTGGTGGAAATTGACTGGAAACAGAGTCACATGAACAAGTATCTTCTTCACCTGGGAGCAAACGCAGGAAAACAACTGTGAGAAGAGACCTGATTTTAAATCAGAAAGCAAGGCTCGTTCTGAGTGGTTTCACAGCTCAGGTGGGGGGTATTAACTTTGAAGTGTGTGTTTCTGAGCCAGACCTCCTTCTCAAACACGTGTCCAGTCCCTGGAGCGCTGTGGCACTGGGCTGAGCTGGTGTGAGTGTGTTTCTTGCAGGCTGGCCGGGCTCCACCGCAGCCTCACTGCGCGGGGCTCGAGGGCTCAGCCTTGCGTAAGGCGCTGCAGCAGAGGCAGTGTGGGCTCCTCCACTCTGCATCCAGGTGCTTGACAAGCCTTCAGGAAAGCAGGGAGCACGTACCTCGCAGGGAGGGCTGGCGTGGCCGTCAGCAACAAGAGTCAGGGAAAAACGTCAAGGCTGTTGGAGATAATCAGCCTCTGACCTGTGAATTGCTTTTAGAAGGAAACCATATTTTCCCTGTTTTTCCTGCCCTGTGGTTTTTGCATGTGTTTCTCATTACTTTTATCTCAAAATCATTCTCGTCCAGTGAATTATTGATGTGGGGTCACATGCATTTCTCCAGGAATTGCTTTCTTTAACCAGTGATCCCTCCTGAATTTCTTAGGCAATCTGTTAGCTCTGAAATCCAAACAAACTTGGTGGTTTCTAATTTCAGGGTTAAATTAGACTGGATTTTTAAAAGGCATAGAGGGAAGAGAAAAAGGGCAATAATGTCCTTTTCCATGTTAGGATCTTCCTTCTACTGGTTCTATTGATGCTTCGTTTCAGTTTGGTTCTGGTTTTTTTAATATCTCTTGGAGATCAAGTGTCTGATTTAGCCTCAGTGAAACTTGAGCATATTCCTAATGTTGAGCACATGCTTAAATCCACTGTTGAATTCAAGCCCTATAGACCTGCAGGCATAGTATAAAAATATCTGGGAAATGTTTTTCTTTTCCCTCAGATGCTCCGATGCTCCCTTCTTTCAACATACAAAATTAAGAATTCAGCATTTTGAACGGCCGCTGGAGGCAAGTTGGTCATTTCCTGCTGGGAGGGAGACTTGATCTTTTAAAGATGGGAAGAGACTGTGGTGTGTGTCTGCGCGTGTGTGTGTTTTGCAGATGTTCAGGCCTTGATTCAGCAAAGTCTCTCAGCAGTGTCTGACTAGGGGATAGTGCTGAGTCTGGTAAACCTGCTGCTTCGAAGCTGAGTGTGTGCGTGTGTTTCACTGGCTCCTTAGCACAGAAAGTTTCTTTTCTGTTTCCATCACTTCTGCCCATGGTGGAAGCTGGGGGGGAAACCCACACAAATCCCAAACCTGTTCTAGCAGAGAAGCTGCTGTCTTTCCAGGGATGTGAACCTTCAGGGACGGCTCTCTGACAGCTGTGCCTGCAGCCCTTTCTGCAACATTGCCCAGAGGGGGATGGACTGGGCAGTGTGGGGGTCACCTGCTTGTCAGGGGATGCACAGGAGTTTTGGCTGAGTTCAGCAGGGCTCAGGGAGCAAAACTGCCAATGGCCTTATGGCCCTGGGCTGGTCCTTGCAGGGAGCCCCTTGGGCACTGAAGGTGGGTAGGTTTCTAGCCCCTGTGTAGCCACTTTGTGACCGGCAGACACAAGGCTTGGAGCTGCCACCACAGGCCCCTCAGCTATCTGGGGAGTTCCCAGCAGAGAAGAAGCTGGTGGCTTTGTGCCCAGCTTGCTGTGGTGCAGAGTGCTGGGGTAGGTTGATTCCTACCCATACTCCTCAAAAACGTACTCAGAGGCATGGGGGAAGGAAATGGGGAATGTTTCTTGCACCCACACCTTTTTCTGCACTGCAGTTTCGGTTGAGGCAAGAGAGAGCGCAGTTTTATCCTGCAGTGGGATTTGCGTGTGTGTTGTACAGTGAGGCAGCTGAAGCTATGAGCAAAAAGCACGCATAAATAAAGGCTTCCTCCCTGTGCTTTATATAATCAGAGTGGGTGATGTCATTGAGAGCTGGAGAGGAGAGCAGGCTGTGAAATTACAGCCCTCTGCAGCCAGGCAGAGCCAAGTGCAGGGGGGGGGCTGCACAGAGCAAGAGCCAGGCTCCGCTCTGATAGAGGCTCAGGATGGAGGGCCTGGGTGCTCAGGCTGGGGGGGGAAGCTGGGGGGTAGGAGTGGATAATCCAAATACAGACAGAAGCTCTAGAACAGGCACAAAGGGAACACAGAGAGAACAGCAGGTGTCCAGTGGGCAGCAGTGGGGCTGCCATTTCAGGGCCCAGCATGCCCTTCCTCCACATGCAGCCATCTATAGCTTGTGGACAGGGCTGTGGGGCTGCTGAGCCTGCTCATCCCTGTTCTGCTTCATTCTCCTGGCCCATTGTAGCTACTGGCAGAGAAGAGGGGGCATCCTCTGTCCACTTGCCCTCCACATCCCCAAGGAGCTTGCTTTGAGGCTTCTCCTGGCCTGGCACAGAGGAGGAAGCAGAAGCAGCAGAAGGGGCTCTGTCCTAGCCAGAGTGGCCAGGTGGAGCAGGATTAAAGGTGATCCTCAGCTTTTTGGGACAGGGCTTGTGTCTGATTTTTGGAAGCCTCTCAGGCACTTTGCTTTTTTTCTGGCCACCCTGATGCCTCATATGAGAATCCATAACAGGAGTCTTGCCCCCCATCAAGTTGAGCACAAAGGGAGCACCAGGCTCCCTTTCCCTTGGCAAAGTGGAGAGCTCCCTCCTTTTTATTCCTTCATGGGTTTCTTCTTAACAGATCCAGCACCTACAATGTGCTTAGGATGGTTCTGTGAGAGACTTTTTTTCCAAGGCCACTTAGGCAGCAGAAAGGGCTCTAACTTTTCCCATCTCCCTGCAGCTAGCATGCAAAGGCTTCAGCCTCCACTGAAACTGGAATTCTCCTTCTGTCATCCTCTATCTTCCTCGGCATCTAGGCAGTGAGAGGCAGCAGCTCTTCACACCAAGCCCGCATTGTTTCTCTGTTATATAACAATATGGGCATTTAGACTTGTTTTTCCAGATATTGGCAGATGCGTCAAATATTGGCATAATCCAGTGGTTTACATGGAAAGCCGTCTGGCTCTGTCTGGAGCCTGCACAATGCTGGTCTTTTCATTGAATACGAGTCTGCAGCGTTGTCAAAGCCACATTGCAACAGAGTCCAGGTAAACAAGGGGAAAAGACACTTGTATCGTGGCCTGAGCAGTGGAGTTAGAACTGCCCAGGTACAGCTCCAGGACTCAATAAGAAAGTGATGGATTTGCGATTGCTTTGTCTCTGAAATGATCTTAGCTGAGTCTTCTGTGATGCTTTTCCCAGAACCACAAAATCTTTTAGGTTGGAAAAGACCTTCAAGATCACTGAGTTAAGCCTTTGACCAAATCAGCACCTTGTCAACTAGACTATAGCCCTCAGTGCCACGTCCACTTGTTTCTTGAACTCCTCCAGGGACAGTGACTCTGCCACCTCCCTGGGCTCTGCAGTTTTATTTCTGATGCACCCTCAGGGCACCAGACTTGCCAGTGTGTGCGCTCTGGTGTAAGGCTCCTTCATGGTGCACTGGGGCTGTTGGAAGTTGAGAGAGGCCAAGGACTGTGATGAGGTTAGATTTTAGAGAAAGGAAGGTATTGAACACTGTGGAGGGGAGAGAGCTGGGGAGGCTGTTTGATTTGATCTCTGAAGGAAAGCAACATGCTCATGTGCCAGGACAGTTTGTGGGTTTGGTTGCTCTTTTCTCTCCCAGCTACACTGGGCCAGGGAGCTCCTGAGCAGCTCTGACATTGTCGTTCCCAGCAGTGAGAGTTGGCTGCTGGGCTGCTGGCAGTCCCTGGCTGCAGCAGCCTGTGCAGGGAGGCTGGCCTGGCATGCTGCTCTGTGGCACTGGAAAGCCCTGTGCATTACCCTTGGTTAGGCTGGGTTTGGAGATTGATTGCACTCACATTTGCAGTGGTGTCAAAACTGAGTGTGGCTCAACTCAGAGTGCAAAACAGGGAAAATCCAACAGCAGCACAGAAGTAATTGCTTTGGTCAAACCTCTTACAAAACTGCCTCAGCTCAGCCAGCCAGTGTGCTTGCAGCCCAAGCCGTACTGTGTGCCCTCGTGAGCTTATCAGCTCACACCACACCGCGTGTCCGGCAGGTGTCCCCTCCTGATGCCTGGTGTGCCAGCAGAGGCCATCACTCCTGCTGCAGGCCATGGCCTTTGGCAACTGGCCAGCACAGCCACTGGCAGGAGTGGCTTCTCTGAAAACCATCTGTATGGGCCTCTGAGGGGAGTCCAGGACTGAGAAATGTCCCTTTTGGGGCCACAAGTGCTGGGGCAGTAACTGCCAGTTTTTCCAGTGTCCTGAGGAGGGCAGACCCTCTGACTGCTCTGCCCTCTCCCTACCCTTCTCAAGGCCTGCGGAGTGCAGTAATCTTCTCCAGTCCTCCGTGGTCCTGGGGCACAGTGGGAAATGTTTCAAGTGTCCAGGATCTTATTACATGGCTGGACCTTTGCATACAACTTCCATGTGCTTAGTCCATGGTTGATCTCGTTAAGTGTGCACATAACCCAGCCTTTGACGTGGCTGGTCAGTGCCACGCTTTTAATTGCTGTCTCAGCAATCCAGCCAGTGCTTGCTCCTGCCCGAAGTTGATCACTGGTTCCAGGAACTGCAGTTCCTGGTGCAGCACCTCCAGTGCTGAGACTCTGCCCAAAGCTCAGGCCATAGATGTGTTGTTCATTTCTCTCTGCATTCAGGAGTGAACTGATACCTTTGCCCCTGGTTAAATGTTGATTTCCCAGCCTTTTAGTTTTCTGTTATCAAATAATTTGCTTTTCACCATGGGCTGGCAGCTGCCCTTGCCCAGCAGGGCAGGAGGTGTCTGTGGTCCCTACCTGTAGCAGGTGCTGTGGAGCCCCCAGATCTGTGCACACATCTTGAGCTCTACTCAAACTGCGTTTTTAACTTGGGCTGTTCTGTAGGTGGAGTATGTGGCTGGAGCTTGTAGTGCTGTGAAGAGACATGTGCTGCTCTGTGCTGCGGCTGTGATGGCTGTGCTCTGACAGCTCCGACTCAGTGATTGCCTCTGTGGATGTTCAGGAATTCTGTGTCATCCAGAAATCTGAGTTCAAAACCCAGAATGTCTTTGACCACAAGATCCTGCTCCTCTTCCGTTCTCTAGTTGCAAGAAGTCAGTGTCCAGTCTCCCAGGGGATGACGCAAACTATAGTGCCAGTGTGAACCAGCAGTGTTTTTTCATTGCTTGCTCTATGGGTCATCATGGGATATAGGGCAAACACCTGTAGTGAGTGCACACAACTCGTCAAGCTGTATGTTGAAAATCAGCTTCCAGGTAGAAAAAAATTCCCCTGTGTCAATCATATGGATTCAATGACAGTAGGGTTTACCTTAGAGCAAGCTGAGAAGTAAAAGATGAGATTGATGTGATTACTGTTTTTTCAGTTTGATTTTTGGATTATGATTTCTCTTTCCCCACCCCTCCATTTGTTAATGTTTAATGGAAAACACGTGTTCTTCAAGGCCCTTGCTGGTTATGTGCAGCCCTGTGACTGTTATTGAGACAGAATGATGGACCCTCTGTAAAGAGATTTATAGTCAAAATTGTGAAGAGCTCACAGCTACAGCCCAGCCAGTGAACATTCCCCTGCACTGACAGTTCATCAGTAAAACCCCTGACCCTTCCACCCTTAATCATCCTTGCTTGTCACTGACATAATTGCCTGATTACAGACTCCTCTCCCCCACCCCTTTCAAACTGGGCGCAATAGTGCATTTGAAAAACAAATGGAAATGAACTGTCCGTGCTCTTTTTCTTCGTCTTTTTTTTTTCTCCTTACCCTGCATTGAGATGGATCAGGCTAAGATTCAGTTTCTTTGTGCAGGAGCAGGCACTGGGATGGGCTTTCAGGACTCTTTTGCATTGGTGTTTCTTGCATGTGAATGGTAAAGCTGATGTCATTGTGTTATTGATTGGGATGACAACTTTGGACATAAATCATTAATGTCTGGGAAAGAGAAAGGGAGGGGAAAAAGGCAACACACACTCGATAGTTTTCCATAAATCCGATGTCTATTCCTGCATATGTGATACAGAGGAGACAACAGGAACAGTTTTCCTGTGCAGCCCGAGGATGATGTGCTTTGCTGCTGCTTTTTGAACCATTTTCTGAAGAACATGTTGCCATGTTCTTCAGAAAATGGTTCATATCATCAGCAATGCTGTCATGCTGGAGCCTGTCTTTGTAGATATGAGCCAAGGTCAGAAGACTGCCCAGGAGAAGGTTTTGCGTTCTTTCATTCCCACAAACCTTGCACCCCCAGCAGCATTTCAGTTCTGTGCCCAGGAAGGAGTAAGACTGTAGTTCTTGGGAATTACCACCTCTCTAGCTCCTTGAGTTGCCCACAGGGACTGTTTCAGCTTTTTGAGCTGACCATTTTTCTCATGGGCGATCTTAATTTTATGCAAAAAACCCAGTGCTTAGATCAGTTCATGTCCTCAAGCCAGCAATGTACAAGTGTGCAGAGGGTAGCAGTCATTCAAAACTGCTTTCAGAAAAGTTCTCAGCAAAACAGACAACAAGCAGCTCAGAGAGAGGAAACTCGTGAGGTACTTGCACCTTTTGCCTGTGTGCCTTTGCCCCTGCACAAAGTTCATCCAGATGAGTCAGATTATCAGTCCAGACAGCAAGAAAATAAACAGTGTCTGTCAGAGGTGAGCAATAATGCAAGTATTGATGAGCAACTGATGTTTGAAGTGTAAATAGTTTAGTGGCAGTCTGTCCTGGTACCTGTGGAGAATCTTGTGATGTGTGGAAAGAGGGAAACATGAAAACTGCCTTGCAGTGGGGCAGTAGAGGAGGAAATGGCATTCCCTTGCTGGAAGCACAGCTCTGATCCTGCTCTTGTCCCCTTGCAGCCGAGCTCACCTCCGCCTGTGTCTAGAACGCTTGAAAGTTCTGATACCGCTCGGACCAGACTGCACCAGGCACACCACGCTTGGGCTGCTCAACAAAGCCAAAGCACATATCAAGGTAAGAGCTGCTTCTCCCAGCTGCTTTCAGCATGGGCTGTTGGGAAGTGCAATTCAGTCGCTCACCCTTGCTACCCAGAGGTAACTCTGTTGAAGGAGACTAACACCTTTTAAACATATAATTAAAAAGAAAAAAAAAAGAGCAAGCAAGTCTTGCCCTCTTGGTTAATCATTTATCATTGCTACAATTCCAAATTGTTGGAATAGTCCATAATGAACTCCATTAACTATTGGAAGGATGGATTTAAAGAGCCAGGGGTGTTGTTCTGATTTATTATCGTTTGTTGACAACTGCATCTCTTCAGATAAAAAAATATCTATTGTTGAATGACTGCATTTTGATGGGAAACGCAGCTTTTTTTTTCCAGTGTGCTAGTGAGTTTCCACTGCTGAAGCATTAGCACAAACCACAAGAGTGTGAGACAGGGTTGGCTTGCTGGAGTTTCTTGTGTGTACCTGCCAGCCAGCCCAGTGCTCTTTTGGCTTCACTTTTGGCAAAGTGAAATGTGAAAAGAAAATGCAGCATTGTCAGTATCTGGGAGAGGCTGAAATCTTAGTTGCAGGTCAGGGTATCAGGAGGGAAGACGGGTGATGAAGGAGAAAAAGCCCTGCCAAAGGGACAGAGTTAGCCTGAAATGACTCCTTATGCAATGTGCTTGTCGTAGGAAACAAAGAACAGTGCCCTGGTAGATTTCCCAGCTGTGATCAAAGAAATCTGTAGTAGGTTATGTAAATCACTTACTGAATAGAAAACTGTCTGTGAGAAATCCTACTAAACCATGCAGTAAAGGAACACAGAGCTCCCAGGGCACGTTTTTATGTTGGAGCGGATCATAACAAACCCTGGAGTGATTTGGTTCAGGGAGTTGAGGCCCCTTCGTGGGCAGATGCGGTAATGCAGGTGTCTGATCCCATGTGGAATGACCCACAAAGTGCTGCAATTCACATCGTTTCCCCTGGAGAGGCTCAGTCCTCAGAGACTCTTTGTACTAATGGGTATGATTTATCAGGACTTGAGAGGTGGAAAGATGTGGGGAGATGGCATTGTGCTTGGAGACTGCGAGGCAGCTTGGTTCAGAGGTCCTCCAGCTTAAATCCTTCTGGGACCTGGGAAGGTCTAAGCAAGGCAGATGGGAGGGCAGTGGAGGTGGGAGGGAAGGAGAAAAAGATGAAACTAATTATTCAATCCTATTTGATCGTATCAGAAACTTGAAGAGGCTGACAGGAGAAGCCAACACCAGCTTGAGAACCTGGAACGAGAACAAAGATTCCTAAAGAGAAGACTGGAACAACTACAGGGTCCTCAGGAGATAGAGCGAATACGAATGGACAGCATTGGATCTACCATTTCCTCGGATCACTCGGACTCGGAGCGAGGTGGGTGTTGCTGAACTAGCATGGAATTCCTAGGTGTCTGTGAAGTGAGAGCATGAGATTTATCCATTTCTTATCTCTCAGCTACCCCCTTCTTATGGCCTTTGATATTTAGGTTGCTGATTCTGCTCACATACGTGCACACATACACACCTATGGAGAGTTTAGTATTTTGCATGAGTTCTAAGTCTGGAAGAATTGTTGCTGTCAACTTGAGCTGATTTCTGTAGCACTGAAAGTGAGGGTAAAGTTGAGACACCAATTGTGCTTTTTGATTTAGTGAATTTCTTGGCAACACAATGAGGAAAATGTAAGATATTAATGGGACTGGAATGGATGCTTTACACACCTACTCCCTACCTTTTTTCCCCCAAGCTTCCCAGAGAGTTCATCTCCTCAGATAAAACTGGCTAGAGGTGATCTGAATGGCTAACTGAATTCAGATAACTTTCTTTTTTGAAATATTTCTGCCCTGGAGAGAACTTTAGGCACAGTAGATGGTTTGATATTTACTGACAGACTCGAAGATGCTGTATAGTTTGGATGTGAGTCTGTAGTTTAAAAACCAAAAAAATCCTTTGGAAAATTCCTAAACTGTATGGGAATCAAGATACCTGGTTAACTAGGTCTTTGCTTTTTAAGTCTTCCTTAGAAACAAGATGTCTGTTCCAAAGTCCACTGAGCATCTGTGAGAGTAACCCCAAGTCCCATGGTAATGCGTTGTAATGCCCTGTAGGAGTGGTCCTGGCTTTGCCAATATAATGTCAAGCAGGTGGCATGTTTAGGGGTTAACTTCATTCCATTTTCTCTATTGCTTTTCTATTGCTGTTTCTTTATTGATTTTATCTGTTTCTTCTTGTTTCCATTACTGGGGCAGTAGAGGTCCAAAGAAAGAAGTGCTGCAACAAGTTCAGTGTGTAGGGGTGGTCTACCTACGCTGATAGAGTGGCCTGCATGTGAAGGAGTCAAACCCCTTTGCCAAATCCCTATGAAAAACTCCAGTCTGGTATCTAGCCTTTTTATAAATTTTGTTCACAGCCTGTCCCATTCCAGGGAGAACACTGAAAGTCTTTTTGGCAGACTGTTGCTTCATCCCCTGCATAGGGGGAGTCCCAGCAGCTCACTGGCTTGAAGGGAGCAGTGGGGTGTGTGGTGCTAACCTCTGTGCATTTCTCTCCTTTTCCTTTCTAGAAGAGATTGAAGTGGACGTTGAAAGCACAGAGTTCTCCCATGGAGAAGTGGACAATATCAGCACAACCAGCATCAGTGACATTGATGATCACAGCAGTTTGCAGAGTATTGGGAGTGACGAGGGTTACTCCAGCGCCAGTGTCAAGCTCTCGTTTGCTTCCTAGAACCAAGTGAGACAATAGTGCAGGGTGAATGATTTCACTGGGGTGATCAAACTGGGTCCTAGATGCCAGTATCCTCTTTCAGAAATGACACATTGACAGCTAGTTCTGGAGAGACCTGTATATAAAGCTTTTTGGGTAAAGGAAGCCTCCCCAGAAACCTGTATTTGTTCATTTTGGTCATCTTACCAATCCCAATTTCTGCTGGCAAAAAGTTAGACCAAACACTATCCCTTTGAAGTCAGTGAAATCCATTTGTTTCTGTGGGACCTGGATCTAGACCTTAGTGATGAAACACTTTGTTTGAATTTATTTGTTTGAAAGAGGATACTAGAGACTCATCCCTCTCTTTCTGTCATGAGATCTGAGAAATGTCAAAATTTCTTACATTGCATTCAGGTTGAACAACCTAATTTAGGCCCTTCTGAAGAGCTTTTGTGGTCCTAAAAGGACCGTATCCTACAGTTTATCACAATCCAATGCTGTCATAATGTACTAGGAAATCTAAGAAGGCTTAGCCTAGGAATAACAGTGACAATAATGCTTAAGGTCTCATTCTGTGCCCAGAGGGAGAGGGGCAGCAAAGAGAGTTGTTCAGGGGAGAACACCATTCAACTCAGCTTTCTGTTGGACATCATTTAAGAAGTGAGTACCTCTGATGCGTGGCTAAAGCAGGAGGTGCACACTTGTAATCTACCAGCACATCGTGGGCTGTCATGCCTCAGGCTGTGACCCCGACAGAGATCTCCCAGTAGATGTGTGTTCGTACACAGCCAGCTGAGGGCAGAGGAAACCAGCACACACGAGAGGTGACACGCCAGAAAGTCATGCCCAGATACTGAGCCACTATGACCTTTTTATTTGAGGCGATTTTTTGATAAACATTTGTAAATGTGTTGGGAGGGAAAACACCCCAAGTCTGATGCGTCTTTTTAGAGCTTGTCCATATGAAACCTTAGATGTCTTTTATATGAATTTATGCCATGAAAAGATCTCTGTTTTGATGAAGCACTTGACCCAATGAAATGCAAAGATGCTTTTTTTGCCATGCACACAATGGATGAAGGCTGTGCTAGCTGGAAGAGGCCAGGTTTGGTGGGGGTTTCTTCAGTTTTCTTTTTAGAATCATTCCCTTTGCTGACTTTTGAAATTCCAGTCCAGTAGTTAACCTAGTTAAGCTCAGCACGTCTCTCATGTTAATGTAACGTTTCGACTGCACGTCCTGTTCCCAAGGGCCTTGCCATCCTGTCTGTGCAGGTGCTGTTAAGAGCTGTTATAGCGAATGTTTTCTAATTTTTTCTGAGACAAGCATTCTAACCTGCACTTTGAGGGCTTTGCTTTTTTATTTTTGTCTTTTTAATGGCCAGGATTATTTTGTTTTCCAAGTTTTAAAAACCTTAATAGAGTCTTCACCTATGGCATTGTTTGAAACTTTGTATATCCTTAAGTAATTTAACTGCCCCTCATTACTAAGAAAAAAAAGAGGAAAAAATGCTTTATAAAATTCATAACTTATTGCTGATTTGAATGGGTTGTTAATTTCAGTCTTTTAGATTTTATTTTATTGTTTTAGGTAGGGTTGGACAAAAAGAAGTAAAATAAAATAAAAAAATAAAGACAACCATATTTAGCAGTGCAGTGGAATTGTGTTTAAATGTTAGCATATGGTCCCCATTAAAGTAGCACTTTAACGCCATTAAACATTTCTGTATCTGAAATGAGTTGTGTTCTTCCATCTTGGTCATTCGTATCACTTTAGCTGAGTGTTTGTTCTCCTCGTGCCCTTCAGTCCTGCGGTGAGAAGATCCTAAGTGAGTCTGCTGTAGACTTTTGCACTGTGTTTAAATATTCTGATGTTTCCCCCACTCTCCTCCAAAATTTGTCATCCCCTGTAAGAGGTACAACACACATTTTTGAGTAGAGAAATAATCTTTCCATGGCTGTAATGAATTATTTCTGTTCTGTTTGAGGTTTTTTAATTAATTTGCTTACTAAGTCTGCATCAGGTTGCAGTTGTTAAATGTGTTTTCACTTGTGTGTGGGTAATCCAGTGGCTCAGTCCATCTGTTCTTCTTCTGGGAGGTTACCTGGCAAGAGCAGGAGTCTGCTACAGCGACAATTGAGCTCTAGGTTAACAAAATGAGCCTGAGGGTTTTCAAAGAAATGCTGCTTGGATTTATGTTTGGGGTCCACATAATCTCTGGGTGATACGAGGTTTGGGGACTATCTGAAGAGTGATGAAAAGTGGGAAACTTTAGCAAGGCATTATTTATTTATTCATTATTATTCTCCTTGGTGGTGTTGACCAGTGGCAGCCCTGGGGGTGAGCAGTTGAATACCAGTGGGATTTATTTATTTACAACTCTTTTCTGTAGCTGTTCCAGCACCTCCTCCTGCCTGTTATTCGTATTTGTTTTAAATGCCCACTTGGGAGAGAAGTATCACAGCTGAGAAATACTGGATTTCAAGGGGAGGAAAATGGCTGTGCTCTCCTAGTTGGTGTAAAACAGTGCCGTGTCTGTGGTGGGAATAAATGGGTTTGAAATGCTTGCTTGTACGCTCGTGGGCCGGTTTGGTATCTCCTGCCTTTTCTAGCATTGTGGGCTCGAGGGGGTCCTGATAGCAAGTGCAGGGAAATGGGGAAAATGTCACAGGAGATGAGCTTCCATCAGCAGCCAGCAGCAGTGGTCCAGCCAGCAGAAGGTCCAGGAATAAAACAAAATTAAGAGCCTTTATAATAACTGCTAAGACCTGTGGTTGGTTGCTCTGGTACTGAGTTCTTTGTGGCAGATCTTAGCAGATTTCAGCTGGAGTTTGGATACTTTCTTACATGATGGAAACAATTCTCTGGTGTTTCAAAGTTGTCCTGCCCTGCTTTATTTCTGCATTGTGTGCTCTGCTGTTTCTGTGGGCTTGTCTCATCCTTTGGCAGTGGGATGGTCTCTCACACTACTGACCTCGCGAGAGAGATCCAGTAGAGCAAGCCAAATTCACTGGTTTTCCCCAGAAAAGTGCTCACAGCTGGTTATTGTGTGCTTTGTCCTGACTCTCTCCCTGAGTTTTGTTCATTCACCCTAAAAGAGGGACACTGAAAGCTTGTTGCTCTTTGGGTTCCCAGCTCTAGTACTGTTTAATGCAGAGCTGCGTCGGATTTGTGCTGCTTGTAAGGCGTTGTTTTACTCCTTTGTAAGTAGAGAGTAAAGTCAAACACTTCACTTCCAGTTTCTCCTCTGTGGCCCTACATTCTGCCCACCACATTAACTTTAGTTTCATCCAGAATAACACTTATTCACCACATCATATTGGTGTGGAATCACATTTTCCTTTCATCTTTGCAAAAGTGCGTGAGGGTCTTTTATGGTTTGCTTTGTGGCTGCTGTTGTTTTTCTGATTTATTTTTGTGTTTCTACAATAACAGAAATCCTAAATCTAGTCTTTATTTAATTTTACAATATTATGGTGACTTTTCCTGTAAAACCAGAATTGTATGCACTTTCCTGAGGCCACTTCCCCACACAGCAGGCACACATGCACACTCACGCACAGCTCCCTTGCAAGCTCATTCTGTCAAGTCCTCCCTCTGTAAATTAGATCCCCGGTGGGTCCCTTTGCTACAGACAAACCCATTAAAAAGACCATCCAGCATTTTCCTTCTTTTGACACGAGTGTATTACGGAATGTCATCTCGTGTCTGCAGACAAGGTGGAGATGACTATCTGGCTGCATTTGTCACGGTTATCCTGTGGTGAGTTGTCACTTGAAGGTCACTTTAATGTCCATTCCATTAGCGGCATGTCAGTGACGAAGGTGGTCTCAGATCTGGCTGTCTCAAGAAGTCTGTAGGTCAGTAGAAAGGGGGTTAACTACACAGACTTATCATCTTCCAGGTTTTGTGATTGTGTATTCCTTTTGTCTGTTTGTTTGCTACTATCTGTTAGTGGCCTGTGAGCTCCAGCCTCCTGCTTTTCAGCTCTTTGTTCTCTTGTGCTTGCTGTTCCCTGTTCCTTGTCTGTGTTGCCCTGTTGAAATGGATGAAACATTTGGCTTCAGTGGAAGTAGGATCTGTTGTGTGTACTAAATGGAGGTGTTCTTTTTGTACCTCCAGGATCATTCTTCTGGCTTATTTTCTGACACCAACCATGCATCACTGGGGCGACTTCCTGGAAGAGAATGGTAAAAAAGCAGGCCTTCATTCTGAGGTTAGGGTAGTGATAAGAATGAAAAAGTCCATAAAACCAGAATACAGTCTGGGTTTTTTCCTGGGCTTTTGTCCTGTAGACAGAGTCTCTGGCGAATGATAAATTCTGTGACCTGATAGTGACTGAAACTCCTTTGCATCAGCAGTTCAGTCTCTGAATTGTCCTGTAGGACCCTCGGGGAAGAGGAGCGTGTCCTTCTGCCTTTCTGTTCCCCAGTCTGCAAAAACACCTAGAAAATACTGATGGGCTGTCAAATTTGCTTGAAATGTGCCAACAGATCTGAGTGACGTTTGGGAGGATGAACAGGGGAGAGGACAGTGGTGTCTGCACACAGTGTTTTCCTTTGGAGTGACCTGTTACAGAAAAGCAAGTTGTTTAATGGGGAATAGTAACATCAGCACTGCTTCTCTGCTCATTTCCTCCTGCAGAGGGGACTGATCCCCTTAGTTAGGCAGGGGCAGGAATAGGGAGTCTGTGGGTGTTGATACTATGGCTGTGGTACTAAATTTCTAGTGTGGAGGGGTTCTGTTGGGGTTGCTAAAATTAAGGTTGTCTCACAAGAGACACCTGTGTTGAGGTCCCTTCGAAAATGGCAAGGATTGGGAATTGCTGAGCAGCCTCTGGGAAGGTGGATGTGTCTTATGAGGTGTGCACTTCTACGGAGCTGAAGTCACACTGTGCCACTGGCCTGGCTGATGCAGGTCAAAGGTGTGAAATGTCATTTCCTCTTGGAAAGATCTTTGACATTAACCGTGGGTTAATGTATTTAGCTGTGGGTAATAATTTATCACACTGGAAAAAAAATCAGCCTCTTAGTTTGTAGTACCCCAGTGAGGCCCAGAGCAGGCTGGTGGGGTAGTCTGGTCTTTAACAGGTCATTCATCATCTTGGCTTTAGTTTGCTATGCTGCAGACATGTGATGAAGCTTTATTTTAATACAACAAGGATACAGCTTCAGCAGGGATTAACTTTCATCTTGAGGGATGTTGCAGCAAAGCAAAATAAGCCCTGAAGGAATTTAAAGCGTTTTATGGTGGTTCTAAGATGGTGATTGCTAGTCAGAATGTACACAGACCTAGTCCATGGGCTACCAGTGCTCTTGCTAGAGCATAGAAAGGTAATTGCTTTACAGAAGGAAATAACGTGAGTGCTTTTGTGTAGCAAAGTCTGCAGCTGAAGACCAGAGTTTTGAACATTGCTGACTCAGGTTGCACACTAACAGGTTGCTGGCTCAGGTATGTGGCATGAATGTTTACCATCATCCCAGTGTAAATGTCCCTCCTTATTTTGCCATCTAAGGGAAGCTTTTCAGAGCAAGAATAAAGATTAAACAAATTGCAATGCAAAGGGCAGCACCAGCTGCCAGGCCCAGGAACATCTTCATAACCTCACACTTGGTGTGACTGTTGCGAGACAGTTGTTGTGGTGCCTTCCTCAGACCTGATGCAGGTGAATGGAAGTTTGTATCAGTTTTGCCTTGTGAACATCTCCAGTATTGACTCGGTTAAAGTAATCTTTTGAATTTACAAACCTCTGAGCATCCACTTAAGTTTAAGTGACACAACAGGCACTGGCATGAAGGAAGGCAAAAGAGAAATGGATTGCCATGACCATGGGAATTTCAAGTTGCTACTCCTCTGACTGGAGCAATCCCAATTTGTGAGTCAGATTTATACTGGTTTAATTTCCACAATAGATTTCAATTTGCTCAGGATTGAGGCTGTACTAGATAAACCATTTCCTGCAGGAACTTACTTTTAAGAGGAAACATGTAGGCCAGACTTGCCATTTTGCACAGTACCCTTATGTGAAAGGCACAACTGTGTGTTCTCTGCCAAGTATCTTTCCCGTGGTCTGCAGCTTTGTGGTTTTGCACTCTTTTCTACACCTGCTGGGATTCCCTCTGTCATTTCAGTGTTTCCAAGTACTGTCTGCTTATAGTAGGATTTGCTGGCTCTGGGGTAGGTACTTACTCTGTGTGTCAGTGAAGAGCACGAGTTCTGAAAAGCCAGGTTTCTTATGGTGTAGACCAGTTAATAAAAAAATTGTTAAAAAATCCCAACCAACCAGAACAGTAGAAGGTGTGCAATTTGGGTTACTTCAGCATTGGTAACATAAGGAACTCTTGTGTTTTGGCAATTACCAGCATTGCTTAATTCACAATTTATTTTTTCTATGTGAATTTCTCGAGCCACTCTAGAGACCATGTTCCCAATCCAGACTGGAGCTGGATTCTGCAAACACGCCCCATTCCACAGATGAGGCAAGAGTATCAAAAAAACTGAAGTGCTGTAAGAAACAGCTGTGTGGCCAATACAGCAGTTCTGGTGTTTTTTTTTTTATTTAGGTTACTTTCAAACTGTTTTCTCTTCAGAGATAAATGCCAGCAGCCTCTGTGTCTCACTGTGTCACTTATTCCAGGTAAGGTGTTACAGGAAAAAGTATATCAAAACCTTTCTTTCAGCACTTCTCTGCAGTGCCCAACAGAAGAGTTACAGCAGAGTTCATGAGGCAACCCACATCGTAAGAGAAGTGACAGTTATTTAAAGGGATTAGTGTCACTAAATTTTTTGAAAGGCCCAATTACAACAAAATCCATGAGACCAGCTACTCTTAACTCAGGCTGGACTGTCCCTTGCCCTAAGGGAGGCTCTCACACTCACTGCATTCTGTTGACTCACTGTATTTTTCAGGACCAGGGAGGAAATAAATAGTCCTGGGATGGTCTATCAAATTTATTACATTAAAAGATAAGCAGATGTAGTGCATGTCAGGTATGGATTAAGCCTGTTTTTTCCAAAGACTACTAAATGAACAGGTGGAGTTAAGAAAAAACTCAGATTGCTTCCTGAAAACTCCAGTTCTGCCTGCTTTGGCATGTTTCAGTTCTAACTCCAAGATGCTCCTTTTGGGTAAGTGAAAGGAATGCTGTGTCACAGCCTTCTGTGAAAGACAAGGTGTGACCTTCCTCACCAGTGAGCTGTCAGTGTGGCACAACTGTCACCTATTTAAGGCCACTGCTGGGCCATGTCTCTGTAGCTGCAGTAAAAACTCCCTCTACGAAAAGCAGAAGTAAGATTATTTTACTCTTCAGAGGTTTTCTGTGCAAAAGAAAATTTAACCCCCCTGCTCCCAGTGAAGATGAGGAATTAAGCTAGACATGCTTCATCTTGCAGTGTGCAGTACTTTTGACACACTTTTGAGTATTACATTCTATCCAGCAAATTCTATACTCACTCATCCTGGTGATTTACCTGACATCATCCCCCCATGTATACTTCCAGTACATCACATATATCCAGCAGATTTTAAACACTTTATTTAATAAAAGTTAAACATACAAAACTGAAATTAACACACTTTGTATTCATAAAAATCACCTTCTCCCATTATAGGGAGAGCCTTTTTCTATGTATGGATTCTAAACTACCGGTTGTAAAGTTTAGCTTGAGTTGTGACTCAGGTAACTGATGGACATTTCCACCAATCAGTGCATCAACAATTGCTGACGTGACCTGATCTAGTTAACAAATTACAAAATGAGCTACATTAACATAATATACAGGGAAATAATGGTCAGGATTAATGGACAAGACACACCTTTTATTTAATGGGGGAAATAGCTGATGTACTCTTGTCCATTAACTCAGCCCTAGATTTTACAAAAATAATATCTACATTGTATACAGGGCTACCCATTAAGTTCTTTAAACACATTACGGGTTCAAAGGTGGCACTGCTACCGTAAGTGCAAGACACATAACAGAGGAAAGCAAATCACAGAGAGAATACAAGAAAGCAAGAGCTTTTACACATGGATTCCTGGATAAAATTGGAGGGGCTGAGCAGCACTGTAATACAGCTGAAGTTACAATGGACACTAGGGCCAGTCAGTTATTTAAGGACAGAAACTCCAGACTAACCTTTACTCACTCATAACTAACTACATGGGATCTAGGCATTCCTATCTGCTGTGCCACAATTCTCCCTGACTGGATGGAGGAGGCACAGGCTGTTAACTGTTGTGTCCCAGGTCTGCGACCATACCATCAAATCTGCAAGATCTACAGGAGGGGAGAGGATGGCACCTTTCCACAGCACAACCAGTTACACTCTCCCACTCTGATCCGTGGGAAGGGGTGAGGATTTTTAAGTCCAGTTCCTTGTCCTATGGTTTTCTGGTTATGTTTCATTAACTTCCTATTAAAATTTGATGAGTATTTGAAAAACAAGCAAAAAAACCCAACCAACAAGAAACAGCATCTCCTCTGCTTAACTTCAAGCACAGGAAATTCAAACTGGAATTAAGTTAAATTTATTGTTTCTATCACATAAGTCATCATTAGTATTAAAGATCCTATCAGCCCTGTTCTGCCCTCACTTACAGCTGTACAAATTGATCTTCAGTGGATTTGTAAGGGAGGTATTTAAACTTCCTTAGCAACTCCATGTGACATATAAGCTTTCTCCCAGAGCTGCAGCAGCTCTGTAATGCTGAGCATGTCACAGACAGCACCATGACTACAGAAACGAGGGAGGCTGTTAAGGTGCCATTGTTATACCACCACTTCTCTTAAAGGGGGGGAAAAAAAACCTTCACTAATGGTATGAATGAAAGATTCCAGAGATCAAAGCTGCAGACAAATACTGCTTTGAGAGTAACAGGCAACAGCCGTTCATGAAACTTTTACCTGCTACAAAAAATTTAATGGTTGGGGGGGGGAGGTCAAATCAATAGTTGGGAGATTTAAGGCTTGAATCAGCTGAAGCCAAGGTGATGGTGACAAAATGCACTACTCACTATATGCCAACAAATAATTTACTTTTAGAAAAATATAATGATAAAAAGATAAGTGTAAAGCCCTGCAGAGATGAAGTTCCACCTTTTTCGCCTGTTACTGAGGCATCAAATGCCTGACATTATATTTAGAGGTATCTTGATACTGTGTCATAGGTTTGTCTGCAATTCCACATGTTCCAACTCCAACCTTGCCAGTTACGCTCTCAGGGGAAGCAAAAATACTCCTCTTTACCTGCAAATAAAACAGAAAACACCGTTTTTGAATAATTACTAGCTAGACTTTAAAAAAACAAGCAATCATTATCATTCGAAGTGTTTCCCCATTCTCAACTTCCTGCCCTAGAGAGAAGCAGAATTTCTAAAGGCTGGCTCATCCATGACATGCTGGCACATGAGGCAACAGAGCTGGCCATCTCCTGGCACCCAAGTACTGGATGTGATGGTGGTACCCAGGATCTCAGGCCAACAGTGAACCAAATTTACCTCTTATAAGGTGATCTCTAATAATGGTTCATAAAGAAGACTGAAGTGTTACCACTATGTCTGGCAGCTCTTGGTCAAGCCATGAGAGAAATGGAATAAGACCTAAAAACGTCCTCACTACCTTTTCTGCACTACACTTGCTGTTCCAGGGCAGTTTTTAGCACTGTGTCTGCTGGGTCAAACACAGCAAGAAGCCAAGCTTGGAGGTTTAGAGGGGCCCTCGGGTTCTAAGCTCCAACAAACACCACGTGCCAGCCGACCATGAGCCCAGCTCTCTCTTCCAGCTAAGTGCCATCTCAGTCTCTTAGGCACAGCACTCCTCCAAAATCATCCAGTAAAAAGACAGGCCTTCTATGTGTACAAAATACCAAACCGCACACTTCAGAATCCCAAAGCCAAACTTCACATCCCTTAAAAAAGCACCTCCCCCTTTCTCCCAAAGTACTGCACAGAAGTCTATGCCCTGTTGTTACTTAGATACTGACAAAAGCAAACAAACCTGGCCTTTTTTGTTTTTAGAATAGGCTCTGTTGTTAAACTGTTGCCACTTGACTTTCTGGTCCTCCCGTTCCTGTTCAAGTTCTTTAATTCTCTGAGCTTTTTTCAAAGCTTTCTTCTTTTTATACTCTCGTTGCTGGGCTATCATCTCTTTCCTGAAGGAAAAATAAACCCAGATTTAAAGTTTGTTCCTTTTCCTGTAACAAACTAAAACCCCTACAAAACAGATAAGGTTACTTCAATGAAAATAAGGAAGTTCAAGGAGTCACTGTCTCTCAGAACAACTGTTTTGGGAAGGGATCACTGGCTATAACAAATTCTGAAATTGTACCGTCCTCCTTTTTTTTTTTTTTCAATATAAAAAAAAATAAAAATAATGCTTTCAACCCTTAAAATTACCTCTGTTACAAACAGCAGGATACCAAGTAATCTCCCCAGTGATGGGGAGAACACAAGTCCTTCCTAATGCTAAGCTTATTTGTTAGCCAAACCACAGCTCTGGGAACAGCCTGCTCTAGATCTGGGCTGAAATTCTCTGCTTTCAATTAAAAATTACTAAGTAATTTTCTTTAATCTACAACTTACATATTGGTATCTTGAGATATCATAATCTGAGTACAAACAAAGTCTGTCACATTATCTTCCCAGGATAGACAATACCCAATACCAGCCACGTTAACCTAACAAATATTGATTTAAGCTCCTTTTTTCAAACAAAAGATATTCAAGAGAATAAAAAAAAACCCCAAACAACTTCTATTTCATTAACCAATTTTTATAGCTGCAGGGGGAAAAAAAAACCAAAACAAAAAGCAACGAAAAATGACCCACAAAGCAGCATTCAGACTTCTGTCTGTGCATTACTTACTTGGACATGGGTTTGTTGCCACTGTCCTCTTTTGCTTTTCTTCCCTCTTCCACAGGCTTGAGGTTGAACAGAGGTGTAACTTCAGCATTGCCATATCCAGCAAATGTGACCGCAGCTGTTCCATTCTCCTCATCTATTTCTTCAATCTCAGCTTCATAACACCTGTAAAGATATCATGGCTGTAAGCATGTGAGTAAAGCTTTAATACTCAGCCCTTCAACACCTACACTGTCAGCCACCTAATGCCACTAACTGAAAAAGCTGCAGATACCAGCCTTGATTTTCAGGGACACTACAGAATTCAAACCAAGAGGTCAAAGGGACACAAGTACAAAGACTGGATCTGCTGTATTTATTTGACCTTGAGCTTCTGTGGCCTCACAGTTACCAAGACCAATGATTAATACTGGGGCAAAATCTAGTCAGATATCCTGATTCAGTTTTAGTTCTGGCAGGTCATGGGATAGGAAAAAAAAATAAAATAAAAAAGGAATCAACAAAATACTGCATTCATAGAACAGTTTTCATGGGATCTACTGAGGAGTTTTAGAGAATATCAGCTCACAAGTGCAAAGCTTTAGTTCCATTTTTTTCCATATGAAAAAGAATTAAGACAAACTGAAAATTTCAAAACATTCTCTCTTCAATACTTCAAAACCCAGAAGTTTTCTTATTGATTTAAAATACCAATTTTGTAGTTTTCAAAGAAATCAGTCCATTTCATATTTGCCTATGGAACATTTTGGTCAAACTGACCTCCAAATAGGAGAAAGGGAAAGAAAAGGGACATTTCCAAAAATATGTGACTAAATTCAGGAAAAAATAATGCATATACAGCACACAGAAGAATAAAGTGAAATGTCTAATAGACAGTATTCCAATTAACATTTACTAAAGTAATTTCTTGTGCCTTTTCAGGGGGATAGCATCTTTAGTTCAGGCAGGTGAAAATACCTGAAAACCCAGAAATGTGGCTAGCTCTTCATGAAGCACTGCTCACTTAATAAATATTGCAACAGGAGCATTTTTTTAAAAAAAAAACAATACAATTAAGTCAAATGAGAACCAATTCATTGGACACTGGCACATTCCCCAACCTGTGATCCTCTAACCCAGTGATCAGAGCAAGAAGAATGACCCAGTGGTGACCTAAGAGTATGAGATTCAATTTTTAATTTCTAACACAAGACCATTTTACTCATTAATAATCTGTGACAGAAGAACTGTTCACTTTTAGGGCAGTTTTCCACCTAACACTTCAATAGCTATACCAAAATCTGTTTGTGGTTGCTACATTGTTAACAGAATCACACTGATTGAACAATAGAGCTGCTCTCTAAGCCCTAACAATTGGGATATTGGTCCTACATAAATAGTTATTTTTAAAAAGCTGCAACAGTTACACATTTTGCAGTATGGAAAGTAATTTCAGAATGCTTATTTCAACTATTATGGAGTCAGAATTGTCTGTTTGGGTTCCCAGGCTAGTACAATGGAGTCCAAATCCAAAAGGTGGATTAATGCTACAGCTGCATTACACAGCTAGTTATTTCCTAGCCAAACCCAACATTTCCAATTAAAAATTCATTTCCAATTAGAGGCACAAACTGAGATAGAGCAAGCATTTTTCTTCACAGCAATCAGTGACATAGATATGGATGCGATGATGAATTATATATCTCAATGTTTACAAAAAGACTGCCCTGACAGTTTAATTCAATAAATTTGTCATTTTTTACATTAGCAAATGGTAATTTACCAAAGCTACCCCCCTTTTATAAGGTTAGTGACAAATAGGGCATTTCCAGAAAAATAACCCCACATCTTTTTGCTTTCTATCTAAAGTACTGACCTTTAATAAAAAGTACAAAAATAGCTAGTATCACATTTGTGTCTTTTTGCTTTTAGTCACCCTAGGGTCAGTTCAAACTGAATGAAAGTCTCTTACCATTGAACTATTTCATGTAACTGTTAGAGAAGTTTTCTACACTTACTGTCCATCCTCACTCCATATGGCCATACACCTGTCCCCAACCTTCCATGAGTGGCTGGGCAGGGCAGAAGCAGAACTGTCAGAACTTGCAAGAGTTTCCGACGGTTGTGTTGAAAGGAGATCTTTGGTTAACTCTATGACTTCCTATAAAAGACAAAAAAATCACAAAGAATAATTTTTCCAACTCCTGTTACCACACATATTTTTACCCCAAGCTTACTGGGTTAGGATTTTTTTTTAAGTTACTGTATTAAATTCATAGCTGATGTAAAGTGAACTTTGTTTTTGTTTTTTTAATAATTTAATTGAACTCATTCATTCCAAGTGTAGATAAAAAGATGTATGGCCCTCACCGTACTGCAGTAAAGCTGCCCAGGCCCTTCTCAAATTTTTTTCAAAAAGTAGCTTATTTTTATAGCATTTTTCCCACTGGCTGAACTGCAGCACCCAGAGCCAGGGTAGCAGAGCACCTTCCAAGACTGTAAAGCCCTCCCATTCATAGAAAGCATTCAAATTACTCATTCACAGACATGAGCATTCAAAAGCCCCTCCCAGCTTCCTGCCCATATCTAAAAGGCCATTCAAACTTTAAGTATAAAGCAAAGAAACTCTGCCAGCCTTAAAAAAGAAAAACTCATCAGCTCTTTGAGTATTCTCAGCATGAACTATTGTCACTCTCCTAACAGAAAATATTTAAATCAGGGGAGGGTCACAGATAAACAGTTCTCAAACTGAAAGCCTGAACTTTCCTCCCAGTTTCACACCTTAGTTCAGCTGTGACCTTACAAAGACCAACTCAAGGAAATGCAGTAAAGCAGCTGTTCCTCATTCCTTCAGAACCTAAAAGATTGTAAGCACTTCCCAAATAAGTTAATACAATATAAACCTGGATGCATTTTTATCTGATATGCTATACAACTAGCATGAATGGCCTATCAGTTTGTTTCTGTTGCAGCTGTTAATGCCCTAATTTCCAACACCTTCCTAACAGAAGTCTTGCTCTTTGCTTTAGAGGAGCTGTTAACTCGTAACTGCACCTGTGAGCACCAGCAGCAGCAACTGTGAGCACAGAAACACAATTACTTCTACTACTGTGGTCTCCACTTTTCCTAATACTACAGCTGAAGCACAATACCTTCTGATTACCAAGTTACCTAATTTGAGAGCATAAAGCATTAGCCTAATTTTCCCTCCCAGGTGCAAATTCCCAAGCTATTCCTCAACATGATAGCTGCATTCTGCAACTCCAAGAGGCATTATGGTTTGAGAGGGGTATCTATCTCAGCAGGTCAAATACATCTCATCAGGCACAAGCTACACCTTGAAAGGGTGTCAACTATTGCAAGTAGCAGTGACACCAAACTGTTGACTTGTGCTTGCCACAATCAGAGATGGCTCATCGTAGAACTTGGATATGAATAGTTTCTCACAAGTCTACCAAGGATCCTTTGAATTCCACAAAGTCACTTGCACACCAGGCTATAAAATCCGAAACCTCTGGTAAAAATCTTCCTTCAATATCCATGTATCATAATGCTCAGCTTACAAGAGAGAGACTAATTTTATTGCAACTCGTGAGACATTTCTAAAGTCTTTAAGAGACCAGATCATTCAAAGAAAATTTCTGAGCAGGATTTGGACTACCACAGCAGCTCAGTACAACCAAACAGGTTCAACTACATGAACTGGTGCCACGTCTCTGTGGCATGAAGGTGTGACCCACAGAGAACACTAGCTACAGTCTGCCAACATTTTTCCTGACCAACTGGTCTTTACAAAGTCAGAGAGAGCTCTACACTCCAGCACACAACTCCCACAGATCTCATCTCGTTACAGACGACAGCTGCCATTAATCCTACTTGGTACTAAAGGTAAGTTTGGTTCTTGGGTGCAGACAGTATCCTAGAAATGCTTCAATGAAAAAAGAAGTGAAAACCTAAGTACTTACAACTTCTTCTAATATTTAATCTTGTTACTCAATAATAAGCTAAGTATACAAGATGAATCACTATTCCTATAGAAAAAAAAGCTTAAATTACATAGTATCCATCTTTTCAAACAGACAAAAAGCTGTTTAGTTGGGACACTGAAGCATCGAACCCATTTTTACAACTGTTTGTTTAGTTGGCACATATCAAGTCTGCAAAACATTATGTCATTTTCAAGGTGGAACATATGGATAGCAAACCTTTTGGGGACGAAAGTGTAAAGATCTTCCCCATTCTGTGCAGAAAGCTTTTATTAAAAAGTTTGCAAGTTGTCCTTTCACATCAATGATCTCTGCATATCAAAGCCGAGGTCGTGTTGGTATCGGAAATATCATCCCATATGGGTTTTGCTGTGCATTTTAAAAATATAAAAATATACACATGCTTTTAACAGTGTACAACAGAGCACATTCAGATGATCTATCAAGTGCCTTGTGGGCACAAAGCCTTTGCAATTTAAAAGGAATTCTAAAGATCACTGATTTGAGGCACTACTTGTGTTTTGGCTGAAGCATTACTTTTATTGCTGTTATTTCCATACAGAGCAGTGGTCACTGGATCCTGCACTGGGTAGTTTTATGTATTTTTTTTACACCTGATGGCTTAAGCAATCCACAACAGAAATGAAGCAGCATCTTGCACTCTCAGGACAAGTTTTAACAGCATTGCTGAAATTTTTCATGTCAGTGTGTCTTTATGTGCACAAACATCTAAAAGACCTCTTACCCAATTAAAATTAGGCTGGTGGCCTTCCTGTCACCAAACAATACCCCAAGGTCCCAGAAATGGTTTCTAGCTGTTAAGAACATGCTATGCTCTTGTGGCAAATGAAAAACACAACTCTTTTCCTTCCTTGTATAAAAACCTTTACACAATTAAGGCTCAGATGCACAAGGAATACAGAACTCCTCTCCAAAGCTTTTAACATTGCAAATGCATTTAATGAGTTAGCAGGTTCTGGATCAAGTTATTTGAGAAGTCAAAAACAAGCAGAAAGGCATCGTGTTAAGCCAAACCATTAGCCTTCAGAGTTAGCAAAATCAACAAAAAATAATGACTTTGGGAAATGTTTCAGGAAAAAAAAATTTAAAACCAACACACAGTAAAGACAGCGATGGCATATCTTTCACCACTCTGGCTAAAGTTTTCAGCAGAAGAGTTTGCTGTATAAATTAGTACATCTTTTTTACTCATCCAAAAAGAGAGGTTTAAAATAGGCCACACTTTGGGTTTTTCCAAACCAACCGCACCTAACTATATTAAATTATGTGGAAAAAAAAAATAACAAACCTACCAAGTATATATTTTTGTTACAGTATAAATATTTAGGAAACATGAAACAACAGCTAAAGACCCTCAAGTTTCACCTACCCTCGAGCTCTCACCTGTAAGTCTTTCTTCAGTTTCAGCAAGTCCTCATTGTCGGCATTCCCAGACAAGGCAGCCTCAACTTGCTGCAGCTGAGCTTTGTAGCTGGCCAACTGCTTGGCGAGGTCTTCTGACATCTGCAAGGAGCGCACACACAGACAGACACACACACACACAGACCCCGCATCAGAACATCGGCAGTGCTGCTTTTTAACCACGGCGCGCACGGCCAGCGAGGCCAAAGCAGCACCGCGAAAACGTGTCACTAAACCGGGGGACACGCGGGTGCTCCTCTCCCGAGCGGCTCCCGACAAAGCCGACACGTGCCGGTGTGCGGGGCACCCCCCGCACCGCCGCCCGCACCGCCCGCACCTCTCCGCACACCGCGGGCCTCCGGCAGGCCCCAGGCACGGCACGGGGCCCTCGGCCCGCTGCCCTCGGCGGCGCCGCAGCCTCCCTGCGGGCCAGGCCGGGCCGGGCCGGAGCGCTGTCGGGTCCGGGGCCGGCAGGGGGGACAGGCCCACGGTAGGCCCGGGCCGGCGGGCAGGCCCAAGGTAGGCCCGGTCCGGGCGCAGGCCCGCTCAGGGGGCGAAGGGCCTGGCTGCGCGGGGCGGGCGGGCCTGCCGCACCCCGCGGTGTGGGTCTGTGTCCGTGTCCGTGTCCCTGCCCGTGTCCCCGCCCGTGCCTCACCTCTGCGGGGCGCGGGGCGGGCGCTGCCCGGGCCGCTCCGCTCCGTCCGCTCCGCTCCGTCCGCCGGGGCCGGGGGGGGGCGGGACCTGCCGCGGGCGCGCGACGGAGTATCGCGAGAGCGGCACCCGCGGTGGTCACGTGGGCCGGGCGGCAGGCACCGCGAGAGCGGCGCGCGGCGGGGCGCGTGCGCAGAGGGGGCCGGGAGCGGGCATGGGAATGGGGCATGGGAGTGGGGCATGGGAATGGGGTGGGTGTGATGGGATTGGGGTCTGGATCGCGGTCGGAGCTGGGGCCACACGGCTCCCCCCGCGCTCTGGCCAGCCCCACGTGAGGACGGGCGGCGGCGGCTCCTCCAGGCCATGGCACCGAGTGCCACCTGCAGTCCTTCCTGAAGCACCTCACGGGACGCCGACTGCAGCACCTCCCCGGGCACCCCATTCCAGAGCCGAATCGCCCTTTGTGTGAAGAAATCCCCCCTAAAGTCCAGCCTACAGGGCCCCCGGCACAGCATGAGGCTGCCCGCGGGAACCTTCCCTCCCGCGCAGGCCGCGGCTTTCTCGGTGCCCGAGGCCAGGCTTGATGCGAAACCATTTAGAAGAGAGTATTTGGTCCTGCAACAGGAGAGGAAAGGGGGAGGAAAAGCTCAGTGCCGTCGTCAAGCCTCTCACAGGAAAAAAATGACATTTCTGGTGGAAATCCAGTGATTATTTTGGCCATGAGCCTGCGAGCCAGAGAAATTAACCAGGTACCCAAAAAGTTAGTTAGAATCAGCAGGAGCACTCGGTGTGTCCTGCAGACATCCCCTCCCGCATGGTCAGGGTACTGCACAGGCAGGGCACTTCACTTGCACTCACTGGGTTGGTTCATGCACTGAGGGGGAAATATGCCCTCTGTGTTCTGTGACACTTGGTTTATGGCCTCAAGGGATATCCTAACCTAACACATTTCTGTACCTTGGTATATGGTTTGGTAATTAAAATACGGAAATTACTGAGTGCTGCTCGTGGACCGATTGATGAGAGCGAGTGTGACAATGAAAATAGCAACAGCATCTTTTAGGAAGGGGAGGTTTCCAGCATCTGGGATGGCTGGGCATGCCCTGGCTCCCAGGAAAGCGCTGCCTGTGTTTAGGGCAAACTGATCTGCAGTGGGATGAGACCCTGGCGAGTCCTGCAGCCACACTTGGCTCGTCCAGGAGGTGGTAGTGGTGCTGCACAAGACACCTGCATCGCCAGCAGTGTTTAACTCGCAGCTCAGAACACTGAATTCTGCTGTACGTCACAATTAGGTCTTTTTTTGTAGCTAGAGCTAAAGGAAACAAGCACGAAGATATTTTTGAAGATAGCTTAGACTACACAGTCTTTTGAAACATGTATGTGCTATGATGAATAAGTACACTTAAATCCACAATATTCTGCATTCCTTAATGTCAAATCCTGAAGCAGCTCAGGGTCAGAGATCGGAGTGCTCAGCAGCAACTAATGCTGCAAAGACATTATATCCGAGTTGGTTTAATGTCCTGCTTTCAACTTTGTATGGATGAATTGTTGTGCTCAGCATAAGGACCTAATCAGTAGCAAAAGAACTGGCTTAGGGAAACAAACCAGTCTGTCCTCATGACAGAAATTACAACCCAAGTCTAGTCCAAGAAGAGACAGTGGATCTTTTTATGCTTTTCTGGTAGGCTGCCTGCCTGGCAGGCACTGCCCTGTAAGTGGGACAGGATGTTGGGCTTGATAGTTACCGGTATATTAATTTGGATCAAATAATCAGTAACATACTCTACTAATATTTCAATTTTTAGTGTTTTCCTGAAGATGTGGGGTTCTTTCATTCAGTTGTCCTGTGTCTCTACGCAAAATTTGCTTTAATTGATTTCTTTTTTTAACCATTTGTCATTATAAGGAGAGCAGTCAACTTTGTCCGTAGATGCAATTATGTAATATTTCTTATTATGAGACATTTTGTTGTTGTTGCCCCTGCAAAACTTAGTTCTATAGGCTGGTATTTGGTTTTTCTTTTTTTTTTTTCACTGGCTCTTTGGCTTTAGCTAAACAAGGGAAGCTTCAACAGTTTGGCACTTATAAAATTACGTTTTAGAAAGAAATTATGCTTAGCAAGGCACTTGATGAAAATATGCAGTGACGCTGTTGAGAGTTTCTAGTGCCATTTGTTTTAAAGCACGGGCTCAAAACTTCTTAGGGCAGTTGTGTTTTCCAAGGCTTCACTTTTTGCTGTTCTGCTCTCCTGAAGTTTGACCTAATTGTAAGGTTTCACAATACCTGCTTAGACAGAAGTTTCTGTGGAAGTGAAGTCTGTTAGGTGAGCGTGTGCGCATTCTGGAACATAATTTGACGCTCTACACCCTGGTAGTCATCATGGATTATGGTGCTACGCAAAGAATCCGAGAGCTCAAATATGTTCCATGCTCTGAGTGACTGCAGGAATTATGGGCCATCAGTGAAAAAGGCACAGTGACTAAAACTGAGGAGGAGAAGTGAATCAGAACTGGATGAGGAATAAGAGCCAGGGTGGGGCAGCACAGGCATAAGGAGAAAATGTCAGAAGTAGGAAGAATGGACTGAAAGCTTGCGTCCTTTAGGACGTCATCGGCTTCAGAAGGATCTAAGGCTCTTGGATTTCCATTCCCCTGCAAGTGACTTCCTGTGAGAATGCCAGCTTACATGGGAAATGACAGCCTGCCAGTGTGATCCTTTAGTTTACTGGCACAAGCAGCAGGTCCATTTGATGGGTCTTCATCAGGCCTACACAGCACAGTCTGTCAGATGGTGTGTTCAGCTGGATGTGAGCCTTTGGTTGGGAGCAGTATTCCAAATTAAGGTGCCACTTCTTCCTCCGAGGCATTCTGCCATCAGCGTCAGGGAGTGTGTCAGCACTGGAGGCCTGGGGACTGCAGAAGAAGCTGCTGGAGATACACGTTCTTCTTCTTGGTGTGACAAAAAGTGTGCTGCTGAGACTTCTTATGTCCAGAAAGGGTTTGAATGGCAGGAAAGCTGAGAAGAAGAGGGAAGTTTGGAAAGTAGGGAGCAAGAGCCATTGCAGTGGTTAGAGGAGCCTGGGAGGATTAGGACAGGAGCTGAAGCAGCAAGCCAGAAGTGTGGGAGGTTTGGGAAGCAGGAACCAGAGGTTAATATGGGAACAGCGTGGGGGTATTTTGTGTTTGTGTGTACTTGGGAAGTAAGGAAGAAGGCTGTAATGGATTGTGGGCTTGCTGTGGGGATGAGGAGACCTGAGTCCTGTGTAGTGAGGGTAGACAGAAGGATATTGTGTGTATAGGGAGAGGGGAGCTCAGAATGAGCACAGGAAAGGAAAAGGAAGGGAATATAGCTGCAGCTGACAGCAGTGATGGCTGTGTGTATTTTCCCCAGCACAGAGTTTCTGCCAGCCGTGTGCCACGCACTGGCTGGACTTTGTGGCAGCTGCTCATCACCCACCCACAAGGAGCTGGGTGGCCATTCAGTGCTGGGGAGCTGCTCTGCCATGTCCCATAGCTGCAGCTCAGTGCTGGCAGTCAGTCTGCCGTGGTCCACCCCCATGAGAGCTGCACACTTCTGGTCTAAGCACTCTGTTCAGAACACAGGATTTACAGTAACCAAGGACGGGTAGCTAAAAATAAGCTATTGTTTCTGGGTCCTATATTACTTTTTGCTGAATTTTAAAGGAAAGTGAGCTGAAAGGAAGGGAAGAGAGCTTTGCAAGAGGGCTACTGAATAGCCCTGTAAAGATCTGGGTTTATTTTCCTGTGTAGGAGTGTCTACATAGTATGAGTGATGTAGATCTGTGTACGGAAAAAAAGAAATCTCAGAGTGTAAACTTAAAGCTAATTGCCCCATGGGACTTGTATCTGAAAACTGACCACAAAGGCTCTGATTCAGCTGGAGGTAATTTTGCAGCAAGGGAGGCATGGTTAGATTGCTTTTAGGAACTGTCATACATTCCTAGGTTTTGAAAGTTCAGACCATCTTGGCTTGAGACAGTTACAACTCCTCATCGGTGTTACTTAGGCCATGTGAGTAATTTTTGGGGGTGGTCAAAAATAGGAAGATATTTCAGACAGTATTACTTATAAAGAGGGTACTGATTATTTGCTGCCTCTTCTGAATTTAATGATATCAGAGCTTTAACTGATTACTCAGACACCCTTGAACCTCAGTACCTGTGTTTCTCTTCCCTTCTGTAGAATAAGGGGTAATAAAGCTACCTTATGTTGTAGAAATTAATACTTTAAAAATACTACCACATAGTACTGATGAATAACAAACTCAAAAACCAGTAAGAAAATGAAGAATTCTCTTTCTAAAATAGAATTTCGTGACTCTGTGGCAAATAGTGAGTTCTACTGACGTAGAGGGAGACTGTGAATGACTGACATCAGAGCAACAACAAGGACTGTTGAAGTCTGACTTTGTTATGCCACATTCTACTTCTATCCTGTGAACACATAAGTGGCCTACAGTTAACATTTTTATTTCTGAACTATGATAAGTTTAATTTTGCTAACTACACTGTACACGAACCTTTAAAAAGGTTAACTATGCTATAGTAACTGCAGAATTCACATGCATCAACATACTCTCTTTGTCAATAGAAAAAATGTGTGCAATTTGCATAAAATGCAAAATATGCACATCATTGTTCCAAATCTTTCCATCCTTCCTTCTAGTGACAGACTTTCAGACACATTTTCCTGAAGTGAGAGAATTTCTGGAGTGTGCACGTAGCGGTGAGAGATGGCATTCACCCATCCTGTTGCGTGAACAAACTTGTTAAACATTCCTTCTACATCATGTTAGTCACCACTTGAGCAGTGAGACTGCTTTCATGTGGTTTAGCATCCTGTTCCTGGCAATCTGAGTGTTTGGTAATCACAGAATGTTGTCTTACGTCCTACAGCTGATCCAATGCTTAGGGAAATTGGAAGTCTTTCTACAGATGTTTCCTCTGAAAATGAAACTGAAATGGCTCTTACAGAAATTGTCTTGCATGTCATTGCAGCCATCTCCGGATGAAGTCAGATTGGATCCTTGGGCAGCAAATGACACTTCACAGAGGCCACTAATAAAACAAGAGTGTATCAGATAGGTACTTAGAACTATCTTTATCAATATTTCTATTTATATGTCACTCAAAGGAAAAAATTGTGGAGCTACTGGTTAATAGTTCTGTAAGTGCTAAACCAGGATAACAAGTTGTCAAGGGCATGGTAAGATATAGGAGATTTGGACATATAACAAGGTTTGGATTATTGTTCACAAAGAGATAATCAACACCATGTTTGGGCTCTTTTTACTTATTTTTTATTTTTATTCATTGTGATAATTTTGACTCATTGTGTATTGGTTAAAAATCTAGGGGAGGTTTTTGGTTGGGCCATTTTTTTTTATTTTCCCTTCAAATGTTTTAGCAGTTTCATCTTGCACTGCCGAAGTGCAGTGCTGTTGACATCCTTTACTTACAAGGAGAAAAGATGTAATTAACATTGTGTGCTGTTGCATACACTGGATTTTTTTCCCACAGGGATTTTGATTACCTGTGCTATGCTTCCTATGTGAGGGTTGAGTTCTTCAGTGTAGTTATAGATGCAAAGTCTTTCCAAAGTTTTAGATCTGCAGGAGCATTTAGCACTTATCTTAGTACTCTGTTGATTCAGGGGGAGGTGATGAATTCTGATTAAGTCCCCTGTAATTATGGGGATGTTTGTCCTCATCTTGGTCAATCTTATTCACATAATTTGGTGAGAGAGTGAAATATGCTGTTCAATGATATTCAAGCTTGTATTGTTAACAGCAGAGAGAGCTTAAAACAAAAAGCAGCCAGTGGCAGTGGGAACAAGGTGATATTTTTTATCCATGACTATTATGATGGGTATTACTTGAGACTAATGAAGTATCTTTTGAATGATGCAATGAGCCTGTAATAACACAAATTATTGAGATGCAGCATGCTTTCCTCTGAGTTTTGAGTTTCCTGGCAAGTCAGTAATGTACCGAACTTTCCCAGGAGAGGTGCAGGCAAGACCATGTGTAGACAAACATCTGTTCTCCCTGTGTTCAGCAAGAGGATTTGATATGCAGTTTCTAATTGAATATGGGGAGGCACAGCAAACATAGTGGTAGACAGCAACCCAGCAAAAGAACGATGGAGAGCTGAGCCTTCTGTGTTTGAATGCTTGGTAGGTTTTCATGTTTGCTTTTATTTTTAAACATCAGTTTCAAAATTGCCTTGGGATTTGGCAGTCAAGCAAATAAATGTGAAAACCTAAACATGGATCCAAGCTGCTGCAAGGACTGCTGATCAGTGGGTTTTATCTAGACCCAGATGTCCTGTGTATCTAATCTTTTTTTCTTTTTCTATCCTCACTTCCACACCTGATGAAACTATTTAGCTCTGAAATGTTGGAAGGCCACATACCTGAAGTGTCAGAGGGCTTGTCTAAAAGTCATTTCCCAGTATTAGTTTTACAGACCCAGGTATGACTCATAAGGAAGTTTCTTCATTTAGTATTTGTGGATGACCAATTTTTTGCTAGTATGAGGAACAAAGCTGGTATGAGGAGGTCATGTTGCCCAGGGAACAATTCAAATCTCCAGAGTCATGACACTGATATCTTAAGCCACAGGAAGAAAACATGGTAACAAAACTCAAACACAGAGGGTTTTTTATTCTGCCTTATTTTCTGAGATATTTCCAATAGGCTTATTTCACCAATATTCGTGGTGTTAATATTTCTAGATTTAGGGCATTCATTTGGCTCTCCACCTGCCTTTTATTGTAACAGAATGAAGACAGTAACTGCCTGGTAAACCAGAATTGTAAGCATAGGAAATACCATCTGCATATCACTCAATGAGTTTTCATAGTACATTTCCTCTTTTTTTAGTTGCTTTGGGGATTTGAATATACATTGCAGCAGCAGAGAAAGTAGAGGTTTCTGTGGTGTTGAATTATGTTTTCCTTCCAGTCATGGTGTTTCCTTTGGATATAGAGAGTAGGCACAACACAGCACAATTAAAATATGAAATTATTGCACATCCTAAAATCGTATAGCTAACGTTAATAGGTCTAAAGGCAGTAAATGCACCCCTAAATGTGATGTACACCAGCAGGCCTGCTCTGTGTCGGAAAATTCTCTACAACAGAGTTCTGTGTACACGGAGTGTTCCACACACTCCTCCCAGGATCACTGCTGAAATTGGAAAGGCAGGATATTTGCAGTTGACAAAGCTTTTAGTGGCATCTTCAATTAAGTCAGTAGATCTCTCCTAATTCCATTTCCTGCTTCGCTTAAAAACTCCCTAGCAGTAGATGATGATGCTTTTCAAACCATGAAACCATATTAAAAATTTAATCTGGATAATATGTAAAACCAATAACAGAATCAAAGGTCAGTAAAATCTAGACATGGTTTCAGACTAATGTAAACCAAGGCAAAATTAGGCTATGATGTAATTTTAAGGCTAACCTTGAGGGAGCTCTTGTCAGGAACTCTGGTGCAGAGTGGTTGAAATATTAGATCAGCTATGTTAATCCTTTTTTTTTTTTTCAGTGAAACTTCTTGAGAAATAATCTTTCTTTTCTTCAGGGCATCTGTATAGACCTGAGCAGGGAAACACTATTGGTTTGGAAACTCTAAATCACTGTGGACTAGTCCTCTCATCAGTTGTTTTACTAATATAAGCGATTTTAGTACAGAGTGTGTGGTAGGTATTGATCCACTTCTTTTTTGGAACTAGTCAAGCTAATGCAATGCATTATTCAGATAATGCATTTGGATTTCCATGGTATTAAAAAACTGTGTTAAGGAGCAGTTAAGAAGCTTCTACAAGAATTTTGTTGGTTGGAGAAATTGTTGAAAGTGAGGAAGAAAATTTTGTCATAAGTAGATGTCAGTATCCTTACCACAGAAACAGGAAGAGAGGAAGGAGAATGCAAAATAATAGAAGGAAGGAAACCAGGCATGGTTTAACCTACAGGTGAGAGTTAACCAGTTGTGTTCTGATGCAGGAAGAAATGCAAAATTGAGTCAATGTATAATGCATACCACATAGACATGCTAAACTAAACAAAATGTATATTCACTTCAAAAGAAACAAAATACTCTTGGAGTTTTTTATTTTCATTAGACAAATTGATCTCTGTATTTGTCTTCAAAACTGTAAACAATGTAAGCCAGTATAGAACAGCTTCACTGTGATTTGCTTTTGTGTAAAAATGTATTTAACAGTGATTGTAAGTTTATTTAGGGTCTGTTCTGTAATAACATAACTTTTAAGTGCAGTTTTAATAATTTTTACTTTACAATTTTCTCGTTTTCAGTGGGTTTTTTTTATTTTTTTTTCATTGAGATAGATTTTCTTAATAGGCTGAAGAGGAAATTTCAAGTGTATCTGTAGTTCACTTTGCTGGGGACAAGTCCCTGAGATGTAACAAGGTGTAGACATCCCTTGGACAGAACATTAACAGCCTGTTGAGAAAGCAGCATTGTTCACACAGGTAAGCATAAGGATGTGGGCACCAGTGGAAGGGCTCTCCATGTCTAAATAATACCACATCTAACACATGTAGAAACTGGATGTAAGGTACAGAAATTCTGGATGCCTTAAGATTTCAAAGCTATGCTTTCAAGCCATTTAGGAATCTTAAGTTTCTGGTTTCATACAGTTGCTCAAGTGAGCAGGTTTGATCTTCCTTTTGCTTCACGTGAGCCTCTCAAAACAGGACATGCTAACTCATGCACCCACCCATGTTCAGACTTTGCTCAAGCTTGTGAGGAGAGGTAAGTGAGATAAGATACCTCGTGTTTGTTTGGTGATCCAATGTAGGCAGTTATTTATGACTCTCATGGAAGAGCCAGGCTTTGCTAGATCAGATCTTTCAGGAGGATTTTTAGGGATTACAGGGAGAGGGTGACTTAAAACCTGCAGGCTTGAGGCATCAATAGGGGCTTTATTCTGCCAGGGATTTGCAGTTTAACCCTGGGTAATGTTATCTACCTCTTGTCCTTGCTCTCCATCTGGAGAGTGGGAGTGCCAGGGGTAGAAGCTAACATGGACAGAAGTACTGCCGGTTGTCAGGCTTCTCTGCTGGAGCATGTAATGAAAGGAGGTTGTTTGGTCGCTTGTCTAAGTCACTCGGTTTACCCATTGTCACTTAAAATAGCGTCAAGCCTGTGTGACGCATGCTGAGCTCTGGTGAGGCCCACATAACATATGTTGGTGCACAGGCTGAGAGCCCTCCGTGCCTCCTCCCGAACACGGCCGGCAGACATCGCCTTCCTTCTTGCGTGCTGTCAGTCTGACCCTTGTGTTCGAGGGTGTGGTGACGTGGGGGAGATGACGGAGCCAAGGGCTTCTGAAGCACAGAACTTCAGAGAGTTCCAGCTCAGAGGAGAAATGAATATACATCAGGTAAATCTGCGGCTGTAAATGAAACCTTGGGACACTTCCTCAGCCGTGACTAATCCTGCGCGCACTGTGACTCAGCTAGGGAAGCATTTATCAAGAGAGCTCCCAGAGCACTCACTTATAAACCAATAAATAAAAATATCTTCTTTTCTGTAACAAACACAATCATTGAATCTAATTTCATCTCCTGTTCCTTACTCCTTCAAAAATAAGACACCCAAATGTTTCTAGCCATGCAAGAAACATCATTTATAGTAAACACATCATTTGCATTAAATTCATGTTTGCCTCCTGATTTCTGAGTTCAAAATCTTGAAACTCTGAAACCTGATTGAGTCCACATTATTTTGTAAAAATGTGCCTTTGGTCTGCTTTGTGGTTTATGAGCTGCATGGTGATGAAAGCAGATGTAATTCATCAGGTTTATATCATTGGTAAGCTGTGTGTATTGGCTGAGGAGAGTTAGAAGAGACTGAACTTAAAATAAGCACATTATTCATAGTTTGGTTACCCCACAGTAAAAAAACCTGCAATATTCTAGGCTGAATCCAAACTTGACATCTGATTTATTCTAAAACAGGAAGCAAGACATGCAGAGCCCATCACAAATCTCTGCAAAGCTGTTAGACTTACTATGCTTTTCCATATTTAATTGTGTTTTTGTTGGCTTTTTGGCTGAGTCAATCCCTCAAATAACAAGTGCAAATTTTCTTTCTCCCTCCTTTGAGCTCAGGTTGTGGCATTAACTACAAATTAGTATTTAAGGTTGTGTCTTGTACTTTGGAATTGTTTTATGGATTATAAACTGCAGCAGTCCCAAATCTTTGTGCACAAAATGTAGCAACCTCTGCTACAGGTGAACACATAGGGTGTATTGCTGTCGGTGCAGGGGTTCTGATCCAAATGAGAATGCTTTTTTACAACTTTTAAACCACTAAGATGTGGTTGTCACCTCTCTTGTCAAATGATACTCAAAATAGGTTTTCTACATTACTTTGTATCCTGCTTGAGTCCAGCATCATTTCTTCATGATCATTCTTTAATGACAAACTTTTCTTCTTTAAATGCAATCAATGTCTTTAGAAATGGAACATTTCCAATGTTTTACTTATATGGTTTGTTCACTATCCTATTGCTGGCTTTGAAGAGTCTGTTTAAGAGAACCTTTAAACTAAATATGCCCCAAAAATTCTGTTTTCTTACTGTTTGAAATCAGGGCTAGATAAACGTCAGCTGAGTACAAAGGTTGTGTTTGACCTTTGATGGCTCCTCTAAAACCAGTATTTCACATGTTGTATAGTTTTCCTAGTTTTTTAGTTATGGGTAGCGTGAGTGGATAGAAACAACTTCATTTTATACAGTGACAAAATTGGTTGCTGTGAAAATGTAATTACTTAAAAATGTCTCAGTTGTGCTTCTCAGTTGTGCTTCTCACTTTTGCTGGAGACACTGAATCAAGCTATCAAGCAGAGTGCAATTAGTTGATCCTGGAAGACAAAACACCTCAGGGTGTCTGTTCATTATTTAGAATGTTTAACTTTAGGTCATATGGATGATTCCAGCTGGAATACACAGTAGGTAACATTTTACAGTGAGAGCCTTTTGCTAAACATGAAATGGGCAAATCCCAGCCTGCATCTCAGTGGGCAAGAATATGTGTGTAAAAACTGCATTAGTTTTGGCAGGCCACCTTTGGGCAACAATAGTTCAGGGGCCAAAGCACTGTCAGATTGAGCTACACCAAGGCTGTTCCTGTGTAATGCATAGGTATAATACAACTCTCTGTGTTTCCTTATCACATCCAGCCTAAAATCAGCCTAGTTCTGTCTAGCAAAAGTACTCAGTTTCTCAGTTGGGATGATGCAGACTTGTTCTTGGTGTAGATTTGTGTCACCAGCTAAGTACCTACATGCTTGGCATGAGAATGTCCTGTCAAATTAGAAATACACCTGCAAACACATTTTAAAGAGGCTGAAACATCTCACTGTACAAAGCTGGCACACATTCAGTCAATTTAACATGTTTCAAAGCCAACAGAATGCAATTGCAGGTTGCCTCTTCCTTTTGAGGTGCTCCTGCCAAAGAACCCAGCTGAGTGGGTTTTGAAAGATGGTATTTTGACACCTCAGGGTCCTATCTAGAGTCTGCTAGTCATGCAGACACCTTGCTTGTCAGTTCTTGTCCCTTCATCCCTCAACAGCAGTTGCAGTATTCACAGCTCCTTGCTTTTCAGCTATGGCTTCTTACAGGACAGGTAAGCTGGCAGATTTAACTCAAAGTAAAATTCCTTTGGATAGTGAAGAGATCAGTGGATACTTGAAAATTAACAGTTTTATTAGCATGAGCAGAATAAAATGCCCTGATTTTTCCTTTAAAACGTCATGTCATTCTTGCTGTTTGCTTTTTTAAAAGTGTGTCATACACAAATGGCACCTGCCAAATACTAAGCAGGCATTTGAGTTATTTGTGTCATCCTTCTCAATGGAATAAATGGAAGAGGCTTGGATGAGGGCATTCAAGGCAGTCTTCATACAGCAGCCTGTCACTTTGCAAAGTAACTGTGAATTTAATGAGAATATAAATGAAAAGTGGCCGCTGGATGTTTTAACATTATTTTCGTTAATTTTTAAAAATCAATTAGGTAATCAAGAGAGTTCTGTGGAGAAGTATGTATTTTTTGGTTTTACTGTCTTAAGCGGGATTCCAGCTGGGTGACATGATAAATTACAGCTCATGGTAGGAAATTAATATCAAAAGGGACCTAAGGGTCCCACGGAGCTGAAAGGAAAGGGACTATGAAAGGCAAGATGAATTTTCCCTTTGCTCCTCCACCCCCCACCCTGGAATCCAATCATGAAATACTTCCATGATTTATTATGGGTGTGATTTATATAGTTTTTATAGTGGGCATGAGAGTAGGTATGAGACTTGATTTCTGTGGCAATCCAGTCTTATTTGTGCTTGGATACAGGCTGTGGCACAATGCTAGTTTCTCACAGCCTCCCCATTTATCCAGTCAGCCTCTGCTGTCTTTCCCCAGCTGCTCTCTAGACTGCAGAACAGTATTCCAGATCATGCTTTGCTTCTCATAACCTCCCTCCAAATCCCTTAGCCTTTTCTAGTGTTCGCAATTAAACGCTAACAATGAGCTGCCTGGGAAAACAGTTGTGTGTTACAGCTGAGTGCTGTGCCAGGTCAGCAAGTTTGTGTGTGGCTGCCTGCGTCTCCTTCCTGTGCCAGCACAACAGGCTTTCTCTTTTCCTAGACTGTGAAATACAGAGGTGGCCAAGTGCACTTAACGCTGTGGGGTTTGGTTAGGGCAGGGAGATGGCAGTTTGCTGCAGCAAAATTGAGATTGTTTAAGAGCAGCAGGAGCCCTGATGGTAAGAAAGAATCTCCTGCCTGTCACAGTGTGCTTGGGAGGAGCAGTATCACATTACCTGTGGTGCTTGTTTTTCTCTTTGGGATGCAGCAATAACACCTTGAAGTGCTAGATCAGGGACACTGCTTCTTACAGCATTGCCTGAGATGAAAAAGAATGTATAAAAACGGAGATTGATTCTTTGGCTCGTGCACACAGGCATCTCTCTAATGATGGATCTGACTTGGCATGTGAATTTGGCACTGAGTGACAACTCTGTACCAAGCGCTGCCCAGATGGTGAGCTCTTGTAAAGCTTTGCTCTTGTTCCTTTCAAACCTAGTTATTAGGAACTTTTGTATCCTCACATGATCAGGCGTGAGAGCAAGTGCTGACTGACAGCAAGGTGAAGGGCAGAAGAAGCAGGATGGCTCCACAAGTGGAGGAAAGGGAGTCTGATTCTTACTGTCTTTCTCAGATATGTGCCAGTACTTGCTGTCAAATGCAGGATCCTGGTGTGGTTGATCATGGTTTGTTGTGGCTGAAGCAGAGACACTGGCACGAAGAGAGGCATCATGAGTGGGAGAGAAGGAGAGGGTGGTGTGGTGGCAGAGTAGATCATGATGAAAAGTGGGAAGAAAGACAAGCCGGGAGAGTCATTAATGGAATAATAGAAAGGTTAGAAGAATGAAGAGACACCAAGGCCAAAGATGTGACAAATCTACCTAAAGCTTGTTCTGTCAGCAGCCTGTTATGGTAGGAGAGTAGCAGCACATCCATTTGAAGCTGAATATTGCCTCAGTCATTGTTTTCATAATCCTCTTTCTAACTCTAATACTGCAAATTATGCAAATGTGCCAGGTGCATGCTGGGTGCAGGATGCTACTCAGAATCCCTTATGAGCATGCAAGGCTATAGGCAGCTTTTGTCCAGAGCACATCTCTTCTGTGTGACTCAGAGTTCTGGCTGCTGTTGTAAAATCCAGCAGAGTCTGGGACTTGCCAAGCTGTTTTGTTTCTCTAATACACTATCTAATAGCTGAAGTAATGTGGTAGGTTCTTCACACTCTGGAGCTGACATGGAAATGTTCCCAGGTGAATAGATAATCACCTTCCAGATCTCATGCTGCCTGCCTTGATGTGGCAGGGAAGAGCGCTAGTGCTGATGCAAGGGATTATGATCCAGGAGGGTAACACCTTAGCTCTGCCACTGATGTTCTTTGGCAAGTCATGACAACTTGTTCAACGAGTCATATAGTGGGATCATCCTTTACTGCAGTGGTTTTCTTTCCATCAATGCTTCATTATTATTCCTAAGAGCATAACAAAGCCGTAACACCTCAGATGTTATTTGCTGGTGGCATAGCAGATTCTGTTAGTGTTGTGGTAATAGGCCTGACTTGTAGGGGTGGTGCTAGCTCACTAAAATTAGAAAGAACTGACGGTTCAGCCTCAAGTGCAAACACTGTTATTATGTGACTTGCTTGTTTTTGGCTTTTAACTAACAGTTGTCCCATCAGAGTAAGTGAGGATAATGCATAGATGAAAAACAGTGATTTTAGTGAACTCTCCACACAGGTGACTCATGTTGTTTCATTTGCTTTTTTCCCAATTTAATTTACTGTAAAAGACCAGCTGCTATCCCAAAACATATGCAAGAGAAAGAAACATGAAAGTGCAATGGTACAAAAGTTCTTTTTGGATTGTTTTAAAAAGTTTGCTCACAGGCGGGAATTCCTGCTGCTTTGGTTCAAAGAACGGACTTTACCTCCAAACTGATTCACTCTCACTTGTGATGAGAGGCATTCAGCTTCTCCATTTTTCCGTTTCTGTGTTCTCAGTGAGTAACTCCAGTGTTTCTTTGGTTAATTAAAGTTTACTGCAGGAGGAGCAGGAGTGGGTTGAGAACACTGATGAAGAGATGACTAACAAAGTAATCGACATGTGATTAAAGTGTGGGCTGACAGGCACAGATTAGCCCTCCCTGGACTTTGCTTTTATCTTTGCTCCATGTTTTGAAATAATTCTGTATAATAATATATAGATTTTCTATCCCATCTAGCTTATCGCATTAGAGCAAACTAGACAAAATGACTCAATTTCAAAAGGCTCTGATTCAGCTCCGGCTGCAGCCACTCATTTCAAATGTGAAGTTAAGGTGACTGACTCCTCTTTTATTTCTTTCAAACTCTTTCCCTGTAGGAAGTATAATGGGGAGGGAGTTGGTCAGAGTGGAAAGTTAAGGCGAAATTATAAAGTCTCATGAGATGCATCGGTTACAATCATGTCACAAAACACTTTGTGAAGTGGCAGCAGCTGAAGGCTGGGGTGGACATGGAGGTTTGAGTGGTGGATAAATCACAAAGGGAAAAATGAAACTTTTCCCAGAGAGAGGGATATCATATACACTTGCAGAGAATTTTGTTTGCTCCCTGTGGTGACTTTTACAGATTTTTTTAGCAATAAACCCCCATGATTTTCAGTTGTTTTCTTTTTAAATGAGAAACCTTGTTGGGTTACTGATAGCTAGCTGCCTGATGCAAGAGGACAGAAAGACCTGCTTTAAACACACCATATTAACACTTCCTCTTGCTACTCATATCCTTTTCACCCTCTGTAATTCTAGTATCCTGTGAGCCTAATACTGAGGCATTACCTTAGCTGCTGTTCAGGGAACAAAATAGTGATTTGAGACAGGCACCAGCATGTAGAGAGAGTGGTTCCCCCTCCCCAAATTCCTCCATCTGCTGTTCTGGCCACAGTGAGGACTGTTTGGAAACTAGAAGAGCCAACATAACAAGCTGAAGGTAATAGAGGACACAGCAGGGAAGGGAAAGAGAAATCCTATGAAGAGGTGATGTTGGTGGCACACCAGTGACACAGAAGCTTCTTCAGCAGTGACTGACATGAAGTGCAGTGCTGAGGTGCTCATCCCACCAGAGAGCACAAACAGCATCATCTAAATTGCCTGAGCAGCAGCTGCTAGCAGCATTCTTTCTGAAGTAAAGAAGTCGTATCTGAGAAAGGGAACTAAGTCACTGTATATATTATTCATGGATAATTTGTGGAATCTTAGAATAAGGAAATAGAAGAAAACCAAACAAACAGAAAAAAGTAAACATGAAAAAACAGGAAAACCCAGGTTCCTAGGGAGTCCAGTAGTGTTTTAGTGTGTCATTTTATTCTGCACATAGTTCGTAGTAGCTCAGTACTGCCCATGCTTAGGATCTCTCTTTCAAAAGGCGCAAAGTTGCCACTTCCAGGGAAGTTCTGGGGATGTTGGGGAACCAGCAGGAGACTGTCAGTGCACCACCGTCATACTCAGTGGTAGTAAAATAACTTGCATAAACCTTGTCAAGGAATGGATAGTTCATAAGAATAACTCATTCCTGATCATTGCTTAAGACAGCTGTGACAATCTGCATTTATTTGTTGAATGAATATGTATATCAAACTAGTCTTAACAAATCCGTTTTTTTTCTTCTTCTTGCAGTGTAGAATTGGTTTACCACTTGGATTTTAAAATGTTCTTTTGAAAGTGTTCATTTGTCATCTACTTAAAGCTGTCAAATGAATGCTTGTTTTAGAAGAAGTTACACATTAAAATAGTGTCTTAATCAGGTTTCTTGGCACAGCACTTAATGATACTCTTTTTAAAGTCAAAGCAAAAACCCCAGGGATGCATTCTTTACACTATAAAGTGAAAAAGTTAGTTGCTTCATGCCCTAATAAAGCATGGGTAAGCTTGCACATCACCTGAACAATAGCTACAATTTGCTAAGTTAGTTGTTGTCTCTATACAGAAAACCAAAATAAATCCCAAACCCACAAAGTCTGCAAAAGTCATTCTTGAGATAGAAATGATCCTTCAGGCTCACGAGGCAGCTAACAACAATTTTATGAGTGTTGTGTTCAGTTCAGCATGAAGCCCTTGAAAGTGGTGCAACTGCAACCCCAGCCTCCCCCTTCTTCTGTTTCATTTGTTTATTTAAAGATGAGACTTAAGGGAAATTATTAGAAAAACCAGGTCTTAAGCACTATATTGCTCTTCTCTTAGAATAGAATGGGTCAGGTTGAAAGGAACCTTTCAAGCTCACCTAATCCAACTCCATATCTTCTTTATCTTGATAGAAATTCGAGCCTGAATGTGAGGAACAGACGAGGGTGGGAGGATGTTTGGACTGGCTCCATCCGCCCATGTTCTTGACCAGGCATGGGAAAGGAGCAGGTCTTAGAGGTTTAGAGCAACTGCTGTTGTGGGTTGTTGATTGTAAGTCTGAAAGAATCTCTCTAAATGCCTGTGGAATTGGTTAGACGGTCTGAATTGGTTTGTTGGTGGCGCTTTTTTTTCCCTAAGCTGATGTCAAGACCATTAGTGGCTTTCTTATTTTGATCTGGAAGCCAGATGAGTGCTTAAACAAAAAAAGATGGTGAGATAGTAGATACTTCCTAATACAGAGCTTGAATTGCAGCTTTAAATATTTTTAAAATTACGTTTAAAAAAATAACCAACTTCCTAGACAAAACAGATCATTTGGCTGTGGTTCTGCTTTTTACAGCAATGTTGCTGAAGTCATGTTGACCAGCTTTCATGACCAGGTTCTACATGACGCTAGCACAGCAAAAAACCCCCTTTTTAAAAAAAATCTGGATGGTAAAAGCATCCAGTACATCCAGTCTGCTTGCCAGTGTGGGTGTTCAAAGAGCTATGTCAGCTCCAGTGGGAATGATATGGGATCTGGACTGCTACTAAAGAAATTCTTGGGGAACCACATTCACAGTAACTTTTGAAACAGTAATTCTCTACTGTGATGGTTCTGGGTCTTCCCATCCTGATGAGGGACTAATTGGGCTCCTTGGAACAAGGAAGAGAAGCAGTTCCTGGCATGTAGTTATCAACTGGCAGCTTGAGATAGACAGGTGATGTGAGTTCCTTTTTTGTCTAGGTTTTTGTATGGCAGCAGAGCACCAAACCACCAGGTAAAGCCTTTGTGTCTAACCTGCCAGGAGATTCCTGTGGTCTCTGGAAACTGCGAAATGAGTGGTGGCTTAGCAGGTATCTAGACTCAGTTTGATTTGATGTTCTCTCAACTTAATGCTCTGTTGTGATATTTTGCATTTCCTCAGTAGTGGCTCTATGATGAATGTTGCTTTGTTTAATGGCAGTAAACACAAAACAGCTGCACATTTGTCTATGCAGCTGCCTTCAAAGGTGTCAGTTTTGGTTGACATTTTGACTGCTGGTGTATGTACAGCTTGGAAACCTGTTGGTCTGTTCATGCTACATGACACTGTAGTAAAATCCATTGAGTGAGAACTGAAGCTATCACCAATGATTTCACCAAGGGAGGTTCTGAAACTGTTCATAAGGACAAATAAAGAGCTGAAAGTTGTTTTCAAGCTTCCCCTTTACTTGTCCTGAGTGAGGGGATGGGGGAGGAAGGACTTGCTTTTTGCAGATGGTAGAATGATTCACTAGTTAATGGGATCTTAGTGCCTGGCAAGAAAAGATGTCATTAGCTGTGCCGAATGTCTGTGATACGCACATTTGGTCCAACATATAGCATTTCTGTGTGCTCGCTCAGTCTGCTGCTCACCCAGCGAGTTCCTCTCTCACTCCTCTGCTTACGCATGTCAAATGTTGCTTTTGATAAACTCTGATTTATGGGCAAGTGACTTTTTAATGGAAAAGTGCTCTCATCCACTAGGATGACAAAATACTACTCTTTGCTTATTAATAGTGGCTTAAGAGACAATGTGCTGGTTCATCAGATACACAATTGGTTGTATTTTTTCATTTAAATCCTCTTCATTTTAAATACATGATAAATTATGAGACATCATTATGGCAACTATTGTGGTCAGAACTTCTTGAAGTCAGTTACAAAATACCTTTTTTGTTAGTACCTTCAATATTCATTAGCCTTTCACAGCTAACTAACTTTCAGGCTTCAGAGAGTTCCAGGAATACTTGCACAATGCAGATTATTTCTAAATCTTTCCCACTAAACCAAGGTGCAGTTGTCAGACACTACAGTATTCAGCAGTGGCTTTTCCCATGACCACGGTTCATGGGATAGGCTTCTGCTTTACTCATGTGAAGTTACATTACACAAGGGAGTAAAATAGGTTTTAAACTTTGAATGAACCAGGCTGTCACAGAAGGTAACTTTTGTTTTCAGGTTGCACATTGGTTATTGTCCAAGAAGATAATTTAGGGGTTTTGTTAAAACATTTTGACTAAAATGTTTTAAACCTCCTGATATTTCTAAGAGGAGTAATATGTTTAAAAAAAAAAAAAAAGTAAGGCTGTTTCTGTTTTCGATAGGGAAAGGCTTAAATTCTTCAGCTGGAGAGCTCACTGTTTCTGCGTCAGTTAGCTGATGACTCTGTGTTGTGATACGAATGTAGGTCTGACTGTGTACTGGAAGCCTAAATTTATATAACCAAAAAACTCAGCATAGTTATGTTGAGATAAGTGAGTAATTTTTGTTTTCTTATGCATAGCCAATTTTAAAAGCTTTTCTACTTCTGCATTGTATTTCCCTCTTCTTCTGCTCTTGCATATTTGTTTTGACAGTCTACCTCGGAAATAACTGATTCTCTCTTTTTCATAGTAAAGAGTTGTGGTTTTCCTGAAAATCCGAGGATTTATCTGCACAGTATTCTGTGTTTTAATATTTAATAATAATTTATTATTTTAGAGAAATGGTATCTCCTTCACTTTAACTTCTTTTACTTGGAAGGCAAATCTTTGAAGAAGGTAAATCACATTTGTCCTTCCTTTGTTCTGCTTAATGACACCAAATTGTTCAAAGATTACTATTGTCTTTAAATCTTATCTATCTTAATCTAAATAAACTTTCTGTGGCATGTAGGTTCTTTCTCTAATTGTTTTAAAGGATAAGAGCAATGATATGACTAATTACCTTCACTGTGGAATTATACAGAGCTAAGATTTGCTTTCTTTGGCTAACTACCTTACCTGCTTTAGGTGTGCCTTATATCGCGGAAAGCAATGTGATTCATAATGGAGGAGAAAATAAAGTGGTGGAAATGATAACAGGTGTTGAACAATACCCATTTGTAAGGTGCCACTGTCATATCTCAAAGGGTTTTATAGCTGCTGTTTGACTACCAGCTGTCTACTACCAGTGATAATGTATTTGAAGACCGTATTGTGTATTCCATAGGGAAAAATTTGCCAAGAAGGTTTCCCTGTAGTGAGTGCTGAGATTTGGATGTGCCACTCTATTTATTTGCTCTTTTGCAGTCGGTGTACAGCAGGCAACATTGTGCTGGCAAGGGACGTGCGTTCTTGCAAGAGAGGTATTCTGTACTAAAACACCGACCCTGTTACATTCCAGACTCTCATGCTGCAGTGTGCAGCCAGTACAGCCCCTGAAAAACTCTCCACTTGATGCCACAGACATCCACAGTTGCCAGCTGTCTAACACAGATAAAGCTAGAAAGAGATTTCACTAACTCTGTCGTTCAACAATCCAGGGTAAATACTTTAATTCTGTTCTGGAGGATATGTACTTAAAAGAGCAGGGAAGGGAAACCCTTGGCTTAAACAAAAATGTGTCTAGTAAATTATCTTCCAAGAAAGCACCTCTGTGCTATCTAGGCTATGAGGCTGAAAGTGATAACATGGCATAGCTGATAACATAGCACAATAAATAACTTTGGTTCATAGGGGGAGTGCCTTATTAGGGAATAACATTAAAATATTTACCTTGTATTTCTTTACCTGAATTCTACTGTCAAGATTTCAAAAAAAAATGTATCAACAAACAAGTGATTTTGTAAACAGCTTTTTATGCTATAAAGTACTAAAGAGTAGTGTACAAACACCATCAAATTCTTGCAAGACTATAGAGATGCAACATCACTTCCCACTCAGTTTAATGGACTGAAGCAGGGAGTAATGGTTTTGAGGTAGACAGAAGAGGAAAGGGGGACTCAAGGTCTTGGCTGTCTTTTGGAATTAGGTGCCTCTACCAGCAGTATGCCTGGAATGTGCCTGGGACTGTCCTGACTTGCCTGCACAGGCTTTTTCTTGACTCACTTTACCTTCTGACAACAAGTGAAAGGGACCAGAAATACTAATGCTGGCTTAGCAAAATGGGGAGCAGTTAGTACATGCCCAGATGAGCCATCAGTCTATGATATTGGCTTGGAGGCTCTGGCCAGAGATGTGAGAAATGTCAGGCAGAAGTCAGACATCAGTTCTTTTCCCACCGTGGTTTTGACTGAGATAGCTGGTCACCAGTCTGGTACCTTTTGAGACCGGCTGTGCAAAGCTAGGCACAAACTGTGGCCACATCCCCCTCCAGCATGACATCCTGTGATTTCTTTGTTCCTGACTTTCTCAGTTACCTTTCTAAATTGGGTGTTTTAAGGCGGAGGGGGAATACAAGTTTGCTGCACTGCTGTGTAACATATGTTGTATATGTTCTTATATGAAAAACAAAACAAAACAAAACAAAACAAAATAATAAAAAGAAAATAAACTCACCCTACATTGGAATGTGAACAATTCTCTCCTGTTACCCAGAAGCAGTCACCTCAGGAGCTGGTTATGTGTAATGCACCAGTCATAAAGCAGTGGGAGTATGTTAAAAATCAAGAAATGGAGTGGAAGGGGGGCTGGGAGGTGGTCTTGGAAATGAGTAGTTCTCTCCCACTCAGCAAGTCAGTTCCATTATCTGAATCAGTGTAAAAATACCCACCCACCCCAAGGAATGCACTAAGTCGTTCCCTCCATGCCAGATATCTCTGATTGAGAGTAACTGCTTGCTTTTGAGAGCCTGGAGTGGATCTCTGTGGAGTGCTTGAGTAGGAGGTGAAAAATCAGTAGCTAATGTGATGGCTTCTGGTTCTGTTTTATTTATTCTGAAACTGTTTTTCAAGCCCAAACAGCAGCGTGCCAGGGAAGGTGTCTCTGCTTGGGATTCATTATAGCTATTATCGGCAGCAACATGCCTCTGGCTAATTGCACTTGGTTTGTGAGTGACAGCCTTTGATTGGACTGTATTGCTCCCCCATCCTGGGGAGGGAGATACTTTTCAGGTCACAGATTAAGTCATTGCTAGATGATAAATTCATGGTATGTTATGGCAGTACATGCTTGAACTGAAGACTTCCACTGCTCAACTCTCTCAAGCTGTTTTTTTCACAGGTCTGCTGCAAATGGGAGACAGGGCGCAGATCCTGCATTTCAATTACTGCCAGTTTATAGCAGCATGAAGATCTACTTGAAGAAATTTGCCACTTCAAGCTCATCTCTAAATAGGAGCTGGGCATAGAGTTCAATGACTTGAAGCAATGATGTCCAAGGTATCCATGTGGATGCACAGGGACAGTGGAGGCAGGTTTATGGTTGGGAGTTTCAAGATGAGGCATTGCAGGGAGTGACTTCTCTGGACAATCTCTGGGCATTTGGGTACAATTTCAAGACATTTAATGAGCTCTGAAAAAAAAGGTAGCTATCAATAATAATTAAAACATCCCCTTTTGTCGTGCAGTCTGCTGAGCAATGTTTCTGACAAGTATTGCCGCAAACCCTACACCACCTTTGACACTGAGTGTGGAGCATCATTCAAAGACACATCTGCTCATTCATTAGCAGCTTTTGGTCTCCTGGTCTTTGCTGAGGCAAGTGCTTTGGAAATGACTTGAGGAATGTGCAATTCCTGTAGTGTTTTGTGTTTGCTATTTGAACTGAGGTGCTTAACTAACGCACGGCACCATTTTGCTGACGGGTTTTAAATACCATCTGCAGCCCTTAATGAACACAGTGTCCCTCTGCCTGCCCTGACGTTTTTTTGTATCTCTCAGTTTGCACTACTACTGATGTGGAACAATGATGCAGATAGCCTGCTATCAGTATTACTCTGTTAACTATGAAGCTCATTCTTTGCTGTGCAGAATAGTGGAACTCTCCCCACTCATTGCAACACTTGAAAGCATATTTTATGAATCGGGTTTGAAATACAGCAGCTCTTGTTCTGATCTGAAATTATTGCTTCCCTTTTCCAAGGGGAAACCTAACACTGTTTAAATAATTAAAAAAAAAAAAAAAAAACGGAAGAAGAAGCAGCTACTGCTTGTTTAGAAACAACTCTAAGGTTTCTATCTAAAATCACAGCCCCCTGTGTGTAAGGCTCACAGCAGTTATCAGTAAGGGTTAAAACAGCAGTGGCTGGGTTGTCCCTGCATTCCTCAAATGAAACAGAGAGTGGGATTTGAAAAATGATGAGAAGTATTAGCAATATACATCCCATAAACAGAGATTTCCCTGAATTGCTGTGGGGAAACGTCTCAACTCTGGCATTTAGGAAGGGTTGGGTTTCTCCAGTAGAGGGGAGGTGATGCCCTGAGGTCAGCTGTGTCTCTTCAGCAGCTCAATCACTCCTAAACTTCCTCATCTGTGCATCTCATTTGTTAGACACAGACCAGCTGTTCTGAAAAGTCAAAGGAGAGTCAAATCTTTTTTCCTGGAGGGTATATGAGTTATGGGGAGGCAAGAGAGGAAGGAAGGCAAGGGAAACAACTGGTTTCTTCATTGCTTTTCCTTATTTCTGTTTTCAATAGGGTTGTAAATGTCACTTCCCTCCTAATGTATCTGGAGGTTGAAGCGTTCCTGTTAATGGAAAGGTTTATGTGGTTTTACAACACTGTTAAGACTTCTTTGTGCTGCTTTCCCTTTCCTTTCTTGAAGGAATTATGTAAGGGCAGGATAGGTAGGTGTGTATATCCTTTTCTTATTAGAAAGCTTGTTTTTTAATGCCTCCTGGTTCTTTTGTTTGTTTCTTTCTTTTAGAGGTTGTATAAAATAATTGTGATCTTTATCATGCCTGTAACAAGCAGGGTTCTGTATCATACAGAGTTTTTATTTTCTGTCTCCCTCACTAGTTTGTAGTTCTAAGACAAAAAATTCATGAATGGATGCATTCTTTCCTGCCTTTCCTAGAAGGTTCCTCAGGTTGACGTGTACTGTGTAGGAGTAAAATTGGCTTTGTGTTTGCCCTTGGACTGCTTTGTAAGCAAACCAGGGCATTCAGCTCATAGAGATGTCAGTCAGTTTTTGTTCCTTTTGCTTGGACAGAATTCACTTAACTTACTTTACAGAAATATTTATGAAGCATTAATTATTATTTTCTTGTGTAGCTTGACATATTCTGGTGAGCAGAGCCCTGAAAGCAAAGATTTAAACAGCTGTGGCAAATGATACTTCACGTGCTTAGAAAAGTATTTCCAAAATGCTTTATGAAACTATGAATTTTTCTTCCCACACACAGTTACATGTGATGCATCATGCACTGTCTGCCTAATGAACTCTGTGGTGGACTGGAGCAGAGCTGTCTCTCCAGAGATGTGCTACAGAAATAGGGGCAGCAAAAGGGGAAATTTTGTCTTTGTCAGTTGTTGGCTCATCTTAATGCTTTGTCTACCTCAATTTTTTTGTTGTAGGAGAATCTCTTATCTGGTTTCAACTTCAGCATGGTAGACAGCAGAGTTTGCCAGCAGCTCATGTACTCTTGTAGGCACAATATAAATGGGTAAGTAGATGAGAGATAGGAAAGTGAAATGCCTGTAGGCAATACAGGTAAAAATACATCTGAAGTATGTATTGCTTCACAGCCTCTTGCCTCCTGTGTTTGTACATTGTTGGCTATAGACAGTGATGTCTCATCTCTAGGCTGGTACCTCCATTTGATACTTTTTTTTCATTTGAGTAATGTTTTTATTAAGAGGGTAAATCCTATATGAAGGCCGTGCAAGACCTTTGGGACTGGTTAAGGCAGAACAGTATAGTCCATATTGTGTGCCCTTGCACTCATTGACCCTGCCTTTGCAACAACATACCTGAATATGGAGAGTGGTTGAGACTGGGCATAAATTTTGTCTTGAACTCAAATGCCGCGGTAGTTTATACTTCTAAACCATGCAGACAGTTTGCACATGGCAACTTTGTCATATGCTAATGCTCTCATATCCGGGCATGCTTGCATGTGCTGGTGAATGAAATTCCTCTACAGCCTCTCTTTTATCAGATGCATGATTTATAGTTTTAAGCCACCCACGGTCATAGAGAAAGCTGGGAACAGAATCTGACTCTCGGCTGACTTAACTACAGAACCATCCTTCCATGTGCTGAGTGGGTTTGGAAAAGCGCAGGAGGGTTGACCTGGCTGTTTCTCCTGAAAATCAGTATTTCATTTCTCACCAGAAGGTCAGAGATAGGGAAAAATATTCAAAAATATAACTAAATTATATCAATCTAAAAATTATGAGGTCAGTTTTGCAAGGCTGCTTTACTCTCTTGATACTCATCCACTTTATAAATGGGACAACTCCAGGTTTTTGGAAGAATTTTTCTGTTTGTTTCATCTGCATATAATCTGTTGTCCCTTGCAGGGGAAATACACAGAGTTTCTGATATGGGTCAGATTCTTCTTCTTCAGTGCTTTCAGACTGCTGTTTCTTTTATGCTGAAACTTTTTGTCGTTCATTATAGCCATATCCCCGCGAAATTACTAATTCATTTGCATGTTTAGTGTCTTAAGCTAATTGATAATTATGCTCATGTGTTCAGTGTCAACCATGTTTTCCAGCTCTCTCTGCTTGATCAACAGCTTTGTAAAAACCGCTGGGCTACTTCAATAGGGTCAGAGTAGTTGAGTAATACTTGCTATATCCCATCAATCTACATGTTTCATCAGTGCTTTATAATCTCCCTCATGTGATGAAATGAAAGAATTTTGCTAACATCAGTAATCTGTTAATAAGACTTGGACTATGGCCCATTTTTAAGGACTTTAACTAGTCATTTAGTGAAATTCAAGTAGAATTTAGTTTACAGAATGAATTTTAATGTGCTCAGCACTGATTTCTGATAGAAAAAAGATTGTTCTTTGTGCAAATAATTGTTTCTTTTAATTACTTTTAAAACTGGAAATAAACTGGTGAGTATTCTGAAAGCATAGGAGAAAAGAAAAACAGTTCAGCTTAACCAGCTGGAAGGTGGCATAGCATTTTCATCTAGCAAAGAATACTACAGTGTTCCTTCAGCCAGTGCAGGTTTTCTGACAATCTCACCATCATCTGGTGTTTTAACTTCATATCAAAAATAGTTACATTTGGAGGGAAATTGTCACTGAAGCCTCACTGAAGTTATTGTAATTTGTTACTGTAAACAGATGATCTGTATGTCTTTATATTTTAGGCAATCAGTCTCTGAAAATACAAATATATGATTTGAGGCAGCATGGGCTGCAAAGAGGAGGACAGATGTGTAGGAAGGCTTTTTACTACTGCTTCGCTTCATGCTGCTGATGGTAAATAGCAGAAGAAAGTATAGTTTTATTAACACGTGGTTTGTAACAAAAAGTGGCTGGCTGAAGAGAGGTTTACAGAATGCAAAATCTTTCACAGCACAGTTCTTGGGTTCAAATTTACACCAGGGTGTTTGCTCGGTATGGTTGGATGTTGGATTTCATATTGCAGTAGCAATGAATGACTCTATCCAGGACAAGGACACAAGGTATTAAGCATAAACAATAATGTAGTCAACAGTACTCCTGTTCTAAAAAGTTTACAACCTTAATACTTTGTTGTTGTTTAGGTTGTTTGTTTTGTTTTAAACAGGCAAAAGCCAACAAACCAAAAAAACTCCCCCAAAAAACAACCAACAGATTCATGCACCCAAATGCTGGTTTTGGCCTCGTGAAGGTGGCCTGCTTTAGACTTTGCTTGTATTCTTGCACCTTCTCTGTGCATCTCCGAGAATCCTTCTTGTGATTCTCCTTGGCCAGTGGTCCATGTAATTAATTGATATCCTTACTTCATGCTGGCTCTGCAAAGTGAGCTATTTTCCTTTCTTGACAGTGGTTCTCATAGATAGAGACTTGCACTCACCCTTTGACTTTTCCTGCTCTTCCTCAGCAGCTCTGTCCAGGCTGACCCGAAAGGCCATGGTAGTTTTCCTCACCTTAGGGGGTCCCCCATCTTCAATGCCAAGTGCTGTGATCAGGGCAGCAGTTTAGCTGCAGTGTTTAATTAACTGACAACCTTGACTTTGGCAGCTGTGAGCAGGGGTCTGGAGCAGCAAAACCCTTGAACTTCTCCAAGTATAGATGACACAAGTTCAGCAGAGATGTGTATGTGTATATATATATACACACAAGTAGGGAAGCTAGGAAGTTGTTGCAGCTCCTGTCTCTGGGACCTCCAGTTCTATGGTTCCCTGTGTGTTACAGTCCCTTTAGCCTCTATGTTTTCCTCCACTCCCAGTTTTTGTTCCAGATTATCTTCTGCTAGGGATCTTTTTGGAGTGTAGAAGGTGGGAGCTGTTGACCTTTCTTGTTCCACCAGTAAATGTAAGGACGATCTTTAGATTGTTCCCCTCCTTTACACCACTAGTTCAGCAAATCCCTAAAACAGGGAAGCAGTCCAATATAATGGGACAAACAGATGGAGAAACAGCATCTGTGATATCCACAGTAGTATAGTATTTCTTGCCTCTTCGTCTTGTCTGGAATCTACCATGTCTAATAGATGCTGTTAAAGACAGGTTGTTAAAGTCAATGAATATCAGGTCTAATTCAAAATACAAGGGTTTCTCTGTGAGTTTCTTTTGTTGTTTTTAGTTTTTACTTATTTTATGGGTTTGTTTCATCCATTGTACATTAAAAGAAAAGAACATACAATTCAAGGCAGGTTCAGTAATGAAAATGCATCAATATCAAATCCAAACAATATTGTAAAGCTCAAACTGAGGCTTCTCCATATGGTATGTTGGTATTGCCAGCCAAAAACACAACATGCAACTTCCAGAGCTGGGTTCGGTGAACTTTTAAATCTGTACAAAAATAACTGGTGACAGCTTTCCTCAATGCAAAATCCTTTCTACTCTCTCCCAGAAAGAGCTGTTCCCCTGCCGGTTTTCAGCACCTCCTCCTCCCCGTCTGCTTGTTCCTTCCTCCCTCTGTTCTGCTTTTTCTCACGTTTGTGTGAATATCCTACATCCCCAGTTCTTGTGACGGAGAGAGGATGCATTGGAGCTCTCTGCCCATCTTGCTTTGCAGAGACGTTACATCATCTGCTGCTGAGCAAAGCTGATTCCCTGCAGCTTTCCCTTTCCCAAACATGGTCTGTCTTGGATCTGTCCAGTTGTCTGGATGTATGAATCAGTAGTGCAGAGGCTGCTAATTTCCTTGCCCTCAGTTTTCCAAAACATCAAGCATCTCTCCAGACCTGGAGCAAAACACAAATGTGTGGCTGAAGCCCCAGCCCAGCCCAAGCTGAGAAGAGTGTGGCTCTGAGGTAATACCCACCAACAATGGGCTGTGTGAGACAGAAGGTCAAAAGCTTCCCCCTGTCAATGATCTGCTCCCATGGGGCTCGGTATCATATGTGAGAGTGGAATAGATGTTGCTGGTCTTTGTCTCTGCTGTTGTCCCTAGCTTTGGGAGCCTTCCACTACTGTAGTTCACAAAAAGAGACAGATGTGGTGTTAGTGTGCAATAACTTACCTTCTCTGTGTTGTAGGCCAGTGAGAAGTGGGGCTGATGTCTTCCAGCCTTCTTTGTGCATCGCCACAATTTTACTTCATTTTTATCAGGAATTCTACTATTACATCTGGATATTACAGAGGTTAATATTACATTCAGGATATCTTTCACAGATATGATTTCCATGAGAACTGTGAAAGACCTCTCCATCAGAAGTGTTGGTGTGAGCAACACAGGAGTGGTGATCAGGGCATGAAATACTTGCTGCACTGAAGTGGGAAATCGGGGAGCAGAGTGCTGAGCTTGGAGCAGTGCTAATAGCTGCACAGGCCACTGCTGATGGCAGTGAGATGAGGCCATAAGGTGATTGCAGGACAACAGTAACAACATAAAATGTTGTTTTCCTGTTGCTGTTTGCTGTGCAGGCTATTTATCTTCTGATTGCTGTTGCCAGTGGTTTGATTTATCTTTTCTGTTTCCCTAAATAATGCCTTTTTATCACATCCTACTCTCTCACTACTCATTTAGTCTGTTAAGTGCCACCTGTTATGCACTCATCTGTTTCACGTGCAGAAACTTTCTGTATCGGTACATTCCTGTTCCTTAAGGCAGAACTTGTTGGGTTAGTCTGGTTTCTGGTAATGCCACACAAGTATGGGCATTTGTGTGATACCTGCCAAAACCCATGAAAATCCCAAGGACAATGACAGGCACAGTGGGTTCTGTCAGACACCTCAATGTAGCTATTTCTTGTGTTCTATGGTTAGGTCACTTACCTGTAAATCCTCCAGCTGTGAGGGTGTTAAGCTACCCTTGGTGACTGTCACAGGAGGGCTCAAGGGCCAGAGGTGGTTTGTGTCATACACTTGTGCCTGGGCTGTGCCAATGGGACTGTGCACATGGGCCTGTGTGGTGTGAGCCTTCTGCTAACAGGTGCAGCTAAATGGGAATAGAGGTCCCTACATCAGCAGGACTTAAAAAGGTACTTATGTCAGGATTGTAGCTTGTGTTTTACAGACATTTCATAGACAAATGTCTCACCTTTAACCTCGAGTTACACAAATGTAAAAATGTGTGTAGAACAGCACTGAGTGGCAATGTATCTAATTAACAAATGGTGATTAAGGGCATCCAGCTAAGGAAAGGTTGTTATCTTGAGGGAACAGAGGTTCCCTTCTGTGTTGGTGGGGGTTCTGATGAAAAATGTGGCATTGTCAAGTAACCAGCTGATGTGAGATCAGGAGGAAAGTCTTTATTTTCTTTCACGTCTCTTTCAAACCATATCTGTCCATTAGTGTAGAAGGGAAAATGCGTCATAATGCTGTAAGGCATGAATTAAAAACGACAGGAGAGATAATAGTGGACATCACAGAGATGAGTCAACACTGGAAGAGGTGGATGAACAATATGAACACTAGAAGATGTTCTGGATGGCCAAAAAAAATGTATTTTTTACGCCAAGGAAAGAATCTGAAGTATCAAGGGTGAAAAGTAGGTTGAAATGGAATTTTTGGTGTCTCAACAGACAGACCATATTTCTGTGAAAGCGAAAGAGTAGCAGTACCACACTGTGTCAATTATTTATAATTTTATGGATGCATTTTAAGAGTATTGCTGTGGGAAAAGTAATTTTAAATAGATTCTTAAGATATCTTTATTAAGTTACCAATGTAATGGAGTTGCAGCACTGTGGAATTAGTGGAAACTTGATTGTAATTTTACCCGTTATTGTCATTAATAATGCTACAGAATATTTATTTTTTTTGCTAATCATAGCCAGGTTTTGCTGCAGGAGCTTGTGAATGATTCCGTATTTTTAAAGTACATCTTGGTGGTACTGCTAAGCAGGTTGTTTGTATTCTATCTCTTTGCTTCTGTCCTTTCTGCCTTTCATTTTTCTCTTTCAGGAACACCATATCATTGTGACACTAAGGTTGAAGGAATTAGGAGTTTCTCAGGAAAAGGCCTAGTAAGAAAACCAGAGTAAATTAGACCAGAAATATATTATGACTCATGTTATGAGATATATATATAAAAAACCCTTCATTGCACCACAGGGTATAAAGTACCCAAGGACGCTGAGGAGCCAAGAAAGAAATGGAGAGTCGTGGTACTAGATAACATGAGTCAGAGTCAAAGGAAAGGGTTAAAAGCTGTGAATGGCAGCATTGGTTTTGTTTTCATGCTCCAAAATGTGGATAACTATGGATACAAATTAAGAGAACTTTTTAGGCCATCATATTTTAATAGCATTGTTCAAAATAGGAGTCAGGGAGGAAATGAAAGGAAGGGAAGAGTCCAGCTCTGACCTTATTCTGGGGAGAGAGTGGATTCAGGCTTAGCGTAAAGGAAAGAAAATGAAGGTTGCAACTCATAAGTATTGCCTATCTCCTTGACTCATCTGCGGGGGTTCTCCACTGAACCGTGGCAGTGCCTACACTGTCAGCACAGGAAATGCCCTGGTTAGGACTGAGGTCTTCTCTCCCCCCTGCTTACTGGCATTACTGGAAACTTTCCCAAATAAAGGCAAGCTTTCAAGTTACTGGACTAAGTGGCTCCTATGATTTGCTTTTAAAGTATTTTCAGTTCTCCCCACCTGTGCTCCTCTCAAGGAAAAGGAGGGTGGAAAAGCAGTTAAAATTATTCAAACTTCATCGGCATGTGTTTGGTTTAATATCTCTCAAGCTCTTCAATCATGTTACCTTGCTTCATGCTATGTTAGTCTCTGTCAGGGTAGTTAGTGATGTGACAAAAAAGAAACTGTGAAAGGATGCTCAGTGGAGCTGACGTGATGGAAATGTGAATCTGTTGCTGCATACCCACTACTCACAAGCATTATGGCAGAGTCTGAAAATACATTCATCCACATTGCTTTATGTAGCTGTTTTTAAGAGTAGAGCCTCAAATTATCTTCTTGAGACACACAAGGAGCTGGACAAGAGTGGGCTTGGGGATGACTGCACTCCAAGACTGGCATCTTAAAAGAGTATGTACAAGCCTCCAACCTTAGCTCCATAAAGACTGTTCTTGCCCAGACAACTTTTATGGCAGGTCTAGGCCAAGGACAGCTAAGAGTAGGTCATGGACTGAATTAACTGAATCCACTTGTCACCTTCATGGTTTTAAGAAATACATGTTTTCAAATCTATATCATTAATAAGGCTTCTCCTGACTGACTGCTGTCCAACCAGAAAGCCTTACACTTTATCTAAGGTGGCTGTTTAAAACAATTTCGTGTGTACTGGCTGTTCAGAGAGTGAGGCAATCTCTGCAAGCAGATGGAGAAACCTAAATAAGACCAAGTACCCAAGGAACTTCTCCACTTAAGACCTGCACTGCTGGGTTTTTATTGCCCCATTGTGTCTGGAGCAACAAGTCTTTATTCATGTTTTTTTTTGTTTGTTTGTAGAATACTCTGGATCTTGTTCCTCTGGACATCTACAGAACATACCTTCTTTGTTTGTACTTGTTGTGATTCCCTCGTAAAAGAATAAGTGATAAGTAGTCAGTGGTGAAATGAGCTGTGAAAACTGAAACTCTGCTCTTAGCCTGGAAGCAGTATCTCTGTTCAAATATACAATCACAGCAGCATAAGAAGCTATTACTTGAAGCTTTTTCTGGTAAATGCATCTGTGAAGTCTTTCTCAGTGGTTTGTTAGGGATTTATGCGTGTAATTATTGTTATGTTGGGTGTCTGTTGTAGATGCAAATCTTTTATGAATCACTAAGAAAACAGAGTTTTGTCTGTTGCATGCAACTTCTACTCTATCATCTAGGAATGTCTATAGGGAACAAATTTCCTGTGCAATGCCTTGGCCCCTGAGCAGTGTGCTGAGCACTTCTGGTGCCAAGCTGGAAACTTAAATGTCTCTCATCTACCCTGGGTGAAAAAGATTAACAAAATACTTGGCTGACCATGGCAAGATATGAGAGGTTTTGCAACAACCGATGTTGACAAAATACGATACAAATTTATTTTAGAGGATTGAAAACCTGGGCAGAATGAACACTGACTTTTGTCTTGGATAGACTTTAAACTCTGAGAAGAAAATAATCTAAAACTCATATTGGGAAAAAGATATATCTGTAAAGTGTTAGATGCTAAAGAAAGCCAGAAGAGACAGGGATATTAAGTTGGCAATATTAAGCAAAAGAAAAAAGATAATGTCAAACTGGAAAATATTTGGAGGAGGTCTTGATAGAGTCTAGACATGACAAACACGTGGTTGCTGTCTTTCTTAGCCAGCACCTGAGGCAACCCAGATGGATTTCCATGGGCCAAAACTAATGACAGGTCAATATAAAACATTACCTTGCTTTAATTATAAGCAGTAAACTGAGTTTTAGCAGAATAAACCAGCCCACAGAGAGTTTCCTGGAGTACAGGGAGATTATCTGTATCCAGACTAGTTCCCTAGAGCTAGCTAAACAAAATAAAAGCATGAAGAGTTTGTTCTTATTTCTTTGAAATGTATCTTAACATTATCTGTAGTTATTTTTTAATATACTGAGCAGCCATTTTTTGTTTTGTCAAAAGCTAGGTAGTTCTCTTGGCTTTCTTTCAGAGTCTTTGTTTGGGGGGGTTTGAGGAGAGGAACACAGGTCTTCATGTTTCCTTGCCCTTTTCCAATCCTTCAGTGATGTTATGGACCTGTGCGTGGGAAGCAGTTTCCAATTTTGTTCCTGCAATCAGCTGTGGTTGCAGTGAAAGCCCTCAGGAGATCTGGCTACCTGATGCTCTCTGCACATTAGGCAAGTAATTAACAATTACTGTTTGTAAGTTTAGGTACTTATATATGCAGAAGACCATAGTAGCAGTAAGGGTTTCTGGGTACCTTGGAAAAATGTGACCCCAAAATTGTTAGCATTTATAATTCTTGTTCATAAAATGTATTGGAAGTGAATCTGAAGTCAGGAATGAAGATATAAAATTAGCTCATTGGGCCAATTAAATTTGTTGGTCCCTTGCAGGATGATTAAATGTATTTTTCAGGAGGAGAAAGGAAATTGCATCTTGCTGAGGACAAGAAAGAAGTGGCCCTAAAGTTTTTTTGAGAGGCTCAATCAAGAACACAGCTTCAGTTAAGGGTAACAAACAAAAAGCACTTTGCAAAATTACAGCTACCCCTGCCTCATGCTGGGGACATTGTGATCACTGTAGTGGCATCCTCTTGTTCAGGAGAGGCTCCTTCTACCACTGTGCACAGCCCCAGCCACCTTCTGATGCCTTGATTTCACCAGGGTGGATGAGTAATATGTGGAGTTATTCCACCTCAAGCTGTGTGGTGGAAAAAGCCTCCTCTTGCCTGTGTGTGTCTCTTCTGTGTTTGGTGCTGCCTTGTAGATTCATCCTGGAAATTTACCCTGGTTCCCAGTGCTATGACCACACAGATCGGGACCCTCTGTGCACACACACTTTTAGTGTGTGTTCTTGTCCATCTGGTGAGGCAGATTAGAGCCCAGGCTGCATTTTAAGCTGAGCTCTAGCCTGCCTACTTAATCTAGTGCCCAGGAAGGCTGTAGATTAAGTCAAGGGAAGGGAGCTCAGTTGTGGTAATGTTCCAGCATGATCCTGAGTTTTTCTCAGACAAGTCTCTTCTATCTAAGTGAGTGTTTTATTCAGGAGGATTTTTGAGGACTTTGCATATTGGTTTGGGATTTTGGGGTATCTCACAGTTCAGCTGCAAGTGGGGAGCACAAGAAGGTCTTGGGCTCTGACTGAACTGTAACTGGAGTGATTGTAAATGACAGTTGACATCATCATGGGCATGTCAGACTTATGTCATCCATTACACACGCATTTATTTCCCTCTGAGGTGCTCTGGGCAAAGGTGGATGTTCTTGGGCCTATAAGAGGCTCTTTCTGTGTGCCTGTGAGTACTCAACCCTTCAGTGGTTCCTGGCTTAGCTTCTTCAGGAAAGAGTATGGTGCCTCAAGGCTGTGTTCATCTGGTTGTGAAGCTGGAGACACTGGGATTGTCTAGACAACCTCTTTCCACACAGACACTGTCTCAAACAAAAACCTTCCATGGTAAAGCCTCCTGTATTTCTGTAGCTACTTGAGCACCTTTCGGGACTCCAGCAGAAGCTTTCACAGGAGCATTTGTCTTCACATAACTGATGGCACATTCAGAACTACATGTGTGTCCAGGTCTCCTGCCTTAATGCAAATCATCTGTCCAAGCTCCCCCTCAGTCCTCCAAAAGTTTTGAGACAACACCATACCCAGTCTCACAGGACAGATGTTCTGGGAACAACTGTAGCAAAAAGGCTGGGAAACAAAGAATGAGGCTCTTGGAATCTTCTCCAGAGAATGTGAAGAAAATCTTTATCTTCAACAATTCACATGCCTGCTTTTTCCTCATTCTTTGTTTGACAAATTGTTTTCTATTTACAGCCAGCACATTTTAATGCCTTCTCACTCCCCCTGGCCTACTGGGTTCCTATTTTCTCCTTCTGACAATGTTACCATATGGTTCTATTATTCAGAGATTCCTCAATATGGATTGTGACAGTCCTGAAAAATAATTAGGTGCTGCTGTGGTGTAAAAGCACATCTGTGATCAATGGCTTCCTCTGGAAATTATGGGATAAAATGTCCCAAGACACTTTTCTGTCTTTCTACTTTCTCCAAGCCCTTTTCTGTTCCTCCCTGCCCCCAAAAATCTATTAGAATAAAGGGAAAAAAAAGTCTTTGCAAACAGCTATTTTCACTTTCTTTCTTAAAAGCACTGCACAGTGTGATTGGTGGGTTTTTTTGAGCTGTGACTAGGGGAAGAAATCTCTGGGGAGAAAAAGGTATATATTTAGACTCTGTACATTTAGAACAGAACTTAATTCTGTGGTGATAACCAATGATTTACACCCTTTAATCCAAAAGTCCTCCTGTGCCCTGTGGGGAATACAACATATGTCCAGCAAATTGGTAACCATATGCTCCAGTGAACACGTGCTCCCTCAGCCCTTCCCCTGCTTCATTTCATTGATGCTTCCGTGCTAAAGAGCTCTGGTCTCACAGTTTATTCTGCCTTCAATGAAGTCTTGGTCAAGGGAAGGGTTATTTTCAGATTCCTTTTAGTATTGCACATTGTGTGTTTTTTGAAAGGTTTCAGGCAGTTGTTTTTGCTGGAGAATTTCACAAGCAAATTGATGAGTAAAAGTTTGCTTAGCTCCTGATGAGTCAGGCATATCTCCTACACAACTTTTTTTCTGAGTTTGAATTGGGAAAATAAAATCACGGTTATCAAATAGAAGTTTCACAGAAGGTTTTCAAAACTGATTTGTTCCTAAACCCTCTGTTTCACCTCATCATACCAGCCCTCTGGTGCTGCTGCTGAAACTGCAAAGCTACATGATTTGTAAAGAAATAATCCTTCTTTGTCTATTTGACAGATGATGAAATAGAAAAAAAACCCACCAATACATATTTTTCCCTCTTTGTGGTCACTTTTAAATAGAAATGCTGTAGAAGAGCAGGAGCTCTGGCTGTAAGATATAACTAGTTCATGCAAAGGGGGACCAAGTGTGCTTGCCTGCAGCTGCCCTCCTCCAGCAGGAGAGATTATCCCAGATAAGCAGCAGCAGGGTAATGTTCAACAAATTAGCTTGACTGATGAACCCTGAACTCTTGTCAGTATTAATGCCTTCTAAGTTAAGCAGGCCCAGGCTTTATTATGGGGGCTTATCCTCAGAGGCCAATGCAATATAACCTATTTTTTCTTACAGATGTTGTGTAGGAGGGGCTCTGGGTATTCTCCAAAGATCCCAACAGGCTTTTACACATGGTTTGTTTGGGGGTTTTTCCTAACCTGGACAAGCCCATGTACTGACAGTGCCTGGAGCTGAGCAGCTTTGGTTGTGCTGTGGATTTGGGTATCCTCTGCTAAGCTCTTTGCATAAGGACAGGCTTTGTTCTGTGTTTCCACTGTGTTTAGCAGCCTGGAGTGGCTCAGGCCAGGACTGGTCTCTAGGCAGCAGCCAGGTGCTATTTGGTCATTTTATGGAGGTTTTCTCAGAGGGAGATAAGAAAGCCTAAGTCTTTCAGACTGCCCTGTCAGTGGAGTCAGCCTCCTGCCACATAAGGGTCCCACTGCAAAGGATTCATGGACTATAGTGCAGTGTAGAGCTAGGTGTGCTGTGGTGACAGTGTGCCTTCCGGGATATGAAAGGTGAGAATCCTCTGTTCTGTTTGTCTGTCCTTTCTCAGGAAGGCAGCCTCCTCTTTAGCACCAGTCCATATCACAGCAGGGGAGAGCAATGAAGGGAAGGCAGCATAAGGAGTCTGTGTGATTCCACCAGCCAGAGATGGTGGGAGAACCTGTATGAATGAGTACCAGCTGCTGAGGTTGGTGGGCTGAGACATCCAAGGGGACACCACTGGACATCTATAGTCTGGAACTGAGCTTTGCTTTAATGCGTTTTATCGTACTGAAGAATCATTTCAGAGTTCAAGTCTTTAAGCGATTTGGGAGGTGAGGTGTGGGAGAAAATCACTCACTTCTCTGACTCTTCATTTCCTCTCTTATCCTGTCATTCATAGGCATTTCTTTAATCCATGGAGAAAAGCCACAGCTAAAAAGGAAAAACACACCTTAAATACTTGCTGGTATGTATTTGAAAACCATCTGGAGCGAGTGGAGTAATTGGTGTCAGATGTGAACTCTCCTGGGATGTTAGCAAAGGAATGGGAAAAGTTGGTGCTCTGGTTTTACGGCTTGTCTATGGGCTCCCAGTGCTTCCGAGGTACAAGAACAAAGATCAGCCTTTTCTTTGGGTTCCAGCATCTGCTGGAAGGGGCCTTAAAGATACTGTTCCCACGAGGGAAAGAATTTTTGTCCTGTCACAATGTCAGATTCTTTTCTACTCCTCTTCCCAATTTCGTGTGTTGCTTGCATATCTCCTTCCCCAGGGTACTTGCTTGATTTCAGTTGCCTAAGGGGCAGATTGGGAGACAAGAAATCAAGATTTGTATTCTTGCCTCTGCCAGAATATTCTTGTGACCTTAGGCAAACTTATTTCTGTGCAAGACTGAAATAATGTTTTATATAATGCAGGCAGTCATTCCATATTTCAGAACACTATTAGGAAGTTGGTTCACATTTACAGGGCTCAGACCTGAACTGAATTTGCTTAGACTGGTTAACGGAATCTGAGGTGGAGACTTGGATTCAATCTGTTCAGTTCATTTTTGAGATTCTTCTGGGGAAGCTGCTCAAACTGAATAATCTTCCCAGCAGATAGGCTAAAATATCTATGTTTATTCTGGAGGAGTAACACCAATAGTGTATATGTATCTCTATATATAGATAGATATAAAAATTCTTCAGAAATGTGTAGACTTCAGTGGAAAAGCTATTTATGTTACAGAAAAGGCTCAAAAAGAAAATATCCCTGGAAAGCTGTGCTGTATTCATTGAATATTGCTGTGTGTCTTTGCTTCTCATCTGCTAGATAGAAAGGAGTGCCAAACAAAAGCCTTTTTGTCATGAAAATCACCCACCAACCTCTGCCAACTGTCAGTCAGAGAAACAATAAGTTTGAGAGCCAGATGTGCTACCCACCAAAAATGGGTATATGAGATTGGGCTAAAGGATGAAGAAAGAAATTTGCTCTCATAATAGTCCACCACAACAGTGCAAAAGCAGCTCTGCCAGCATTGCTCTTCTCTCCCATCAAGGGAGATGATGGGACCATCTGGCTTTCTCAGGGTTCAAGTTTTCATGGGCACAGTTCCCATCAACACCACAAAACGGAAATAATTTGTTCCCAGACCTGATTGCAGCACAAGTTGTAATTGAGTCCTTGACTTACAGTCTGGATTGGGCCATAGGCTAATTTAGAATGAACCAAGAATACAGATGGGAACAAATGAGACACAGGAATGTCATAGGTTGAAACTAAATATGGCCACAGCTCATAAATGAAAATTTGAATTCAAAAATCCACAGCCAGGCACAAAGGAGTTTTATGAGGCTGTTCTTGTTCATGTGATGCAATCTCAAGGTTTAATGCCACCAGGAGTAATGACTTTTCACCACTTCCTTTCTCCTTCTTGATGTCAGCTGGTGCTTTTGGGAACTGCGGGGCCTCTGATGATACTGCACCCTACGTGTGTCCCATGGCAGCTTCAAATATGGGAACTGAAACAATGGTAAGTGCACTGGATTGAGCTGAAGGTGCAGTTGAAAGGGATCATCCAAGAAAGCAGCAGATTGCATTAGGCATATCCTGGAATCATTGGAATAACATTATTTGATACTGATGCGGCAGTTCTTTGAGACTGACTTCAGGCTATTCAGACCAGTCATCTGCTCAGCAGACCCAGAATTACAGTGCCATGTGCTTAGTTTGCCTGAATGGATAAGCAAAGGGAGTAACCAGTGACAGTCAGTTATTAGTTATTGCACTGGAGCAGGTTTAGCAGAGTAGAGCATCAATAGGGGAATTGCCAGTGGCTTTTGAGCATTTACTGGAACAGTGGTAATTTTGAAGCCAGAAAAATATTTCACAAAAGAATCAATTCCCTTTTAACCTCAGGGAAACATGTACAGCATAATAATGTTATAGGTATTATGTACTGCAGCTATGCTTTTGTCTCTGGCATACATTGGCTGGCATACATTGAGCTCAGGATTCCTGCTATCCAGCAATTTCCAAATACTTTGTTAGGCATGTCAGATCACTAGCCTGCCTATGAGGTGCTCACCTGACCCAACCTGGTGTACTGTGGTAGTTGTTAGGGGGATGTGTGGGTTGCTTTTGTGTTGTTTTTAACCAGGAGGGTTGCAAACCTTCTTGTGACTAGGCTGCTGTTCTTGTGAGAGGAATTTTTTTATACAGCACAACTTATTCCCTTCCTGCTCAGCAAACTGTGCCGGGTACAGCTGGGACTCTGCCAGCAGCACTGGGGGACTGGTTAATGCAAAATATCATCTCCCTGTGTAGAGGAGATGCCCTGGGTACTTGTTGGGATTCTCAGTCATCACAGCATTCAGTTGTACTTTCACCATGCATAACCAGGGAAGAGTTGCTGATAAAATCCCCTTCTTAAGAATTGCATTTAGAAGCCACGTATGTGGGCTGCAGCTTTAACTTCATCATCGTTGGTTTTCATTCTGTTATCTGATATCCATAGATATCAGATATATTCTGTTCCTCCCCAACTTTCCAAACAGTTTTCAAAACAGTTCTGTGAGGCTGAGCTGGCCATTGCCCAAAAATATTACATAAGAGCTGTACAGCTACCGAAAAAACCAGCAGAGCATCTCCATCAAGCCCATAACAAGCTACAGACTTATATCTTCTCCCTCTCTCCCTCCACAACTCCTCTCTGCCTCAAGAGAAATTTCTTGATATTTCCCAGTGATGGGGCAATAATATGCTACTCCTTACAAAGCCAAAAAACTGCTTGACTCTAGCACAAAAAGCTGCAAAGCAGCCTTTCAAAAGATAATAATGCTTTAGTGCAGCTACATACAGGACAAAAATTGTTTGGGGGAAGCAAGATGCCAGAATTAGAAATTCAGTGCTGTAAAACAGCATGCATTTCCTGTCACTGTGAAGTTATATAGAAAAGGCTGCTGCCAGGCCAGCTTTTCTGTGTTTCTCTTTGCTAAATAGAAAGAATCTACTCAAATATCAGCTCTTCTCTGCATAAGCTCAGTGATCTTCTTAGTGACTTGTAAATAGCTGTCCCTAACAGAGTTGCTCTGACGGCTTACATGTAAATAAGTGCCTCCTATATAAACTTCTACCTCGTTCATGGTGTGACACCAAACCACTACTTCATTTGCTGTGTTGCTACCTCAAGTGGTGATTTGGGCAGGCTGGTAACCAAATGGGTGACTGTGAACGATTCCCAGGCTCTCTTGGTGTTGCAGCCCAGACTGACTCAATATTCCTGACAAAATCAGGGATGCAGCACGTCTCTTTCTCCTTCAATGGTGTGAACTTGGATCACTCTCAGAATCAACCCCATTTGTGTTCCCATTCTCCTGCTTTAGAACACAGAAATTATCTGCTGCTGTTCAGACTTGAAACACTTTTACAGAGAAGCTCACCTTGTTTGTCCTGGTGCTGAGCTCAGTAATTTCTGGGTTTGGTGGTGGCTTTTTTTTAAAGCACATCCCTCAGAAATACACCCTTGTTTTCCTTTTGACAACCCAGGAAAGAAGAGTACAGCTCTACCACAGTTAATGCAGGCACAGGTGATGCAAGAGTGACACAGAAATATCAGCAATTCAGCTGTCACCTTCTTTGTGCCTATTGAAGTATCAAAGTTCATATAACATCGGGGAGGGTGCAAAGTTTTATCAGCATTTAGATCTGAAAAATTAGAATCACTGTGTCCTATAGGTGGTTTCTTCATCATATTCTGACCTGGAGATAGATCTGGACTGAAGCTTTGAGCCTTTTGCTTTTCCAGTGTTTGTGAAAGCACAGATTCTAAATTCCACTAAAATCCTCTCTGAAGAAAATAAATACTACAAATCAAGAGTCCAAATTCTTAAATGTATGATGGGTTATAACTCACATAAGTAAGATCATGACATTGCTTTCTGCCAGTCCAAGGAGTCTTCTGGATGGGGTAGGTTGGACAATGGGTGAAAGTTGAACTGTTACCTTGTCTCTCTGGAGAGAGGTTTGGAAAAAGCGGTCTCATCCACATGCTGCAGTGAGGAAAGTGTGGCCCTAGGGACAAGCAAAGCTGGCCGTGTCAGGTCACTCTCCCATGACTGGGCAGTCGGGAGCTGCATTTCCACACTGCCAGGAACCGCCTGTGCCCTTTACACTGACTGGTATCTGTGCTATGGGACTGGGGGGAAATGTCTGAATGACTCTAAAGTCTCTATGGGAGAGACTATCCTGTCAAGGTTGAGATATTTTCTAAAAGGACACCCCAGGTTCAACTGGTGCTTATGCTGCTGGACAAGGAACCCCACAGATAGAGGGCATGGGACTCAAGCCTCTAAATTGAGTGTTTACAGTATTTCTTTATGGTTTATGTTGTATTTCCCTTGCAGCCTTCCCTTCTAAAGAGGATGAAATGTACATTTGGGAAGCAAATGCATATCTCGTTTCAACATGCGTCTTTAGGCTACAGTCTTCCGAGGCCAGTTTCTGGTGACCAAGGTGGGCCAGCTTCAGGCTGATCTTTTCTTCAGAAGTACAGAACACTGATGCGATGATTTGATGTCCCTCAGGTGAGTGGAATTGGGGTACTGTTCCCATGTTCCCTAAAATTAGGCTTTCACAAACCATAATCTCAGAAACTCATTACTGGTATGTTCAGTGCTTCCCATCAGCCCAGCTTTACAGAACTGCATGCACAGTTATCTACTGTAGTGTTTGCTACAAAGGAAAAATCTGTTGTCACAAAGCTTCTTCCACTAAAACTTAATGGTCTGTACCCACGTGAGACCAGAAGGAATTGTGTAGTGCACTGAATGGCATATTTTAATGTATATTTTTATATCTATTTAATTATTCCCCAAATATTATTGGCTCTGTTACTTTACGTAAACCATTCTACCTTGGAATTTATTTTTATTTGTATCGTATCAATGCTGGGGATCCTCAGAACACACAAAGCATGTTGGTTTGCAATTGATGAAGCAAGTATCTATTTTTATTATTCTGGCAGACACTGAATGAACTTTCAGTAAAACAGGTCAGCATTCAGATATGTCACCTTACAGGTGGTGCTATTTATGATTCTACTGCAGTTCAGTTTCTAGTTTCCTCTACGTCATCTTCTGTTTCAGTGTGAATCAGTGTAGATGCTGACCACGTACTCGAATTTGCTGTTCCAAATTAAATGATTTCTCTAGAGTGCTTGGAGTGTGAATTTATGATTTAGGTTTGCACTGCAGCCAAAAGAAGCGGTTCTGTCCTCCCCTGAACATCTGGCTACATCTTTCTGCCACTTCCCTTGTGTTGCTGGCACTTGGGATGGGGAGAAGGATTAGTTTCTGCCTGTCCTAAGGCTTTTCCTTTTCAGGACTTTGGTTTTCAGCTGAATCAGCCAGCCAGTCTAGCACTGCACCTAACCCTGTCATGACCAATACTCACTCAAGAGAGCTGATGGCAATGCATGGCAGGGAGGAAGCACAGTCAGAATGGCTTAAACTAATGATGTAAACAAAGGAAAGCTGCTAGCTGCGTTAGCACTGGCTCTCCTTCCACGCATGTCCCAGCTATTCTACCTCCAAGCATTCACTGGATTTCCTGCTTGGAGTTGTTTTCAAATTCTTCCCTCTCAGCTTTGATGTATGTCAGACCACATTATGGAGCTGAACGGAAACTCCAATTTTCATCTAATTAGATCTAGCTGGAGATTTACACTGCACCCTCACCCTAAGGTTTCACTTCTTGCTTCTCGTTCAAAGGAACTACAAAACCTGAAACAAAAGCTAGTTGAAGCCACAATAGTTCCCTTACTGTCTTTATGCTTTTGGTAGCAAAGGCAAAGAAACAGAGTCTCTGGGTAGTGCTGAACTTCATGATCCATCTAGTTTAAGAAGCCTTTAGCAAACTTACCAAGCCAAGGTGTAGGTTGGGCCCAGAGCTGGCAGAGCGACCATGGGTGTTGGGTTCTGTGGTGAGAAGTTTGTGTTTTTCGGGTAACTTCTGTGCTGGGGTTCACCCTTCAGGTGCTGCTGTGTGTTTCTAAGGCACGTTGGCTAGATGGCGCTGGGACACACTTGTGTCCTGACAGGAATGGGGCTGGCTTAGGATCAAGTCAAAAGATTGTGTTAGGGTGAAAAAGCACAATCGACACTGTTTTGTAGTGCAGACATGACTTTGTGAATATTCCATGCAGGGCTGGAGAGGCAATCTCTGCTATTTGTTGTGTTCTCAGAGTCCTTGGATTTGGGACAAGGCGCTTGTGAGGTGTGCGGTCACTCAAGCTTTCTGTTGAGCTGGGGTAGGGATCTGTCAGCATGTCTGCACAGGATGTCCCTTACGGGTCACCTTGGGAATGGCTCTGTTTCTCTTCTGCCTGAGAAATTCCAGTGACAGTGGGCAACGTCTTTAATGAGACTGCTGTTTTCTTTGAAGAACTGGGAGTCAAGATTTAGGGGAATTAGTAGACTTACCTCATGCCTGGTATCCAGGGTTCTTGTAAGCAAAGTCTGAGCTCTGCAACATTCATAGACTGAGAGCAGAAAAGGGAAATATTTCTTCTGTGGTTGCTTTTATAAGAAGTGCACTTTTAAGGTTTTCTCATCAACTGAAGCTATACTAAGCTATAGTAACCATTTAGAGAAAACACTTCACCTTTGTTCTGGGGTTGTTAAAAGGTTGTTTTAAAATATGTGCATGTTTTGTGTGACCTTTGATTGACTGTGGAAAGTCCCAATGCCATCTGCCATGTTCTCCAGCACAGGTTATCTAAACTGGTTTCAGCCACGCAGGGAGGCCACATGTTTCTGAGTGCTCCACCTGGTCTCATCCATCACACAGCATCATGTAAAGCAATGTGATCCATTTGTGACTCTATCAAACCATACAAAATGGGAGAGGACCTCTAAAGAAAGGTCCTTACAAGGTGACTCAGGTTTTTGTTTGTCACCAGTCATCCCTCCTGGGCACCTCTTCCTGACAAGATGCTTGTTCCCAGATGCAGATATGTTGTTAGCATAGAACTGCACAATGAAGGGCATTTGTTTTCTCCCTGGGGGATGTCTGTAGCCCACTTTGAGGCCCTCTATAACTCATTTCTCTCCTGAAGAGTTTCCACTGATAATTCACAATATTTTGTTAAAAGGGCCTATATTTGTAGGTCTTTTTCACTCACTGTGTCCTGTCCCACTAGTTTCCAGTGTCTGTGAGCAGACAGCAGAGCTGCTCCAAACTCCCTCCACCAGAAGCTCTTCCTTATCCAACATCTCCAAGTTCCTTGCAGGCAGACAGAGCTCTAAGCACAGATTAAATCAACATCTGAAGAACTCTTGAGTTTTAGGCAACTGCTTCTCTCTGCTAGAAAATTGGTTGAGAGAGGAACTGAAAGCAGTCAATGAGCATGAGTTCTGGTCTGTGTCCAGGCCATGACAGCTCTGCCTTGTTTCAAAAGCCCTCTGCTACAAACAAGTAGTGGAGAAGTCTCTAGGGCAAAAGACAGCATTTCTTTCATGGCTATTAATAGTTGCTTGGGACTGGAAGGCCTGCAGCAATTAAGTGTCTTAATGCTGGACTACTAGGAGCTCTTTCTGGCACCTGCCTCTCTTAGGAGCTGTGTGTCTTCAAAGGCTGAGTAAGTCAGGAGAATATCTAATTTGGCATGACTAGAAATAGCATGAAAAGCTTAGTAAAGGAAATGGCATTCCTTATGGGGATATCTGAGACAGCATTGCGAAGGAAGTGGTTGAAAGCCATGAAACTTGTGTCACTGCAGGCTGAGCTGAGCAAAGTGCTGAGGCAGGGAATGGTCATGGACTGCTCCCAGATGACCCTCAGGATTTTAGTCTCCAGGTCCAGTGGCTGGATGGAAAATCCTGCAGCCCCATGAAGCTCTCACATTTTCAGTAGCCTAGCAAGACTGGCAAGCTGGGACATTCTTCAGAGTTTGGGTACAGCTTAATTCTATCACTAGGTGATCCTTCTGGACCCACCAGGAGGGATTTCTGCTGCCTCTGCCTCAGTTCAGCCCACTCCCAGGCAGAAGGGTTAGGGTCATTTGTTAACCTCTGCTGGTCTGCACTCCTCCAGAAGGCTGAGAGGCACAGGCTGCTGTGTATATGAAAGTCTCTGTCTCTGAGGAAAAGGCACTGCCCAGACCAACCATTGCAGCTCTCCCACCCCCAGTTATCCCACAGCTTCATTCCCACGTTGTAGCAGTGAAGAGGAAACAGTGAGCTAGACCAAAGGCATTGCTGTTATTTAGTCATTTTGGTCACCAAAGTCCTCCTTCCAGACTTTTGTGGAAAAGTGGATTTTTCTGTAAGTCTCAGCTTTTTGGTTGCAGCCTGGCAGACAGAAGAGCATACCAGCTGTGGGACCTGTCTTTTGGGTGGGTGTGCTCTTTCTTAGATCTGCAGGTTGGAGATTGCTTCTAAAAACACTACATATAGGGAGGGAACCAGACAACGTGTGGGATTTTTTTCCGAGGGAAGGGAATTTTACCAGAATAATTACACTTCATGTTGCACAAGTATTTCTACCTTATATGAATGTTCTTATTTTGAAATAAGTGTGTCCAAACAGAGCTAAACTGATGTTTTTAGCAGTATAATTATGTTAGTAAATTCTAAGTGGAGAGAAGTTTCTAGACACCAGTATTATTTTGTAGGGTGAAACATTGTTTCAGACAACCATTATCTTCTGATTGCTAGCAATCTTATGTTGATTTATGTTATTACTGATTTTCGTAATGTCATTTTTTCAGACTCTTTCAGAGTCATCTGTAGTTATTTGAGGACCCAAGATCCTTTTTCCCTGCTTGTCCCTCACATCTGAAATACACAGCTTTCTTTTACTGGTTGAATTTGTTGACAATCTCAAGTGCAATCTGAAAACCTGGCAGTTCTGAAAAACAAGTGCAGAATTTCATTACACACAAGGCCCTTCAGACAGGGCATATAACATGTGGCTGTCCTCGCAAGCCCAGCAGCAGTGCACTTAATGATTTAGGCTCAGCATTACTGTCAATATGTTTTGCAGATGGCAATGGCTTACGCCACGTGAGAAGGAAGGGAAATTTCCTAGCAGACTGTCCTTATGTACAAGCTTAATAGAAACACCTTTAGAAGGACTCTGTCATTAATTAGAATCACAGTTCCCCCCAGGATATTGATGCAGGCTGTGCTTGCAACGTGTGCAAAACCACAGCTCTTGGAAATATGTTCCGTAGAGCAAACAAGAGACACGTGGCATCCTGAAATTCTCCACCTGAGGAAAAATTGATGTTGCTTTCCTTGAAGTGCTTACAAACATCAGCACCCAGCAGCCCAGAAAGCTTACAAAAGGAAAGAGCAATAATTTAACAGATCATTATCTGTATTCCATTATGGATATAAGGCCAGCCTAGCTGGGCAGTGTATGCATGAATCGGTGCCTGGAAGTGCTGTCAGGGTACGACTGCACAGTCACGTTGCCTGGCTGAGGCTTAAGTGATACTGAGATGGTCCTTGCTAATGTACCTAAATTGCTTCAGGGGCCTAGCAGCCCCCAGCTCTCCAGTGAGGCTGAGATACCATATGACTGTCTGTATCTGACCACAGCGACACTTCCTGTGATAGGGGATGGGGTCCTGCTGGCATCTGTGTGCATGCACAGGTTGTGATGACTGTGGCCAGAAAAGACAAGCAAAAGATCTTTTTTTTCTTTCTTTGGGACACAAATGCTTGCATGTTGTCTCATTTTCCTTCCATTCCCCTCATGCGGAGGCCTAGGCTGCACATCCAGCTGGTTCTCAGTATGATGTCCGTGCCACCATATCATCCTTGGCATACTTCTAGTGAGAGGAGAGGCAGTTCATAGCAAACCCATAGGGTCAGTTGCCTGCTGCTTAAAAATCTTGTGAAATAGAGATTTAAAAAAAGTTTCAGTTACCCAAAACTTCTCTGCTTTTTTCCTAGATATATTTATTGGCCTCAAGAAAAATTGGTTACTTCCCTCCAAAATCTTTCTTCACAAAGGGCAAAGGAAGGTTTCCACTCCTCTAAATAGCATCCACCAAAAGCCCACACCAAATAAAGGAGCTTTTTAAGGGAGGCAGTAAGAATCTGAGCAGAATTATTTCAATCTTCCCCCATTCTCTCACCCCTGTGGGGGTTGCTGGGCTTCATAACACTTGAAGGTCAGTGCTGGTGCCATTTCTTCCAAGAGTGAAGCAAGTAGTGTTTCTTTCCAGCAGAAGCCAGGGGATGGGGCCCTAGTAAGAACCTGTTGCACACTGTGCTCTTCTCGAGAGTAGAGATGCCTTTCTAGAGCCCTGCCTGTTCTGCACAGGGGTTGTCCTGAACACCAGACTAGAGTCTGCTTTGTGGAAGAAGCAGGTGTGCAAGATGTGCTCTTGATCCGTCTTGTTGGGAGTCTACCACACTGCATAAACTGATTTACTGCTAGCCAGAGATGTGTTTCTGCATCCGAGTGGCTCAGAGGCTTGGACAAGGGACATTGCAAATCCTGGAGCTCTTGTTTATGGCCCAGTTGTGTGTCTTTTGAAGTAGAGAGGGGCTCAAAATGAAAGGCAAGAAGAGTTGCATGGGGAGCCCACCACCTCAGCAATAGAACTGACAATAAACAATAGTTATTTCTTCCCTGTTACAGGTTTTGCAGGATGTCCTAATTACCTTGACATTATTAGTGCGGAAGTTGTGCTCTATCCACCCACTAAGTACAGGAAACATGCCCAGTGTGTAATTCTATCCTTCACCTCGCATGCCTCCGATGGGCTGGAGTCTGAAAGGAAACTGAACAGCCTGGAAAGGTTAGCCAGTGACAGAGAGAAATTAACCCTTTCATTTTCACTCATCACCCATTATTTTCTGAAAGGAGAATTGCTGGGTTGAGCACAGGATGGTGCCATAGAGAGGTTTACCTCCAGGCTTAGAGAACTCTTGGAGCATTAGATCCACCAGTCTCAAGTAATCACAATGGAGATGCTTGTTGTGCAGCCTATTTCCTTCAGATATGTCCAGTAAACATGGTGGGCATTTGTAATGGTTTATTTGTTACTGGTTATTTACTATCATGTCACTTAGAATGAAATCAAGGTTGGAGGCTCATGGTGTCAAACTACAAAAGTGGGAACAGAGACCCTGCAAAGAGCAAAGAGTTTGCAGTCAAATACATGGTATGTAACACATGAAAGAGGAAGAGCTACAGAAGAGGGGGCTGTGGTAATTTTATTTATTTATTTCCTAAATATGCAAATTTTAAAGAAATATCAATAGTCAAAAGATGCCTTGCCATTGTGGACTGATTATTTTCTCTCTGTACCCTAGTTCAAGTAGGTGTCCAGCAGAGCAGCAGCTTTTGAAGCTTCTGGTTATTTTGAATGGATAAGTACAAACCCACCTGGGGTTCCGTGTGTGGGATGCCCAGAGGTATTTCCATGTAAAGGATGGTGGGGTCTGGGTAACTGGTAAAAGAGCAGACATGGAGGGATAAGGGAATATGGAGGGACACAGTACAAGAACAAATGAATGGTATTGGTGCAGATGTGATGTTTGAGTTTTGGAAAGTGAGGCAATATAAAAATTTTCATTAAGGCAAGCAAGGCCATAGAACAACAAGGAAGAAAACTGTAAGTTAAACACAAAGGTTGAATTGGTTTGTGTGCATTTCAAACTCTGCTCTAATTTGTACCTATAGGACAACAAGGATTAAATGGAGATAATCCCTTTACAATGGTTTAATTGGTTACAGGTGAGTCAGTTAGCATCAGGATTGTATAAGTGTAGAAATAATTGTTTAAGTAAGACATAGCAAAGGGATTGAAAGAAATACTGGAGAGTGGAGCAAGATATACTCATCGGAATGTTTATTATCTATTATAGCCCCTTGTAAATGGGTAAAGGGCAAATCAGAATAATATTGTACTGAGTACATGCACACAGAATCTCTGCTCAAGACAAAAAGAATTGGCCACATTTATATTAATGGAGTGCAAAAGAGCTTTGCCTTTCACTGTTCATCCATCCTTTATTGTCCATGAAAGAATAGACTGGTCTATAAATTTAGTGGATATAGGTATGCAGTGTCATTGCAGTGCTCTGAAGCCGTCCATCTGTGAGGGGTCTGTAAGGGCAGGGATGCTTTTCATGTTCTCTTCTGAGGATGCCATAGGAGGGACTTGCAATACAGGAGACTTGGCTTTTGCTCTCAGTTGTTCTGTGTGTTTCCCATTCAGACATAAAAATCATTCTGCTCGAAATTACCCATCTGGTCCTTGTGATTCAGGACAAAGCTGTAAAAAAATCAAGACAGATTCTCCTCTTGTCCCTACTCATTACTGTGTGCTTGAAAATTACAGTCAGCTCTGAAAGCAGGTTTTTATTTGCATTTAAACACTTCCCTGAAATATTTGCCATAGTAGAGTACGAAGTGAGGGAGGGGGGAAATGTGAAAGCCCCAAAGCAGTATGAATCCTGAGAACTTCAGAAACACTTCTGAAAGTGTTATAATTGAGTTGTTTGTGGCTTATTCTCAGAAGCAATTTCACAAAACTAGACATTAGGTTTAGATGAAATGCTCATTTTAAAGCCATGATTTGGATGACTGGTGATGTTACAATTTGTGGGTGGCTTCTTTGTTTATTTGTTTCTTAAGAAAAAAAAAAATTTCTTTATCCCACTTGAAAAGATTCATGTTGAAAAATCAAGAACTTGATAGAAAAAGTGTAACATTTCTGAGCTTACTGAATTCCCTCTGTTATGTTTTTCATACCTCTGCTGATAATGCAAGTAAGAATGCTTAGAAAGGGGGGAGAAGGGGACAACTTGGTTGTATTCCTCTTCTCCAGCTTTTAAAAATAACATAGTATTGTTTTGAGAAACCTGCAGACTAAGCACCTCCAGATGATTCAGCTGACAAATTTGTTTCTGTTTCCAAATTTGTTACTAAGGAAATAAAAATTCAGTTTTCTAGTTGCAAACTTTTTTTGAGGACAACCGACTCTTGCTTATTTTGTAACATTTGTGTTTGTATTTGGGATCAATTGATCCTGTCATCAGGCAGCTGGCAGGACTGGAATAACAGGCTCCTTTCTGCCAGTTGCTTTTACTAATTTGACGGAAAGAGCTGCTGCAACTGTGTCCTGGAGAAGCACAGGTCACATTTGTTTTCCTGCTCTTCCCTTCCAGCAAAATGGGGATCATAGGAATGAGTGCTGAGGAAGTGGTGTGAGGAGGTGACATGGCAGCTTTTTGATGGCCCTGGGATCATCCTCTAATTGATGCCTCTGGGCTGGAGGAAGATGATGTGATGCAGGAACAGGAGCATGATGGAGGAATGCAGGAGGTTTTGAAGGCTGATAATGCCTTCGATGAAGCCTGGAGAGCAAAGGTAATAGGTTTTGACCAGAGACCAGGGAAATGACATTTTAAAGCCAAGGAAACAACCAACTGACCCAGAAAGGACAGTTAGCAAAGCTGAACAAGAACAAGGTGCAGTAAGGCCCAATTCACACTGCGCTTTCACAGAGACTGGCTTAAGTTTCTCCACTGCCATGTGTGTTTTTCTTCTCCGCTCCTGGCCCTATCTATTGTGGGGCCTGTTTGAGCTGCTGGATCTGAAGACAATCTAGTGTAGGACATTTTAACAGAGATCGAATTAAATTCCCCACTTCCCCTTCCCATGAGCATCACTGTGACATTTACAGTGTTGAAGTAAATTGTTATTTTGTTTGAGCTTCCTCTAAATTTCTTTGGAACCCCTTTGGCAAGGGGAGGGAGCCTCTTTATGCTGGCAGCAGGGGAGTTAACTTTCCACTAAAGCCACAGAGTGTCAAATAAGTCCAAATCGTTATTAGTCACCTCAGGATCAGATCAGCCAGTGGCTGTTTTGGGAATCCACGAGGGATTTTTTTCCGATTCTCTCTTCCCCTGCGGTGGTTAAGTCACAGCTTGCTCATGGCCCACTGATGGCTGTGCACAGTCTGGACTCAGTGCTGGTGCCTCAGAGCCTAACCCATACACAAGAACTAAAAGATTTCACTAATTCCTTACCAAAACTATGTCCTCCCATCCCTCTTTGTAGCTGCCAAGTGCTTGGATAGGTTGGAAAAAACAAATCAAGCCTTGACATATGTGTTGATTTATTTAATAGCAATTTACATTCCAGGAAGAAGCACTTAACTGGCATGCAGAGAGACCGTGCCACTTCTGCTGGCTGGGGGTGAGATTCCCCACTGATGGATTTTATTTCTTGCTTTTGCCATGGCCTCACCCTGGGAACCTCTGAAGGGCCAGATTCTGCAAAAGAATCCTGTTAAATCAGCACTTGTTTAAAAGCCTGGCCCTGGCCATCATGCAGGGTTGGGGGCAGAGGGTGGTACATGGCAGAGGGAAAGCTCTTTTTTCTCTCCTCATTAGGGGCTGGACTGCAGAGCATCGGGGTGGTCTGCATTACAGTCCAGCAGCTGATGGGTGGCTGGGGCTGCACTATTTTGAGCTGCTTTGGGTTAAACTGAGCCCTGTAGATATAAAAGCCATTGCCTCCCATCAAACTGTGGTCCCTCACCTGACACATCACCTCCGTGGTGATGAACTCCCCAGGTCTCCTGCAGCCAGGCTGTTACCTTGGCTGGTCTGCCCACTTATGTCCTTCACCTGAATGTGGACAGCTGATAGTAGAGTTAACTACCTGCTCCTAATTTTCTCATAATAATCAATTCCTGCCTCCTCCCCCAAACAGCTTTTCCTTTGTCATCATCACTTTCCCCACTCGCTGTCCATCCTAGTCCCAGCCCTCTATTTATCAATATTCTGTTATTATTAGGTGGCCCAGAAATGCATGTTATAGCTCTGGTACCACAAAAGCTGCAGGGCACGTTTTTCTGTATTATTGACATCCTTCCACTCTCTGCTGTGAAAATACCACTTTCCCATTCTCTGGCACTTTCAAACTGCAATGTGGGAAAGGCAGAAAGATTGTCTTTCACCCTGCTTTTGACTGGTCTCCTTTCCCTGCCATTAGAAAGGATGGTGCTGACTTAACAGGGATGGAGGCAGAAGTGGGTTCTCACACCTGTTGATGGTGTCTGGGATAGGTGGACTCACAGTAGGCTGCGCTGGCTTCTGAGTACACTGGCCCCAAAGCAGACAGCTAGAAATAATTGTTTGTTCTCACATAGCACGTTATGCTGGCTGCCCTGAAGGGGGTCTAATCCCATTGGCCTCAAGAGTGCGGAGGTAAATTGAGAAGCCTTGATTAAATTGTCGCAGAGGTAGAGATATTTTCAGGAGTAGTAGTATTTCTTTCTTTATACAAGACACACGTAAAAACATAACCAGCTTCCTCGCTAGTGGTTTTAAGGACAACTGAGACCAGAATAATTATTTTTAAACAGAACATATGGTCACTTTTTTATCTGAGCGTGGTTCCGTTGCCACTGCAGTTTTACCCATGCTATTGAATTTTGTTCTTGACTTCTCACACAGTTTGGGCTAGCAGTGCTGGGGCTTTTGTTTGGGCAGGTTAATTGTTAAAATCTACCCTTCCAGCCTTATCTAGCTGTAAAGGTTACTCTCATGCATGAGCTTGACCCCTGGAATTGAGGCTGGAGGCTGAGACTTCACTGCCTGCACAGGCATCGCCAATCTGGTTGCTTTGATTTTTTTTTTTTCATATGATTCTGTTCTAAACTACACCTATGGGAAAAGTGTTTGCACTTGGGGCTTTCCTCACTTAGGAGTGTTTCACAGAACTGGTCATACCTCTTTTATTGAAAAGCAGAAAATTGCTTTTTGATTGAAGAGTCCATGGATGTAAATCCAGAAAGAGGCTTCACAAAACTTATATGCTATATAAAATGTCTCTCAGCAAGATGTAAATCTTTCTTCCTTGTTGTTATTAGACTCCTGCCATTACCATATGGCACACAAACACATGGATCTTGTGTAAATCTGTTCTCCCCCATGCCTGCACTAGTCCTGGTGCAGCCCTATTGCTGTGGGGACACAGGGTACCACTGCAGGGAAGGCTGAAGGAGGGAGCCAGGGAGAGGGCTACCACTGCCTATCTTGTTTCAGCTCAGATATCTGTGATTTCAAGTGTCTGTTCCCTCAACAGAGCCTAAAGGTGTTGGTCTTGCCATAGTGTAAGGCATTTTAACAACTACCCATCACCAGAGAGAAAATCTTCCCCCCGCCCCGCCATGATCCTGGTCTTTGTCACCTTCTCCCACTGTTTACAACAGTTCTGGTGCTCCTTTCATGCTTTGGATGAGCTGATTAAATTTGTTACACTAGAAAATATCTGCTCATCCCTTTTTTAACATTTAATTTTGTTTTACATTTTTCTGAGCTGGGTATCTTGCAGGGCTAGCAAGCTGGATCAGCTGGAGCATATGGCTGGGCACTGAGGCTGCAGGAAGTGGTGGAAAGGAGCAGGATCCATTCTGTTTGGGCTCACCCTGCACTGAGGGGCTCCACATGATGCTCGTTCTCATGCCTCTCCCCACCTGGGTGGGTGGCAGGTGATGCTGCCATGGCTGTCAGGCTGTGGGTTGCTGCATGAGCCAAACAACTGACTCAGGTACATGGACCACCTGGGCTTAGTTATGCTTTGCAGATCCTCTCTCTGACATCAGGGAGCAAGTGTAAAGTGTGTTCTGGTATCTGTTCCACGTAGCCTGGGGTCTTGGTGGTCCCTTGTGGTCCCTGGAGAGCTCATGGAAAGATAATGGCCAGTGCTCTGCTCTCCGTAAGCCTGTTGACACTGTCTTTGGCTCTGGTGAATATGCACTGGCGGTGCCACTGGCACCTTTCCTCTAGACCTCCAAGAGTCACAGTGACCCAAATTAATGCCAATTTTCTCAGGTGCATGTGTCGCACTCATCTCATCCTCCCTCTGACATCCAGCCCTGCAGCCCTCTGGGCACGTGTGGCTTGTGCAGTCCTCTGGCCTCTTTCTTTTGCCCTGGTTTTGCCTCAGGATGGGGAGACAAGCATGTGGTGGAGCTCTGTGGGACTCTGCCTTTGTGTGAGATCCTCCAAATCATGTACAACAGGAATGAAAAGCTGTCACTTGGTAACTGCCTGTAGGAACAGCTCTTACCAAGTCAGCTGACTGTGCAGCTGAAAGAGGTTAAAAATTAACCCTGCAATAATATATGTGGGTAATTGACTTTCTGCTGGTTTTGTAGGTAGTGCCGGTGTCATTCCAAGAGACCTGAAGCGAGGCAGGGCACGGGGAGAGGGACGAATGGGGTGGGGATGGGCAGGAACTGGAAATATTTGTGTCTTATTTTATCAAATAAAGAAGAAAACCTTTGATTTTTGTAAAAGGGAAGATACTTTGCTTATGTTCCTCTGCATAGCTCTGCTGAGAGGGTTTTATGTATGTTTTCCTCCTTTACACCAAAGATGTACTTACCTGCTTCATTCACAGTGCCAAGAATGTTGAGCCTTCTCTTTACCATTCATGCACTGAACTTTCTCAAAGGACACAGACATGAAGGGAGGACTCTTTTGAACAGGTAACCTCTCCTTACTTCATCATGCTTAATATCATGAGGCATCTTGAGCAAAACCATCAGATATGTAACACAAAAGTCAGTTCTCCCACCAGGCTTCATTTTCACTGCACAGTAACCTAACCCTGTCTCCAGCCTCTGTTTCTGTGCCCCTGCTGATGCTGTGTTAATGTCTGTGTATTTGGTCACAGAACTAGACTTCTGTAGTCCTCAGAGGCTGTGGAATTCTTTTACAGCCACTTGGCTGCCACACAGAAGCTACAGAAGGTGCACTGGAGAACCACCAGAATTCAAGTGATTTTTATTTCATTTTCCTGCCTGCAGTCACAATGCAAAACAGGTAAGGTCTAGTCCCAGGTTCTGCACTCCACAGCCCACCAGGTAATCTGGTCTGGACTGAGAGTACACCCTGGCCTGGTCAAAAGTTTCTTCTCTGTGTTCAGAAAGAGACACTGATTTTAATTTGAGTCATAACATGAGTTAACTGCAATGGAGAAATATCCCCAGAGCAGCTCCTCAGGATGTCATCATAAGTCTACAGCTGTGGAAAAACAGGGTGATAAGACCTGAATTTCTGGTGTTAAAATTGGACAGGAAAGATATTGCAGGTTGTTTTTTTTAATTCATCAAAAGAAGACACCTTTGAAGGTCACCTTTTAAGAATTCTTTGGCTGTTCATGACCAGATTGTATGTGAGAAGCAATACTGTTTTCTGTGAAAACATTTCTATAGAAAGGGATTACTTGGTTTCCATATAGGAACAAAAAATACAAGTCCCTGTACTGAAAGATCTGATTATGCTGGACCAAGCACAAAATCTATTACAGAGGTATTAATTGCCTGCACTGTTTATGTAGTCACAGATTACACCTGCTGTTTCCTGTAGGAGTCTAATATGAGTAGTGTTTTCTATCCCAAACTGGATATGATGCTGAAATACCAGGAATTTGCAAGGAACAGGCATGAGCTGTGTTAAACCAATGACTTAACATGACTTAAAAAGAAAAAAGCCACCCAGGAAAACCAGATTATGAGATTTGCCACTGTTCAATTAAAAAGTCATCCTTTCCTGTTGTTCCACGAGCACTGGGCTTTCCAAGTTCACCAGTCTTTCCTGGGATAAATGACTCATGAACCTGATAGGAAAATGCACCTGTTTTTAGCCAGAGGTTAAAGGAGCTCTCCAGTTACCAGAGTAAACAAAGGATTTATTTCTGTCCTTAGCAGTTATCCTACAAAGTCCAGGAACACAGGAAGGCTGGCAGGAACAATTAGGTTTGAGCCAAGTTTGCTGAAGTCAGTAGAAGGTTTGTGACGTCCATGGTTAAGATGCTCACAGATGCCAGTGGGATTTGGCCCATGCCTTTTGCTAGATGGAAAATGGGAAATAAAAGTTGGTGCAGTGATTGTGCTGGCAGCCAAGGAGATGGAAGGTGTCTGCCATGGTGTGGGATACATATTCTCTTGTCTGGCCCAGAGTTGTCCATCTGTACTCTTGGCAGACGAGCAGCTGTCAGTCACAGAGATGTGATGGGTTATACACACATTCAAGACTGTGACTGATCAGAGACTGCAGTAATGGCAACCATGAAAGTGGCTAAAATATTTGGAAATCACAGTGTTGGCATCATGGAAGCAGAGACGGTCTATTAGCCAAGAGTCACTTATTAATCCCTACATGAGAAATAGGATGTGTTTGATCTACGCTGCAGAGTACTGAAAAATGCCAACACAACATCAGCTTATTTCAGGTCACCACTCGAGGTGGTATAAAGACAAGATGGATATTAGCCTTTATTTAACTGGATTTAATTACATGCATGAGCTTCAAAGTGCTGAAGGCCTAATGGATGGTGACCTAAGGTCTGATTGAAAAAGCAACAACACCCTAAACCTTAAGCTTGTTTGTTAGACCATATGGCATGACTGGACCATCCAATGTTTCAGGATGAAATGCTAGGAATAAAGCACCTAGCACATCCAAAGCATTTGCCAAGATTTCCAGCTTTACTCAGAGTAATCTGAACACTGACCTTGCCTGCCCTCCATACCAGGGTGGCTCAGGAGCTTAGCTGGGACAGAAGGGAGGCTGTTTCCAGCCACACCTGCCTGAAAGGTCTCCAGTGCCCTGAGACAGAGTATGTTGGCACTTGGAAAAGAAAATGAACTCTTGACTTTTTGATTTGGAAGATCCTTGTGGGTAGGAAATTCCAAATAACCAAATTTAGGGAAAAGAGGCGATCAGAATTCCAAATAACCAAATTTAAGAAAAAGAGGCAATCATCAAAGGCTCATTTTCTTAATTTAATTATTTTTTTTTCAGTGTTAGCATGCCAGATATTGGAATAGTCATTTATTTGTATTTCTGGTTGTGCTTTATTTCAGAGAATCCTATTCTTGGGTCTGGATAATGTACAAAGTCTCTCTTTTTCCTTTGGATAGCACAATGTCATTCCAAATAAAGTCTTGGAGAGCTACCATTAAAAAAATAGATATTATCATAAAAATGTTCACAGAACTAAGATCTGCTGACACATGGATAACTGTAATGGCTTGTGGCAGATGTTTATGGGAAAACTGAAAGTTATTAAATTGCTTAATTATTGGATAAGCAGAAATGCTCAGAAATTAATAGGATACAACTTTTGTGTGCCACTACTTTAAATGACAGCAGCATGGGTCTGTCCGTTCCAAGCAGTCTGTGCCATGCTGATTCACAGCCTGATCCAACCTAGATAAAAAAGATTGGTGTAACAAATCACCAGCTGGAATGTTTTGAATTCCCAATGCCTGTTTGATGCTTAGTCTCCACACAGAGCAGACACTCCAGGTCCTCCCACTTTGAAGATCAGCTCCAGACCCTGACTGTCACCTTGGTCACATGCCCAGTTGAAAGGATCTTGATGTAACCATGTCTGTTTCACATTTAAAAGGGAACTGCTTAAAAGCTGTTTAAATAATTTATGCATGCATCTAAGAATCTCAAGCTTTGGCCATACCAATTAATTCTTGAAGTAACTTTATGAAGTGAGTATTATCCCAATTTATACAGGAGGTCAACAAAGCATGGAGAGGGGATGTTTTGCTTTGTATCAGGTACAGGGTACCAGCCCATTCCAGCCTCCAGGAATCACCTCAGTGGGCTGACTAATGTCCACCTGCTTTGTCTCTGAACCACACAGCTCAGAAATGTCATACCCACATCCTTCAGACTGCCCCTCCTTGCCTGCTGAGTGCTTCCCAGACACAGTGTGGTGAGGACACTTGATGGGTTGTGCTGGTTCTCTGCTCAGCTGGGTGAGATTTGTTGGCTGCCATGTGCAGCAGTGGATCCAGCCATGTCTATGGCATAGTCCTGGGGTTCCTCTGTGCCCGACCATTTTCTGGTAGGGAAGAGACCTGGTCCAAGGTCTCAGCCCCTCTCCCATTTCCTTCAGAATATCTTTTTGTTATTGTGTGCTGGGCTGAGATTCCAGCAGGTGGTTTTGCCCTCCACTTCCCTTGATCTTGAGGGGCCCTCATCAAACTTCTCCCTGGGAAACCTGGTAGTTCATAACACTGAGGTGGGGAGACCCTGGAACCCCAGGCTGTGTGCAGTATGACCCATACCCTCAGTGACTCACTTGGGTCTGCCTTCACTGCCTGAGCTGGCTCACCGTGGGATCAAGAACTAACACAAGGAATGGGGCAGGAGACCCTGACCAAGGAGGGGGGACAAGTCACAGTGGCCTCAGCCTGGTCCTGTTGAAGGTGTCATGAAACTTCCCTCTAAGACTGATCCTCCTTAAGGAGTAATCTAGCATAGGAGTTTCAGAGGGAACAGCAGCACAACGAATGCCGTTTGATTTTCTACTCTGCCCTTTCTCTCTCTCAAGTGCCCCTTTTACATATGGATCATCCATGGACCCCATGAACTCTCCTGCTTCTTCTATGCTTGAACATGTCCTATCGTTCCATTTTATGCCTTTAGCAAGTTGCTATTCAGTTTCTTGTACTTCATTGTCATTTCACATCCACTTCATCAGACTTTACGTTCTTTTACATCTTCCTTAACTCCCTATTTCTTAAAGAAATTGTTTTTACATCTCAGAAGTATTACATGGTTTAATCACATTGGCTTTTTTTTTTTTTTTTGCTTTGAATTTTTTATTTGATGGTGAGCCTGCTGTAGAGTGTCTTTAAACAATCTGATGTCATCTACAAGTGCTTTTCTGGTTTTAGCTGATGATTTCAATAAATTTCATGACTTTGATATGATTCCCCTTTTTAAAGGCAAACAATTTGGTATTCAATCTATGTAGTTCTGAGAAATTGGTTCACTTTTCTTTCCCTGTCTGGCATGAACTCTTCTGACATTTATAGTGTTTTAACCAGGTATAGTAGTATTTTACTAATTGTTTTGGGGTTTTTTCTAGAAAGTTTCCCAGTGTGTTGCCAATATCCTTATTCAAAGTCAGGCATTCTAGTTCATCTTCCTTTATTTTCAGATTACTGCCATTTGTCCCAATATGGCAGTAATCTGAAAAAAAATTAAAGATGGTTGTGGGCTAGCTATTATTTTTGTGGTTTGTGTGTGCATGTGCACGTGCATCTTACTTAATTGGAGTTTCATTTATAGAGACTCATCTCTGTTTTCTCTTATCTCCATTGCCTTCTGTTCTATCCTTTTTCTTAACAGAGAGATTTGAGAGCTTTAACCAAACTGCATGTTCTTCCAAACCCCTCTCTTACCCCCACTCTTTAATTTAAACTTTCTTGCAATTCTAACTTCATTAGATCCCAGCTCCTTTCTGTCTTGTTTACACAGATCTCATTTTTTAACGTATGCTCCACTCCTTTATATAAATTTCCCCTTTTCTAATAAACGCAGTAATGCCTGTAACAACAGTCTTGCAAGCTTCAAACATTTATTTTGCATACACAGAACTATTTAATATCGCTTATCATTCATCTCCAGGGTTTGAAGTGCTCTCCCATGCCTGCTCACTTGTGCTCTTCCCCTTGCTACAGCTAATAACATAGTCATGCTGGCAAGTTACACCCTACTAATATTAAGAAATGCTCCCTGCTGCCTTGTAAATCCCTGGTAAGAGCGGAGGAGGAAGAGGAGGAGGAGGCAGAGGAGGCGGAGGAGGAAGAGGAGGAGGAGGCAGAAAAGGCATTCCAAGCATGTGGATTCTCACACAAGTGAAATGAAGCTGGGTACGTCACACATGCTGCTTACCACAGTCACATTCGCTCATGGTGAAATCTTTCCTGCTTAGCATCGTCTGGGAATATCAGCATTTGCTGTTTCAGTGGAAATGTTGTGCTCCTTGGAGATTTCACCCTCATGCTGCACTTTGACAGAACCTCTGAGGCAGTGGGCAGGCCCCCCCTGTCTGCCCCAGCTGTGCTTTTGCTCCAGTCCCTCCATGGTGCAGGCACTGGTATCCACGAAGAGCAAAGAACAAGGTGTCACATCAGCCTCGCTGTTAAACTACACCTCTTCCACCCTGAGTGTGTGGTGAAGTCTGCACTGCACACAGGCTTTGTATTTATTGTTTTCCTGTCCTTTAGGCAGTTTCCTGTTGTAATGCACAGGACTGATCAAAACTGCCACAGTGAACAAGATGAGCACAGGATGAGGGACAGGGATGTGATATACACACAAGGAGAACAAGTGTGACATCTCTCCTGTTTTCCTCTCTAGGTTCTTCCCAAGGTTCCCACCATGCCAGGCTCTCTCTGATCCATGACCACAACTGTGCATCAGACGTCACTCGAGAGCAGCACAGCTCTTTCCCAGGAGATAAGTGAGGGGGTTTTTTGCCTACACAACAGCTCTCCTGAGCTTTCCCATGCTGGAGGGAGGTGGGAGGGAGGAGATCTGGCTTCCTCCCTGTCCAAGCGCCAGCCCCATGGGCCTGCCATAGCACTGCTGGGAACATCCAGGGGCATTGTGCAATGTGCAGAGGCGGTTTTTCATGCAGCCTGGCAAGGCAGCGTCCAATAATGGCTCTCCCTTTGTTTGTAGCACACAATCGAGCTCATGATCTTCTCTCTGGTGCAGGCAGCCCACGGTGTTATGTCCTGTACTGCTGTGATGACGAGAACAGGACTGTGCACAGGACAGGGAGCCCTGCAGAGCTTTCATCAGTGAATCACTGCTCCGAGTGCTCATTAGGCACAAATCGTTAATGGTCTAAAAGGACTGGAACAATCTAGCTCTGCTCTGGTGAAAGTTCAGATTGTCTCTTTTTCAGGAGGCATGGGAAAACCTTCTTAAGTCTGTTTTTAAACTTCTTGAATTTGGCTTCTGAGTAATGCCACTGATTTTATTTTTCAAAGGTCACAGGATAATTCTCTTCTGCTGTCTCCGAAGGGCATGATAAATGTTCCTGTAACAAAGTAATGAATTGTTCAACACAATGCACTTAGCAATTACCTTGCCATAAAGGTATTTACAGCAGGTACAGTAAGATAAACCAGTTTGTTTCCAGTTGTTTTTTAAAGAGGGAAAGGTGGAGGAAAGGCTGTAGCCATTTAGTGGTGAGTTTAAGAGATAAATGTAATTTGATGTCCTTACTGAATGTTTTAATGGGTCTTAAAAGATCTTTTAATGGACTGAAAAGTCTATTTATAGACTACCTCTTTTAGAGATTGGAAAATGTATTCATGTCTGTATTCTGGGTACCTATTTAAATTGCATCCAAATTTAAAGTTGTCCATCATATATTAATCAAACACCTTTTCTGAATGCTTCATTTCATGTAGTCTGTACTTACAGGATGCTGTGTTATTTTCCCCAGTATCATTCTGTCTCCTGCATGATGCTCTTTCACATTTTGGACTCAAATTCCCTTTTAACACGGTGGGCAAAGGAGTCAGCCATGCACAAAATGAGAGGCAAAGACTACAGCATGTTACTGAATGCAAATCTGACTTCGTTTGGCAGGAGGGAAACCAGCCCTGCACCACCAGCAGCGTTTGTGCTGCCCTGTGGGTTAGAAACGCCGTGTCACTGCAAATCCAGTTAGACAAGTGTGCGCCTGCTTGCCTGACCTCTTCCACTTGGCAGTCTTTTCCCTGCATTTTTGTCTGAGAGGCTCATGTGGGAGTGAACAATGGAAACCAATCTGTCCCTCCAGCCTCAAGCTGGTCCCAGTACATCCCAGTGCACATGCATTGGCTGATTGCCTGGGTGAGGTGAAAGAGATTTCATTGTTCCGGCATGTGGGTGAGGAGAGTCCCGTGCAATCAGCCAAGTTACTTTTTCACCAGCGTGAAAGAAAAACGAGAACAAGGAGACACAGCCACATTTGATGTAAAGGCTGTCTGTGCCTATGTCGATACATGAGTAGATGTTCATATCTACTTTTGCTGCAAAAGAGGAGGCAGCATAACAGCTCTTTGGAGTGAGTATCCCAGGATAGCATCTATTTTCTTGGGATGAGGGCTCAGATGTAGCCTCTGGCCAGAGACATGTTGGATTTCCAGCTTTTGTTTGAAAGTTTGGGTGACCTTTAGTGCTTCTGCTATGCCTGTGCAAGCAGAGGTCCCCATCCTGAACTTAGGTTCACACATGACTAGTAAGAAGAAATATGTTGTAGTTAAAGCATTGAGAAATAGGTGCAAAGGAGAAAGAGTCTGTAGCTCTGCCACCAATACTCCTGCCTATTCCTAGGTTAATTGACAGAGTCTAGCCCTATAGGGCACTTTTTCTCCTACCTATTTCATCATATTGTGTCTGGGCTTTGCAATGACTGTCATGTAGGGTAGATGGTGACCTCTTTGTGTTATGTGCATTTCTGTCTGGCCTCAAAACGTTATTTCATTCCCTGAGGTGTGTGCTGTTATCAGGAGAATGAGATGTCCCAGTCCCCTGGTAATTACTCATTAGGTAAGATTTAATGTGTGTGTGCATGCAGGGCTGGCAGCTACAAGTGGATTCCATGGGAGAGGTCTATGAGCCAAGCTTATGTCAGCTTTAGGGTAGGGATGGGTGAGTAACTGGAGTAAAAATAACAAAACGGTAAGATCGGGGGCAGTCTGCCCAAAACTTAACCCAAAACCTTTTATTTCCATCCTGAGGCCAAACTTACCATTTAGATCAGAAGGCTAGGAGACCTGGAATGGATTTGCATCCACATCTAGAAGGAATCAGTGCACAGATCTGCACTGAGACAAAGCAATGGTTGGGACCCAAATCCAGCTGTCATCATCATCAATTCTGCCTCTGTTGTTCACCCACATAATTACATAAGATACTACCAGCTAAAACTGCATGTGCCTCCTTAATAGATGGCTCATTATCTAGGGAGGGAAACAGAGGGCAAAAGCTTTTATGTGCCAACAGCACTGTTGAGATGTTCGTGTGCATTACAGGAGAAGGAAAGGGTGCAACCCGTCTGTCCTAATTTATAGCCAGATGGGCTGAAAGAGTCAATGCGTAATGAAGGTCAGCATAGCTGGGAATGGTGTGGAGGCAATGGAAGGTTGCTCTCTTGACATAAAAGCAATTAATTCTACAACAGAGTCCCTCTCTTATGCAGCAGCACAGAGTGAGGCAGTTCTCTCTATATTTAAATGTACTTCCACAGCTTTGCTCTTTCCCTCTTTTCTGGAAATGTAAGCTTGCAAAGAGGGTCTGGCCTCATCTGGGATGATGTATTGGGCCATGTGGTGCTGGCCATGCAGATCAGCGTGGGCATGCCTGCTGTTCTCTGTACTGCCTCATTCTGGAAAAGTCTCCCAATATTCCAATTACTGCAGTAATGGCAACATGCTGCTGCAATGCCCAGGTACCCTGCCTGCTCGGAAATGCCATGACATCACTTCTTCTCATAACAGTGGGGGCTTTTTGCCCAGTTTCAGGCACGCAGATGATATTTAGCTATGAATGAAAATGAAAAAATAAGAGAGAACAAAGTCTCCCACTAAATCTCCAAGGACCTTTAAATGTGGAAGTACGTAACCATATTGGTTTGAAAACAAGCCTTTAGCCCTGCATACTCTTCAGTGTCAGATATATCCCATTCCAATCAGTATATTGTGGCAACCAACTGTAGACAGGTTTTTCTTTTATTGATTGTTCAATAAAACAATGTTTTGAGCTCAGGACAGAGCTGTGTTTGCACCAGGTATCAGGCCCACTTTCAGCAGAGCTTGTGGCAGATATGCACTGATCCAACCATATGGTGGTGAGTTTTTGTGCTGCCTCTGTTGGCAGGGGACCAAAATGTTGCTGTGGGTTCCCCATGACATAAAAATCCATGAAGTTTTGCAGATGTAGTTTCCTTTCATTTTACTGTCTGACCAACCTTCTTCTTGGATTTCTTTTATTTCCTGTTTCCCACACAGAAAGTCAAAGATTCCAAGCTGCATTTTGAGTAAGTTTTAAAATTAACTTCTCCATTTATGTGAGATGACCCTGAGTTCTGGTAATAAAATGTGCTGGTGGGAGAGGGAAAGAGAAGGTTCCTCAGTAGGGGATGAGTACTGATGACTTTGACAAAGTCAGGGTGTAATATGCTGTTCTGCTGACTTTTGCCTTGTTTAATTACCTTCTGAATCCGGAGAAGCTGAACCGTGCCTCACCAGCTCATTATGTCCCCCCGGGTTTGCTCTCCCCAACAAATAGGTGCTTTCCCTGCAGTCTCTGGAGACTCTTTGTTGCTGCTCTGATACATCAGTTGTGTTTGTTTTGCACGTCAATGTTTGTGTTTTCCGCACTGCTTGTGTTTTCCAATTCCTTGGAGCACTGAGGATGCTGCTGAATTGTCAGAATCATGGTAGCATGCTGACTTGAGGTTACTGTCAATGGCCTCATTATGTTAACAAGGGATATTTTAAGAAATACAAAATATGCGGCATTTACTTTCTTGGAGAGGGAGCGGTGTGGGGGGAGAGGGAGAGAGAGAATGTGTGTTTATAAATGGACTTACACTGCAGGTCACTCCACTCTTCAGCTGGAAATGACCGCCAGCCTTTCTCCACATCCTTTGCTAGCCAGAGCAATTGTGGCTTCTGGTTTGTATTTTGAGGCTGATCACAGAGTGCTTGGCTCACCCATGCACAGAAGGCAAGGCAACTCTTCCTCCTGAACATCTCACCCCCTCTGTCCTGGGGCATCTGAGCACCTGAAATGGGCACAGCCTTCACAGACATGCAGCATCACAGCAGCTCTGTGCAGAAGTAAGTCAGAGCTGCTGTGGTCTTATTCCATCCTTCAAGCCAGCACTAGCATTGTTGTGGCTGGAAAATGAGTCAGTTTGGGAAACTGAGCTGGGAGAGAAGTAATGCTATGAGAAAAAAGGTAATTAATTTCCTATACACTTCCCTTCTGGAGAAACACAGCTAGGTATGGCCAGAGCTAAGGAGAAGTTGGAACCTTAGTCTGCTCTGATGGGCTCTCTCCCTCCAGAAATTCTTGAGGAAGAACATCAAAGAGGAGGATATTGACTGCAAATCTTCTGCCTTAAATGAAATGGAGACCTGTGCACATTTCTCTGAATCAAAGCAAGCAAACTCTTTCCCTTCCCTGTTGTCAGGCCACTGGGAGGTAGTTGGCATATCCCTTATCAAAGGAAATGTGGTTCTTCCCTTAAGCTTGTCTGCTCGGTGGTGTTGTGTAAACACAGATCAATAAGGTGCCACAAATCCTATCCTATTACCAGCATTCAGTAGCAAATGAAACACCCTTAAGCTTAGCTGTTATCATTTCATGCATTTACAATTAAAGACTTAGATAAGATTAATTACTTCCAAGGTGACTCTTTACAATTGTCTCCCTATAATAGAGTTTGTAACCAGCTCACCGTGGCTTTGCCACCAGGAGAAATCATAGACAGTTTAACAGCTGGATAGAGAGGTTTATTTAACACGCATTTTGTTCCTTCCATTATAGTGAGAGGAAAAACTCCCTAGGAAAAAGCCATCCAACACTGACGGTGAACTTGATAGAGAACTGTCTTCAACTGGGTTTTTTACTTTATTTCCGTTGCTTCAAGTATAAATATTTCAGGCATCATGTCCTTCTGAAGCCTCTGAGTAGATGAAATATAGCAATATTACAACAGAAAAAAGCTGTATGTGCTGGATATGGACCAGATTCCAGTACCTATCACTGACAGCTTTTTTACATAGAAAATGCTGAGATAAGAGGAAGAAAGGACTCTAATTTCTACCACAAAACATCAGCTGCATATTAATTTATTTGTTAACTCTGCCTTATGCCCAGCTGAATGAGTCCAACAAAAGTTCTGGCCCCTCAGGACAGACTGTAAAATAAAACCCATCATGCCACAAGGGAGGGGATGCAAACAGAAATGGATGGGATGCCACTGCCTGAGAAAGAGCCCTGTTACTCCTGCTCAGGCAAAATGCAGGTGTTAGTATGATATGAGAAGTGGACAGGCTCTCTGGTCTGACGTGGCTTCAATGCCTCAACCACAGCTTGACCAGAGTGACTACAGGAATTTCTTGGTTGTGTCTGCCTTACAATATAAGGACCAGGAAGCATTCTCTTTAGATCTACATGCTAAATTTATCCAACAAGGCACAATCATTTCTGTTTTTCTTTCCCAAGGCAGCATGCAGGGAAGTTAATTAGCACTCACTGTGCTTGGGGGGTAAAGTTTAAGCAATAAAAAGCCCTTAGCTACACCCTCCAAAAGCAACAACAAAAAGCTGAGATTTCAGGGTGGTTGTTTTTATGGGTGGCCTGTTTCTGAATTTTGAGGCTTCCTACTGCCCACAGTTTTCAGTCTGTGAAGTAGAAACCTGTGGGTTTACTTTGGATATTAACTCCTGAGGGTCTTAGCTCTTGCTCCAACTCCTGAGAAGATGGACTTCCTGGAAAACACCTTATATCACAAGAAGCCTTGGTAGAAGCCTTGTTTAAGCTACTGAATTGTAATGCAAAAATCCACAGGAGTTAGGTGGAAATTGCACAACTCCCCTGCAATCCTTTCCCATTTTCTAATGAGTTCTCATTTGCTCCCTAGTTACAAGATCACTAAGCAGTTGACTTCACATTTCTGACATATCAGCAAACCCTTTTCTGCAAAACTGGAAATGCCTTGAATATTAAAATGAGGATGAGATTTTTCAGGTTTGTCTGAGGGAACAGAATGACTTGTCCTCGCTATGATGAAAAGGGACTGGCTTGTTACAGTGCTTGGGCAGCCCTGCTTGGGACATCGTAGCCAGGACTTTCAGTGTGCCACAAGCCAAGAAAGAGCAGCAGTAAAGGATCTGTGCTATGAATGCCACAGACAGAAACCAAATAGCTCCTGAGCTGGTCTTCCGTGGGTGTGTGACTGCAGCTTGTTCAATCACCTTAGTCAACAGCTCTACCCTAGAGGCAGCTGTAGGACTGATCCAAAATAGGGTTTCATAATGCATTGGCAGCATCTTTTTCCTGTGTTTTGGTAAAGCACTCACATCGATTGACTTCCCATAGCATGAGGTGTTTATATTCTGGGTGAGGATTAGCACAGCGCTGTACCATGGTCTAGTACAGCTGAGTAAGTGGGTTAAGTGTAATCCTCCTGAGGGCTGACCTGAAGGGATTGCTGTGCTTGTACCAGGCTTTTGCAAGACTTTAAATCAGATTTTTGAGGGAGTTTGTGCAGCTTTTATGTGATGCAGTCTGTCTCCAAGACATCAGGGCAGTGGTTGGGTCAGCAAAGAGCATCACAGAGCTTAAAGACCATTGGTATTGGTCTGTGAAAAAGACACCACAGAGTCATCAGATGATCAAAGCATGGCTCTGCCAAATGGGCATCCCCGTACAGAATTTAAAGAGGGTCCTGCCTGGACAGTTGTGTTTGCTGTTGATGTCTGGCATATATAAATGCTGATCCTCAACAGATTCTTGTTGTGCATTAAAGCACCTTCAGAACAGTCAATCATGTTCAGCACTGCTCCAGTTCAGAAATAACCCAGAGAGATAATTAGACATTTGGGAGACATAACTACCCTGGCAACCCAACTGGACCACAGGACATTTCTGGGCAACAGAGCTGCAGTGGGGAAATGAGGGCCACTGGTGTTTCCCCCATGCAAAGCAGACAGGGGGAATCCCAGCAGTGCAGCCCTCCCTTCACTACCGGAACAAGCTGTCAAAAGCACTGGGCCTGGTCAGTCATTTAATTGCCAGTCATGAAGCCAGACCTTTTTGAAAAACTTTCTGTTGCATTGGGAACTGTGAAAAATGTAGGTCCCCTTTTCTCACAGCATTGCAAGTCTCCCTGTGGATCATCTTGTCAAATTATTTAACTCTGCTCCTAAGTGTAAAGATTTTCAGACATTTTCCCTGTTGACTCTGTTCTTTAACAGTTTTAGAAGTGAAAAAGGGTCATTTTTTTGGTGAAAATGTGAAGGTTGGCAAAGGTCCCCAGAACCAAATAGTGAGAGATTCACTTACTGTGAAAGCCACATGCAGCAACTAAATGTAATTTAAGTAGTCAGGTTGCTTTGGTATATAGTCTGTGCTCATCTAGGTCTGGCAGGTTTTCTTCTGTTGTTAAGAATAAACCCCACCTTATTTACTGCAGAAAATGAGCAAAGGCTCATTTGGGCTCATTATAGCTGGTGTTGCACCCAGGCTGCTCTTTGCCACCATTTCCTTTGGAGATGAAGGTGGTTTGAGAGGTTTCTCCCCAGCTCTGCTCTCATCCTGCACACCCACTGCTGTGTGCTGTCCCCCCCATACAGGACAGCCTGTGCTGCGACCCCAACTACTGAAATCACCAGGGTTTGTTTTTCGGTTGTTTGGTTTTTTCTTTTGTTT